>CM067306.1:63604789-63944789 GCA_034231615.1 Meghimatium bilineatum
TTGAATTGCAATTTTCAAGGGCCTATCCAACTATAATATTTGAAATGATGTAAAACTGTTTTAAAAATTTTGTCACAGTATCTAAATGAAGTCAATCCTTTACATCATCATTTGAGGCAATTTGAGATAGGTACCATTACTTTCTGAATGATTTAGGTGCACAATTGTCCGTGGTGAAAATTGGATTTTGCATCTTGACTTTACAAGATCCACTCTGTGCCTCTCCCTCACATAGCTGGAACCTTATACTAGTGTTATTATTTCTTGTGTGTCCAGGGAGAAGGACTTCATTCAAGAGAGGGAGTCATTGCTTGAACAGCAGACAGAGAAGGACCAGCAGTATAACTCATTGGTGAAGTCTCTCAAAGACAGGGTAAGATCAGATATTTCATGAATAATTTCTGACTTGAATTAGGCTATGTATAGTTCTTCTAGATCAGATATTTCATGAATAATTTCTGACTTGGCTATGGATAGTTCTTCTAGATCAGATATTTCATGAATGGTGTCAGACTTGAATTAGGCTATGGGTAGTTTATCTAGCTCATAGATGGGCAACCTTTTTTTGGATAAGTGGGTTCGATTGAGCTATTTCTATGTGCTCTGGGCTAAAAAAAATTTTTTGTAATCCTTTAGAGCTCAAATGTTATAGTATCATCTGATTTTGTGCTGTTTCTCACTTGTTTATGGTTGGTTGGTTGGTTGGTTGCTGATCGCTGATCCAGCAGTCTATTGGCTTATGCCCTTTGACCCAATACCATTGTGTGATATATGCATGTGTTTGTGAGCTGTTGTTTTGTTTCAACATAAGTTGTTCCATTTATGTGACCTTGCAGGGAGAATTGTCCTGATGTCATCCATCGCTGGGCATTCAAAAAGGTGGTGGTCAACTGTTTCATGTGCCCTTGTGTCGCAGGGGCTGAGATGGGAACAAAGATTAGCAGCACTCTTTATGCTCGATTCATGTCGTAAGAGGCGACTTAGGAGTTTGTAGAATGGAATAGGCTGCACATGCCATATAGGGTCAGTGACCCAAAGTCATGAAGTCAGATGTATCAGGCCGAATGTCGCAGATGCTGAATGTCGCAGATATTGCAGCAATGCTGTAAATCATGACACAGTGCATTCCATTCTCCGGACTACATCCTGATAATCTGTAGGAGTTTGAGAATGAATGCAGAAGATGAAAATTTTCATAGGGATTGAGTGCACAGCTGGCACCCTGGAGTGTGTTGTGGTTATATTCTGTTCAGGTGATTGTTAAGCTGTACATGTTGTGTGCGCAGTCAGAAGATGATACTCTGGTCTTTCCTTCCCAGGAGGTTGATGTCTTTAGGATTTAGGCTGGTCATATATTTATAGATTTCCCTCCCAGTGTTTCCCATGGCCCATCTGTTCATCCATTTTTTCTTTGTTCAAAGATACAACATCATTTTAACTGTGCGCATGGTTGTTTGTTTTTATGGCTGTTCTTGTTGTACTCCCTTCTTAGTCTGTCTACATTGCCAGGTGTGTTTGAGTGGCCAGGAATCCACTGCATAACAATGCTGACTTCATAAGATGTAAGCAGCTGGTTGGTATGGTGATATATTTCAACTAGCTCAGGCTTAAAATGTCCATCACATTCTAGTCCTTATGGGCGGACATGAATCTGTAAAAATCACAATGTTTTGGACTTTTGATGGAAAGTCATCAAATATGGTCTTCAGGTGATACAAGGCAACTTCTAGTGCTGTTATTTCAGCTTCATAGTTAGAACATATCTCCCCACAGGCATCAAACAACTCATCAGATGTTTTATCTGAATATTCTATATAGACACCATAACCTGCTTTGATGGTTGCTTTGAAATCAGACCCTTCAGTTTATACATGAATCCATTGTTGACTTGTTCATGTATCGCCTGATTGTATGTTGTTTCTAACTTGTTCATGTATCGCCTGATTGTATGTTGTTTCTAACTTGTTCATGTATCGCCTGATTGTATGTTGTTTCTAACTTGTTAACATATTTCTGATGTAAAGCTATTTTTCATTTGTTCATGTATTTTATGATTTTGCTACATTTCTCGTTTGTTAAAGTATCTTCTCTTGATTTTAAGCTGTTTCTCACTTGTTTATGCACAAATCCCTTTGCTAAATGATGTCATCTTGATAATGTTGATGTCTCTCACGATGCTCAGATATTCATGCTAGAGAAAGATTTGACAGAGGCTCAGAAAGCTGCTGGATTGCCTCCCATCTTGGCAACTACAGAAGACATCGAAATGCCTATGTCGCCAAGTAAACCTACACCTCTTGTCAGAACTACTCGCAGTGTTGTAGGTAAGTCATATCATTCATAACTTTCATGTGACAGAGACTAGAGTATATTTATATAACTTTCATGTGACAGAGACTAGAGTATATTTATATAACTTTCATGTGACAGAGACTGGGGTATATTTATATAACTTTCATGTGACAGAGACTGGAGTATATTTATATAACTTTCATGTGACAGAGACTAGAGTATATTTATATAACTTTCATGTGACAGAGACTAGAGTATATTTATATAACTTTCATGTGACAGAGACTGGGGTATATTTATATAACTTTCATGTGACAGAGACTGGAGTATATTTATATAACTTTCATGTGACAGAGACTGGAGTATATTTATATAACTTTCATGTGACAGAGACTGGGGTATATTTATATAACTTTCATGTGACAGAGACTGGAGTATATTTATATAACTTTCATGTGACAGAGACTAGAGTATATTTATATAACTTTCATGTGACAGAGACTGGAGTATATTTATATAACTTTCATGTGACAGAGACTGGGGTATATTTATATAACTTTCATGTGACAGAGACTGGAGTATATTTATATAACTTTCATGTGACAGAGACTAGAGTATATTTATATAACTTTCATGTGACAGAGACTGGAGTATATTTATATAACTTTCATGTGACAGAGACTGGGGTATATTTATATAACTTTCATGTGACAGAGACTGGAGTATATTTATATAACTTTCATGTGACAGAGACTAGAGTATATTTATATAACTTTCATGTGACAGAGACTGGAGTATATTTATATAACTTTCATATGACAGAGACTGGGGTATATTTATATAACTTTCATGTGACAGAGACTGGAGTATATTTATATAACTTTCATGTGACAGAGACTAGAGTATATTTATATAACTTTCATGTGACAGAGACTGGAGTATATTTATATAACTTTCATGTGACAGAGACTAGAGTATATTTATATAACTTTCATGTGACAGAGACTGGGGTATATTTATATAACTTTCATGTGACAGAGACTGGAGTATATTTATGCATTGTTCTCACGTGTAGAATTATTTTATCTAAAAATACTTATATAAAGAATCATGATTACTTTGTGTGTTAAAGTCTGGTCAGCAAATATAGAACACAATATGTCATGTCATGTGACGTATTCCTTCCAGAACGTTGTCTTCCCAATGAACTCTCTGAACCTCTCTCTGTTTTGGGCGATGTGGCTTGCATTTTCTAGCGATGTATTTGTGTTATCTTTGATGTCGTCAGTCCATCGTCTTCTTGGTCTGCCCTTTCTCCTCAATATACACAATATACAAAGACCTATATAACAGTTTTATGTTGAACAATATACTGGATCAATGTTTTGACCAAATTATCTTTATCAAGAAAGGGGCAAATAAACACAGAATTCATTCATTTCATTCATTTTCCTTTTTTTTGCTGAAGTTAGCGCATGGGGCAGAGGTCAGATCTCTCCAATTCTGTCTTTTCAAAGCTATTCTATGCAGTTCTTGAATAGTATGAATATTGGTTGTTTTACTTTCTCTAAGTATTGTTCTTCTGTGTGTTTCTTTTGGTCTACCCCTTGCTCTTTTGCCTGTAGGTATCTATTCAAGAGATTGGTGGCGTATTCTGTTGGTGTCTGCACGTAGGACATGCCTGATGTAGGACCAACAGCGTTTTCTGATAACATCTGTGATGAAATTTTGATGTCTCTTCTCTGATTTTATCATTCGATTTGAATTCACTCCAATGGGTGTTAGTTATCCTACAAAGACATTTCTTCTCGAAACTCATTAATTTCTTTTCTGAAGGTAAAGAGCTTTTTCAGCTCTCACATCCATGTGATAGCACCGGAATAACGCAGGAATTAAACAAATTAAATTTCCCCACATCTCACAACCATATTTTACCACTGAAAAAATATAATAGTTGTAACTCTGGTTTTCTGTTTACCCCTTGCCATAGATTTGTCATCTGTAATGTTTTTTATAACACCATTGCTAATCTCTTTCTGATCTCTGATGAAATAGTGTGCAGACATAGTTAACAGAATAGTAACAACACAAAACAACTCACATATCAACTTGAAGATGTTGGATAGCCATTTTTTGTATAGTTCATTCCTTTTGGGCCAAAGATGGCACATGCAGTAGTAGTGATTTCTTTCCATGTTGAATGCTTTGTTGCAAGTTGCTGTAGTTCTTATGTATTGCTTATGCCCAATATTGATCTTTCTCTGTTGATTGTTCTGTATTTCTTTTTGGCAACCAACTTTTCTTGTGTCCTCTTCCTTCCACATGAATGTTTGTTTAGGGAATCTTGTTTTTATCCATTCTAAGTATGTGCCTGATGGCATCGTCTTATTCAACTTCTCACACATTTTTTAGTTTCTACCTTCAGTGAATCACTTGTTTTAAAATATGTCTATTTTATGTACAATAAATATTCTTTGAAGGCACCTGTTTTCAAAGGTGATTTAGTGCCCATTGCTTGTGGAGTTTCAGTTTTCACACCGATATGTCAATATAGGTAGTATGCTGCATTAAGCAATTTAAGTTTGTTCAATTCTTGTGAGTTTTAAAAACTTGTTAAATGCACCTGCTGTCCGAGATATGCAAGCTGGTATCTTTTTTGTTTGTATCACCATCTTATGATAACACTCCCCAAATAGTCAAGTTTTCACCTTCTCTAGCACATGTTCTTTGAGTTACTGATTTATCCTATCCCTGTGGTTGCTAGTTTTCACTCTTTCTACCCCGTTTAAGGTGGTGATAGGAACAATGACACTATGTTAATGATTCACTAAAATATTAATGATTCACTAATATGTCAACAATTCACTAATATGTCAACAATTCACTAATATGTCAACAATTCACTAATATGTTAACGATTCACTAATATGTTAACAACTCACTAATATGTTAACGACTCACAAATATGTTAACACTCCTACAAATTACTAAATGTACATTTTTATCTACAGTCACAGATGAGCCACTGTCTCCAATCAACCAATTCCCAGATGATGTTCTGGATACCTCCACCTGCTCAGAGATATCCGATCCTCCCATATCTCCAGGTGAGATATCCATAGTTTGTATAGCATGCCTGTCTATTCTCTGAATGAACTATCTCTCTCCCCTCATTCACTCGCTCACTCCTTATGTCACTACCTCTATTCACCCCTTTAGTCAGAATATCATCCTCACTACATCGAACCATCAGTCCATAAGTAATCAGATATCCTCAGCAGGTAATGACATCGAACCAACGGTTCATAAGTACTCAGATATCCTCAAGATATCCTCAGCATGTAATGACATCAAACCATCGGTCCATAAGTACTCAGATATCCTCAGCATGTAATGACTAACCATACCTACTCTGTATTGGCTTATAGTCTCCTTTGGTTACCTGCATAACGTTCTTGTTTATCCACGTCTTTCTTGACATGGTGTTACTGTAGTCTGCTCAAGGTTGTAGAGTCACAAGCATTTACATCTGTTGCTTGTCCTTTCTCCCTAAGAAGACTGTGAGACTCATTAACATCAGCTCGATCCATTGCTTGTCCAGTCTCTATGATTGTCATACCAGCAAGCCTGTCTGCACGTTTATATCCTCGGATACCTGCATATCCAGTCACAAATATGAAGTTGTTAGAATAAACTACTTCACTGACTCCAACTGTCTATATGTTATTTCCTCGGACACCGGGACAGTGGACACTTCCTGCGTGCCGAGCATTCTCAATCTTTCTTAGCATGCTCATTGAGTCGCTGAGAAAGCATGCACGAGTGTAGGTTTGAGACTCTAACCAAGCGATTGATCTGGTTACTGCCATGATCAAACTACTCGTAGTCATAGCAAATGCACCGCAGTCTTCACTAAAAATTCTTCTAACGTTGTGCTGTTAATGCGCATGATCTGCGCACATTCCAATTACCTCCCATACTCTTCCTCTCATTGTCATTCATCTTATTTAGTTCTTCCTAACCCTTCTTCTCTCACTCTTTTCCTTTTATGTCGTTCTCTCATAACATTTCCCCTTCACATAGTCCAGTCCTTATTTTCTCTACCTGTCCCATACTGCTGTTGAGTTGATGAATGTCTCATGGTATTCCATTATGAACCTGGCTGTGAAGCTGAAAGGTAGATACTTGTCAGGCGTGTGGTACATTAATGAGACCTGAGTGATGTGAGGTCTGTTGCACATTTGTGAGGCTGAGTGTTAGAGGGTAAATATTTATGAGGCTGAGTGTTGAAGGGCAGACACTTGTCAGGCTTGTGGTACATTTATGAGACCTTTGTGTTGTGAGGCTGAGTGTTATAGGGTAGCTATTTGTGAGGCTGAGTGTCAAGGGATAGATACTTGTTTGACCTGTGGTACATTTATGAGACCTGAGTACTGTGAGGTTTTTGGCACATTTGTGAGTGTTAAATGGCAGACACTTGTAAGGCTTGAGATAATGTGTGTGGATGTAGATAAAAGGCATATAGTCTAATGTGTTGCCTGGACCTGAAACAGGAACATAGAATAGAAACGCTGCTACTTGATATGTATGTTATAAGAGGTGATTAAGGAGGTTTTGAGGATGAGGTTGGCTGTCCCATCCTTTAGAGGGCCGAGGTGACCTAGAAGCCATGCAGGGATATAGTAGTCAATCTGTAAACCATAACGCAATACATTCCATTCTCTGGACTACATCCTGCTAATCTGGTGGAGTTTGAGATCGAAAAAGAAAAGATTGTTATTACGACAATAGAAACTAGCCGTAAAGACATTGACTCCCTTGATGAGATTGAGAAAAATTACTAAAACCATAGATGTATGGTTTATTACACTATAAGCTCTTATAATGTCTAACAACATTACAAAGCAGAGATGTATGGTGATATAATATACACTATAAGCTCTTATAATGTCTAACAACATTACAAAGCAGAGATGTATGGTGATATAATATACACTATAAGCTCTTATAATGTCTAACAACATTACAAAGCAGAGATGTATGGTGATATAATATACACTATAAGCTCTTATAATGTCTAACAACATTACAAAGCAGAGATGTATGGTGATATAATATACACTATAAGCTCTTATAATGTCTAACAACATTACAAAGCAGAGATGTATGGTGATATAATATACACTATAAGCTCTTATAATGTCTAACAACATTACAAAGCAGAGATGTATGGTGATATAATATACACTATAAGCTCTTATAATGTCTAACAACATTACAAAGCAGAGATGTATGGTGATATAATATACACTATAAGCTCTTATAATGTCTAACAACATTACAAAACAGAGATGTATGGTGAGAGGCACTATGAGCTCTATGTGATGTGTAATGAACATGCAGAATTTCATGATGATTGTAATTGTTGACTTGTTAAGTTTGTTTATTGCTTTGTCTTCTTGCAGTTCCAGAGGAGTTCATCTCCATAGATAAATCATCAGCAGTGTCTTCATCTCCTCTCACTTTAGACCTATCACACAACACATCTACCTTCTCAGGCGTGGATGAACCTTTTAGGTAGGTTTAAGAATCCTTGATATGTGAACAGGTTATCAATCAGAAGTTGGTAGACAAGATGTTATACTGATCCCTCCAGTAGACAGGGTAATGTTAATGCTAGGAAAAAATCTAACAATGGTATGTGGGCTGCAAACTGAAGATTTCTTGCATTGGTGGTACTGACATATCACAGAGTGAAGTAACCAGTCAGTAATGTACCAACAAACAGAGTGAAGTAACCAGTCAGTAATGTACCAACAAACAGAGTGAAGTAACTGGTCGTTAATGTACCAACAAACAGAGTGAAGTAACCAGTCAGTAATGTACCAACGAACAGAGTGAAGTAACCAGTCAGTAATGTACCAACGAACAGAGTGAAGTAACCGGTCAGTAATGTACCAATGAACAATGAACAGAGTGAAGTAACCAGTCAGTAATGTACCAACGAACAGAGTGAAGTAACCAGTCAGTAATGTACCAACGAACAGAGTGAAGTAACCAGTCAGTAATGTACCAACGAACTGACAATGTAATGATTGCTTAATCCATCATGAATACAAGTATAAACAGAAATATTAGCAGTGATTCTCAAACCTTTTTTTGGGCCCATGGCTCCCATTTTGGATTAAATTTTCTTCCTTGGCCAACCTTGATCTTTAAAAAGGTCAATGACTCACTTAAAAGTCTACCAAGACTTGTTAAGTTTTATCGATAGAAAAAAGTTTATCATTTAAGTAGTAACCATCCTATTTATTTGTTCATTGTACTTATTCTATACAATGTACCGTATACATATTCTAATTATGAATTGATCTTACCAGGCTAGAGTTTGAAGCCTTGCTAAACTCATCAAACTTGCCAGAGACCTCATTCAGAGATAAGAATAACCTACCCATATCAGGTAACATTGGAAACAGACATCATGCAGCCAGGAAGATTAAGGTACTATCACTTGTTGACATTATGACTCAGTTAGTCTGTCAAAATTATTCACATCTATGCCATTTCCATTTTTTTTTTCTTCAACATGGTTTCCTCATCACTTTAACAATCATGACTTAAATTCACATTGTCTATTGACCTTTGAATTCATCGTATGTTTACCTATATTTCATGCATGATTTCACCATTTATTTACCTTTTTTTTACCATTGGTTTCACCATTTACAGACCTCGTCATTCATAACTGGACCTCTACATACCGTTATTTCATTCATAACTGGACCTCTACATACCGTTATTTCATTCATAACTGGACCTCTACATACCGTTATTTCATTCATAACTGGACCTCTACATACCGTTATTTCATTCATAACTGGACCTCTACATACCGTTATTTCATTCATAACTGGACCTCTACATACCGTTATTTCATTCATGACTGGACCTCTACATACCGTTATTTCATTCATGACTGGACCTCTACATACCGTTATTTCATTCATAACTGGACCTCTACATACCGTTATTTCATTCATAACTGGACCTCTACATACCGTTATTTCATTCATGACTGGACCTCTACATACCGTTATTTCATTCATAACTGGACCTCTACATACCGTTATTTCTTTCATGACTGGACCTCTGCATACCATAATTTCATTCATGACTGGACCTCTACATATCGTTATTTCATTCATAACTGGACCTCTACATACCGTTATTTCATTCATAACTGGACCTCTACATACCGTTATTTCATTCATAACTGGACCTCTACATACCGTTATTTCATTCATAACTGGACCTCTACATACCGTTATTTCATTCATGACTGGACCTCTACATACCGTTATTTCATTCATAACTGGACCTCTACATACCGTTATTTCTTTCATGACTGGACCTCTGCATACCATAATTTCATTCATGACTGGACCTCTACATATCGTTATTTCATTCATAACTGGACCTCTACATACCGTTATTTCATTCATAACTGGACCTCTACATACCGTTATTTCATTCATAACTGGACCTCTACATACCGTTATTTCATTCATGACTGGACCTCTACATACCGTTATTTCATTCATAACTGGACCTCTACATACCGTTATTTTATTCATAACTGGACCTCTACATACCGTTATTTCATTCATAACTGGACCTCTACATACCGTTATTTCATTCATAACTGGACCTCTACATACCGTTATTTCATTCATAACTGGACCTCTACATACCGTTATTTCATTCATAACTGGACCTCTACATACCGTAATTTTATTGATAATATTTATCTACCTTCATTTCATTTATAGCATCATTGATTTCAGCAATCAAATCACTTCCATTGTTTTCATTTTTCTGATTAGACTCAAGACTCTTTAGAAGAACTGGACTCTAACAGCGAGCTAGCCGAGAGTGGAAGCATACACAGCAGTCAGACTGAGACAGAGAGTGGACTAGATATGTGGAACAAACACGACAGGTAACTAACTTGGTCATCACTGTCTGTGTTCTATGTTGTTGTTATAATTGTGTACAAACTTTCAGAAGATTGTACTCTGCCATTGATGTGATGATTATCAACATGAAGGAAACAAATGGACTGAAGCTACTATAAGTATACATATTTGTTGAAAACTATAGCATATTAATGGGGGGGGGGGGAGAATGGGGCTTCTGATATGGGCTTTTATTACAGGCTGTAAATATCATGTAAGGCTTTGGTTAAGGTATGCCAATATCAAGAATGACTTCAGTTATGGGATGCAGTTATGGGATGCAAATACCATGGATGGTTTTTGTTAAGAGTTGCCAAATTTATGAAAGGCTTTGGTTAAAGGTCGCCAATTTCATGATGAATTTTTGCTTAAGAGTTTTAAAATGTCATCAAGGGCTTTGGTTGAGGGTTGCCAATTTCATGAAGAGCTTTGGTTAAGGGTTGCCAATTTCATGAAGGGCTTTGGTTATGGGTTGCCAATTTCATGAAGGGCTTTGGTTAAGGTTTCCCATTTCATGAAGGGCTTTGGTTAACGGTTGCCAATTTCATGAAGGGTTTTGGTTAGGGGTTTTAAATATTAAGAGTTTTAGTTAAAGGTTATAATTTAATGAAGGGCTTTGGTTAAGGGCGTACCATTTATGATGGGCTTTAGTTGAGAATTGAATATTTCACAAAGAACTTTGGTTACAGGTTGAACATTTCAAGGGCTTTGGTTAAGGGGTGAACATTTTATGAAGGACTTTGGTTAAGGGTTGCAAATATAATGTAATTTGGTCTTTATGTGTGCAGTTTTTGGTTGTTTGTTCATTTGATCTTTCCACAGAGAGAGTACATTTCCTCCTCTGTTACCTGGCCACTCTTGCTTCTGTAATTCTCTGTACATACACACTATTTCTGTCAGCAGCCACTTCATCATTTTTCTATCAATTATTGCCCTAATTACCTCAACCCGGACTCTGTTGAGGTAATTATAGCTTTAATAATAAGACCCATAGCCCGTGAGGGTCACCACTATAGCTTTAATAATAAGACCCATAGCCCGTGAGGGTCACCACTATAGCTTTAATAATAAGACCCATAGCCCGTGAGGGTCACCACTATAGCTTTAATAATAAGACTCGTCGGGGTGGAGGGGTGCCACACTGGAGACATCAGCCCAAAAATCCCTCCAGACATCTCTATCCTCAGTCATCCGGAGGAATGTAGAAAAATCATGCCCAGAATATTCCTTGATATTACACTCCAGGATTTTCTTTGTCTGCCTCTTCTTCCATCCTCGCCTGTTCCTTGCAAAATAACTTTAGAAAGTGAGTCATGTCTCATTAAATTTGCATATCAAACAAGTTTACAATAGCTTTACTCCCAATGAATCAGCTCATTTGTTCCCTGACTCTTGCATGAGCTGGACAGTAGATCCATAAACTCATTTTTGGCAAGTTGCCGATACAGGCACTAGATACAGGCACATACATTCACTGTGCCTGTAAGCCAATAAAACCTCCACTTTTATAGCAAATTCTAAATGATCATCGTCAAGTGTCATCTCCAAAGATTGGCTGCAACAGACCTTCAACATCTTCTGTCTCTTGCTTTCATGGTACACTCTGCTGGACTGTATAGTAACCATCTTGTCATGTTTCCCTCGCACTTGTATTTCTGCCCACCTCTTGCTTTCATGGTACACTCTGCTGGACTGTATAGTAACCATCTTGTCATGTTTCCCTCGCACTTGTATTTCTGCCCACCTCTTGCTTTCATGGTACACTCTGCTGGACTGTATAGTAACCATCTTGTCATGTTTCCCTCGCACTTGTATTTCTGCCCACCTCTTGCTTTCATGGTACACTCTGCTGGACTGTATAGTAACCATCTTGTCATGTTTCCCTCGCACTTGTATTTCTGCCCACCTCTTGCTCGTCTCCCCGTAACTCTGCCTTCAAGTAAGGACTTCAGTAAGATGTTTTGTCTTTTGGTATGTCCAATATATTTCATGTGTTTGATTTTTATTTACTTTAATAGGTTCTGTTTTCTCATTTGCAGTGTTTCCAGAACTCTTTGTTTTCTTCTTCCACGAAGCTCGCCATATTATTCTATGTTCCACATCTCAAAAGCATCAATTCTGTCTTAAAATTGTTTGTTTTTGTCCATGTTTCTGAGCCATACATTAATATAGAATAGATGTAGCATTTTATAATTCTCATTTTTAACTTGTTTGTAGTTTGTTTAGATGTTACTATTTTCCACATATCATTGAAAGTACTTTTAGCCATTCCTGTTCCCCATTTTAACTTCTGTTTCACATCTGCCATCATTTGTGACTATGTGTCCGAGATATTGATAGTGTTCTACTTGTTGTAGTCTCTATCTCTCCATGTATTTTTATCAGTATTGAATACAATACGGCTGGGCAATAAAATCCTATATGAAGATACAGAGTTAATTATGCAGGTTCAGAGGTAGTTATGTTGGTACAGAGCTAAAGTAAGCAGCCTTTGTGGGACCAGGAGCACAAGGTGAATCTATTTAATCTTCATTTTTTTAATAGTTGCGATTAAAACAGTTAAAAGAATACTAGAAATTGAAAACTGGAATCTAGATTCCAGTTTTAAAAAAAGGTAAAGTTTCCCGTATTCATGCCTGAGGCATATGGAGAAATACAGTGTTGGGCTCATATTTTTCATTGACGCAGGCATGCAATTGATGATAGGCGTCACCATCATGCCTGCCGCTTTTATTTTCCCCAGAAGATCTAATAGTTATGTCGGTTATAAAAAAATATGTAACGTTGAACTGGAAATAAACCTCTTAGTTCATCGAACTATGAAAACAGTGCAGTAATCATTGAGCTGCTGGGGCTTCTAGATTCCAGTTAGAATGAATTTATTTGTAAAACTTGACAAATATGGCATCTAATGTGTCGCTATTTATCTGGCCAGGGTTAGAGAGTCAGTGTAAGTATGAAGTAGAGTGTCTCCAGGTGTACACATGCAGTTCATGTGTTACTGTGAACAGCTTTTTTGTTTTTCATTTCTTTACTGATTGTCATATTTCTGATTTTTAGAATGTTGTTGTCAGCATGGGCCTCTCTGAACATTTTCTGACCATGTCTGAGTGAGCAGGGATTGTTTGAACATGTGAATATGACAGCAAAATAAATTACTGTATGAATATGAGAATATTGACTGCCATAAAAATTACTGTATGAACATGTGAATATTGAGTAAAAAAAAAATTTTGCCATGCCTATATACTACAGCAAAAACTAGCAGATAATGTCTCACAATGAGTGGCATCCACCTCTCTTGGGAAGGCCAGGATTCTATTTGGTTCCTCTACTCCTGCCTAGCGCTCACATATGGCTCCATGTGTCTACTTGTGTACAGTAGCGCCTATGAGTTATTATTGACTGTATCAGCACTGACCAGATGTTATATGACGCCAGACTGTGTGACAGTACTGTCTGCATGACAAGAGACTGTCACATTTTTCATTGTACAGACAAGAGACTGTCACATTTTTCATTGTACAGACAAGAGACTGTCACATTTTTCATTGTACAGACAAGAAACTGTCACATTTTTCATTTTACAGACAATCACTGACAAACAGCCTATACTGTTAGATAACTGGAAACAAAAATTTAAAAAAATTATGATATTAAAAGTGATAACATAAGACATAGGTTTGATCTATTCTTCAGGCATATGTTGGGTCTGTTCTTCAGACATTGATTTGGTCTATTCTTCCTGCGTAGGTTGGGTCTATTCTTCAGGCGTAGGCTGTCTGTTCTTCAGGCGTAAGCTGTCTGTTCTTCAGACATAGGTTGGGTCTGTTCTTCAGACATAGGTTGGGTCTGTTCTTCAGGCATAGGCTGTCTGTTCTTCAGACATAGGTTGGGTCTGTTCTTCAGACATAGGTTGGGTCTGTTCTTCAGACATAGGTTGGGTCTGTTCTTCAGGCGTAGGCTGTCTGTTCTTCAGACATAGGTTGGGTCTGTTCTTCAGGCGTAGGCTGTCTGTTCTTCAGACATAGGTTGGGTCTGTTCTTCAGACATAGGTTGGGTCTGTTCTTCAGGCGTAGGCTGTCTGTTCTTCAGACATAGGTTGGGTCTGTTCTTCAGACATAGGTTGGGTCTGTTCTTCAGGTGTAGGCTATCTGTTCTTCAGACATAGGTTGGGTCTGTTCTTCAGGCGTAGGCTGGGTCTTTTCTTCAGACATATGCAGGGTCTGTTTTTCAGGCACAGGTTGGGTTTCTTCTTTAGAAGCAGGTTGGGTCTGTTATTCAGGGGGTGTTAGCTTTGATGTGCTGAAAAGAAAATCTAAATAATCAATAGAAACTGATGTTGGTACAAGCGAGATGTATGTATGAACTAGGGCACTAGATAGAAAGCATAAAGATAAGAGACCCCACAGAGGAACATAAAGCCCCCTGATGTCACCTAAAGTACTCTCTTACTTGCACATGATTAAGATAATCTTCTTATAAGGATAGTTCATCCATCAGTTAAATAAATGTGATACAAGCGGATGTGATACACATTGATGTGATATAAGTGGAGTTTGTTTGCCTGAATGCACAGTAATTACAACAGAGCTTATTTAATACACAACAGTCGACATTGGGCAAGAGCAGCAGACTAGATAGAAAGTCATGTTGTATCAGTGTTCATCGCTGTCTATTGTCTGCATTTTACTTCTGTATAGGTGAATGGTCACATTTACTGTAAGATTTACTGATTGCACCGATTTTGAAGATAAAATTGTTGAAAAATTGAAAATAGTTTAGATGGTTTAAAAGAGTTATACATATCACTAAAAACAACACAAATTTTATTTTTCGACCAAAGGGATATTTTCAAGAACAAAAAAATTAGATGGAAATATAACGGAATGATGCATAACGGAAATAATAAATGGTTTTATTAAAAAATATTGAAGGGAAAGAGACAGAAGAAAAACTAACTACATGGTAAAAGTAGCTACTACTATCCCAATCCACAGTTCTCTCCAGGTTATTAATGTCATACAAGTGATCATGTCAGTTATCTGTTCTTTGATTTGATCCAGGGTTTTTTATTGGCAGGTGAGACAAAAGTATATGCAAAGTCTATCTATGATCCGTCAGCGCGAATACGGTACATTGGGCAGAAACTAGACCTCTCCATTTCGAGCGATGTGATGCTACTCTGTAATTCTTGCATGTTGTTGAGACCCATAGTCATACCCTCTTTGACGGTTCTGTGAAGAGTCTCTTGTGGTCGTCCTCTTTTTCTTTCGCCACTTGGTACCCATTTTAAAGTTTGTAGTGGCAGTCTGCTGTCATTCATTCTTAGTACATGTCCGATATAAGCCCATCGTTTTCTTCTTATTGTTGTAGAAACATATCGCTGTTTGGTGTCTTCTCTTACTTGCTTGTTTGACTTGAATTCCTCCCAACCAATATTTAAGAGTGACCAAATATGCAAAGTGACCAATGAAAGAATTGAATCAGTCAAATCAACAAAGATGAATGATTATATTTTGTTTTTTGCTTTCAGTTCACACATATATATTTCAACTAATTTTTACTGATGTAGAAATTTAGAATCAAAAGTGCATGTTACACACAGGTATTTAATAATGCGTGTTACGGGAGGTCTATATGGAAGTTTTGTTATGGGAGGTCTATATGGAAGTTTTGTTATGGGAGGTCTGTATGAAAGTTTTGTTATGGGAGGTCTGTATGGAAACTTTGTCATGGGAGGTCTGTATGGAAACTTTGTTATGGGAGGTCTGTATGGAAACTTTGTTATGGGAGGTCTGTAGGGAAGTTTTGTTATGGGAGGTCTGTATGGAAACTTTGTTATGGGAGGTCTGTATGGAAACTTTGTTATGGGAGGTCTGTATGGAAACTTTGTTATGGGAGGTCTGTATGGAAGTTTTGTTATGGGAGGTCTGTATGGAAACTTTGTTATGGGAGGTCTGTATGGAAACTTTGTTATGGGAGGTCTGTATGGAAACTTTGTTATGGGAGGTCTGTATGGAAACTTTGTTATGGGAGGTCTGTATGGAAACTTTGTTATGGGAGGTCTGTATGGAAACTTTGTTATGGGAGGTCTGTATGGAAACTTTGTTATGGGAGGTCTGTATGGAAACTTTGTTATGGGAGGTCTGTATGGAAACTTTGTTATGGGAGGTCTGTATGAAAGTTTTGTTATGGGAGGTCTGTATGAAAGTTTTGTTATGGGAGGTCTGTATGAAAGTTTTGTTATGGGAGGTCTGTATGAAAGTTTTGTTATGGGAGGTCTGTATGAAAGTTTTGTTATGGGAGGTCTGTATGAAAGTTTTGTTATGGGAGGTCTGTATGAAAGTTTTGTTATGGGAGGTCTGTATGGAAACTTTGTTATGGGAGGTCTGTATGAAAGTTTTGTTATGGGAGGTCTGTATGAAAGTTTTGTTATGGGAGGTCTGTATGAAAGTTTTGTTATGGGAGGTCTGTATGGAAACTTTGTTATGGGAGGTCTGTATGGAAACTTTGTTATGGGAGGTCTGTATGGAAACTTTGTTATGGGAGGTCTGTATGAAAGTTTTGTTATGGGAGGTCTGTATGAAAGTTTTGTTATGGGAGGTCTGTATGGAAACTTTGTTATGGGAGGTCTGTATGGAAACTTTGTTATGGGAGGTCTGTATGGAAACTTTGTTATGGGAGGTCTGTATGGAAACTTTGTTATGGGAGGTCTGTATGGAAACTTTGTTATGGGAGGTCTGTATGGAAACTTTGTTATGGGAGGTCTGTATGGAAACTTTGTTATGGGAGGTCTGTATGGAAACTTTGTTATGGGAGGTCTGTATGGAAACTTTGTTATGGGAGGTCTGTATGGAAACTTTGTTATGGGAGGTCTGTATGGAAATTTTGTTATGGGAGGTCTGTATGGAAACTTTGTTATGGGAGGTCTGTATGGAAACTTTGTTATGGGAGGTCTGTATGGAAACTTTGTTATGGGAGGTCTGTATGGAAACTTTGTTATGGGAGGTCTGTATGGAAACTTTGTTATGGGAGGTCTGTATGGAAACTTTGTTATGGGAGGTCTGTATGGAAACTTTGTTATGGGAGGTCTGTATGGAAACTTTGTTATGGGAGGTCTGTATGGAAACTTTGTTATGGGAGGTCTGTATGAAAGTTTTGTTATGGGAGGTCTGTATGAAAGTTTTGTTATGGGAGGTCTGTATGAAAGTTTTGTTATGGGAGGTCTGTATGAAAGTTTTGTTATGGGAGGTCTGTATGAAAGTTTTGTTATGGGAGGTCTGTATGAAAGTTTTGTTATGGGAGGTCTGTATGGAAACTTTGTTATGGGAGGTCTGTATGAAAGTTTTGTTATGGGAGGTCTGTATGAAAGTTTTGTTATGGGAGGTCTGTATGAAAGTTTTGTTATGGGAGGTCTGTATGGAAACTTTGTTATGGGAGGTCTGTATGGAAACTTTGTTATGGGAGGTCTGTATGGAAACTTTGTTATGGGAGGTCTGTATGGAAACTTTGTTATGGGAGGTCTGTATGAAAGTTTTGTTATGGGAGGTCTGTATGAAAGTTTTGTTATGGGAGGTCTGTATGGAAACTTTGTTATGGGAGGTCTGTATGGAAACTTTGTTATGGGAGGTCTGTATGGAAACTTTGTTATGGGAGGTCTGTATGGAAACTTTGTTATGGGAGGTCTGTATGGAAACTTTGTTATGGGAGGTCTGTATGGAAACTTTGTTATGGGAGGTCTGTATGGAAACTTTGTTATGGGAGGTCTGTATGGAAACTTTGTTATGGGAGGTCTGTATGGAAACTTTGTTATGGGAGGTCTGTATGAAAGTTTTGTTATGGGAGGTCTGTATGAAAGTTTTGTTATGGGAGGTCTGTATGGAAACTTTGTTATGGGAGGTCTGTATGGAAACTTTGTTATGGGAGGTCTGTATGGAAACTTTGTTATGGGAGGTCTGTATGGAAACTTTGTTATGGGAGGTCTGTATGGAAACTTTGTTATGGGAGGTCTGTATGGAAACTTTGTTATGGGAGGTCTGTATGGAAACTTTGTTATGGGAGGTCTGTATGGAAGTTTTGTTATGGGAGGTCTGTATGGAAACTTTGTTATGGGAGGTCTGTATGGAAACTTTGTTATGGGAGGTCTGTATGGAAACTTTGTTATGGGAGGTCTGTATGGAAACTTTGTTATGGGAGGTCTGTATGGAAACTTTGTTATGGGAGGTCTGTATGGAAACTTTGTTATGGGAGGTCTGTATGGAAACTTTGTTATGGGAGGTCTGTATGAAAGTTTTGTTATGGGAGGTCTGTATGAAAGTTTTGTTATGGGAGGTCTGTATGAAAGTTTTGTTATGGGAGGTCTGTATGAAAGTTTTGTTATGGGAGGTCTGTATGAAAGTTTTGTTATGGGAGGTCTGTATGAAAGTTTTGTTATGGGAGGTCTGTATGAAAGTTTTGTTATGGGAGGTCTGTATGAAAGTTTTGTTATGGGAGGTCTGTATGGAAACTTTGTTATGGGAGGTCTGTATGAAAGTTTTGTTATGGGAGGTCTGTATGAAAGTTTTGTTATGGGAGGTCTGTATGAAAGTTTTGTTATGGGAGGTCTGTATGGAAACTTTGTTATGGGAGGTCTGTATGGAAACTTTGTTATGGGAGGTCTGTATGGAAACTTTGTTATGGGAGGTCTGTATGAAAGTTTTGTTATGGGAGGTCTGTATGAAAGTTTTGTTATGGGAGGTCTGTATGGAAACTTTGTTATGGGAGGTCTGTATGGAAACTTTGTTATGGGAGGTCTGTATGGAAACTTTGTTATGGGAGGTCTGTATGGAAACTTTGTTATGGGAGGTCTGTATGGAAACTTTGTTATGGGAGGTCTGTATGGAAACTTTGTTATGGGAGGTCTGTATGGAAACTTTGTTATGGGAGGTCTGTATGGAAACTTTGTTATGGGAGGTCTGTATGGAAACTTTGTTATGGGAGGTCTGTATGGAAACTTTGTTATGGGAGGTCTGTATGGAAACTTTGTTATGGGAGGTCTGTATGGAAACTTTGTTATGGGAGGTCTGTATGAAAGTTTTGTTATGGGAGGTCTGTATGAAAGTTTTGTTATGGGAGGTCTGTATGAAAGTTTTGTTATGGGAGGTCTGTATGAAAGTTTTGTTATGGGAGGTCTGTATGAAAGTTTTGTTATGGGAGGTCTGTATGGAAACTTTGTTATGGGAGGTCTGTATGAAAGTTTTGTTATGGGAGGTCTGTATGAAAGTTTTGTTATGGGAGGTCTGTATGAAAGTTTTGTTATGGGAGGTCTGTATGGAAACTTTGTTATGGGAGGTCTGTATGGAAACTTTGTTATGGGAGGTCTGTATGGAAACTTTGTTATGGGCGGTCTGTATGGAAACTTTGTTATGGGAGGTCTGTATGAAAGTTTTGTTATGGGAGGTCTGTATGAAAGTTTTGTTATGGGAGGTCTGTATGGAAACTTTGTTATGGGAGGTCTGTATGGAAACTTTGTTATGGGAGGTCTGTATGGAAACTTTGTTATGGGAGGTCTGTATGGAAACTTTGTTATGGGAGGTCTGTATGGAAACTTTGTTATGGGAGGTCTGTATGGAAACTTTGTTATGGGAGGTCTGTATGGAAACTTTGTTATGGGAGGTCTGTATGGAAACTTTGTTATGGGAGGTCTGTATGGAAACTTTGTTATGGGAGGTCTGTATGAAAGTTTTGTTATGGGAGGTCTGTATGAAAGTTTTGTTATGGGAGGTCTGTATGAAAGTTTTGTTATGGGAGGTCTGTATGAAAGTTTTGTTATGGGAGGTCTGTATGAAAGTTTTGTTATGGGAGGTCTGTATGAAAGTTTTGTTATGGGAGGTCTGTATGGAAACTTTGTTATGGGAGGTCTGTATGAAAGTTTTGTTATGGGAGGTCTGTATGAAAGTTTTGTTATGGGAGGTCTGTATGGAAACTTTGTTATGGGAGGTCTGTATGGAAACTTTGTTATGGGAGGTCTGTATGGAAACTTTGTTATGGGAGGTCTGTATGGAAACTTTGTTATGGGAGGTCTGTAGGAAAGTTTTGTTATGGGAGGTCTGTATGAAAGTTTTGTTATGGGAGGTCTGTATGGAAACTTTGTTATGGGAGGTCTGTATGGAAACTTTGTTATGGGAGGTCTGTATGGAAACTTTGTTATGGGAGGTCTGTATGGAAACTTTGTTATGGGAGGTCTGTATGGAAACTTTGTTATGGGAGGTCTGTATGGAAACTTTGTTATGGGAGGTCTGTATGGAAACTTTGTTATGGGAGGTCTGTATGGAAACTTTGTTATGGGAGGTCTGTATGGAAACTTTGTTATGGGAGGTCTGTATGAAAGTTTTGTTATGGGAGGTCTGTATGAAAGTTTTGTTATGGGAGGTCTGTATGGAAACTTTGTTATGGGAGGTCTGTATGGAAACTTTGTTATGGGAGGTCTGTATGGAAACTTTGTTATGGGAGGTCTGTATGGAAACTTTGTTATGGGAGGTCTGTATGGAAACTTTGTTATGGGAGGTCTGTATGGAAACTTTGTTATGGGAGGTCTGTATGGAAACTTTGTTATGGGAGGTCTGTATGGAAGTTTTGTTATGGGAGGTCTGTATGGAAACTTTGTTATGGGAGGTCTGTATGGAAACTTTGTTATGGGAGGTCTGTATGGAAACTTTGTTATGGGAGGTCTGTATGGAAACTTTGTTATGGGAGGTCTGTATGGAAACTTTGTTATGGGAGGTCTGTATGGAAACTTTGTTATGGGAGGTCTGTATGGAAACTTTGTTATGGGAGGTCTGTATGGAAACTTTGTTATGGGAGGTCTGTATGAAAGTTTTGTTATGGGAGGTCTGTATGAAAGTTTTGTTATGGGAGGTCTGTATGAAAGTTTTGTTATGGGAGGTCTGTATGAAAGTTTTGTTATGGGAGGTCTGTATGAAAGTTTTGTTATGGGAGGTCTGTATGAAAGTTTTGTTATGGGAGGTCTGTATGAAAGTTTTGTTATGGGAGGTCTGTATGGAAACTTTGTTATGGGAGGTCTGTATGAAAGTTTTGTTATGGGAGGTCTGTATGAAAGTTTTGTTATGGGAGGTCTATATGAAAGTTTTGTTATGGGAGGTCTGTATGGAAACTTTGTTATGGGAGGTCTGTATGGAAACTTTGTTATGGGAGGTCTGTATGGAAACTTTGTTATGGGAGGTCTGTATGAAAGTTTTGTTATGGGAGGTCTGTATGAAAGTTTTGTTATGGGAGGTCTGTATGGAAACTTTGTTATGGGAGGTCTGTATGGAAACTTTGTTATGGGAGGTCTGTATGGAAACTTTGTTATGGGAGGTCTGTATGGAAACTTTGTTATGGGAGGTCTGTATGGAAACTTTGTTATGGGAGGTCTGTATGGAAACTTTGTTATGGGAGGTCTGTATGGAAACTTTGTTATGGGAGGTCTGTATGGAAACTTTGTTATGGGAGGTCTGTATGGAAACTTTGTTATGGGAGGTCTGTATGGAAACTTTGTTATGGGAGGTCTGTATGGAAACTTTGTTATGGGAGGTCTGTATGGAAACTTTGTTATGGGAGGTCTGTATGAAAGTTTTGTTATGGGAGGTCTGTATGAAAGTTTTGTTATGGGAGGTCTGTATGAAAGTTTTGTTATGGGAGGTCTGTATGAAAGTTTTGTTATGGGAGGTCTGTATGAAAGTTTTGTTATGGGAGGTCTGTATGGAAACTTTGTTATGGGAGGTCTGTATGAAAGTTTTGTTATGGGAGGTCTGTATGAAAGTTTTGTTATGGGAGGTCTGTATGAAAGTTTTGTTATGGGAGGTCTGTATGGAAACTTTGTTATGGGAGGTCTGTATGGAAACTTTGTTATGGGAGGTCTGTATGGAAACTTTGTTATGGGAGGTCTGTATGGAAACTTTGTTATGGGAGGTCTGTATGAAAGTTTTGTTATGGGAGGTCTGTATGAAAGTTTTGTTATGGGAGGTCTGTATGGAAACTTTGTTATGGGAGGTCTGTATGGAAACTTTGTTATGGGAGGTCTGTATGGAAACTTTGTTATGGGAGGTCTGTATGGAAACTTTGTTATGGGAGGTCTGTATGGAAACTTTGTTATGGGAGGTCTGTATGGAAACTTTGTTATGGGAGGTCTGTATGGAAACTTTGTTATGGGAGGTCTGTATGGAAACTTTGTTATGGGAGGTCTGTATGGAAACTTTGTTATGGGAGGTCTGTATGGAAACTTTGTTATGGGAGGTCTGTATGAAAGTTTTGTTATGGGAGGTCTGTATGAAAGTTTTGTTATGGGAGGTCTGTATGAAAGTTTTGTTATGGGAGGTCTGTATGAAAGTTTTGTTATGGGAGGTCTGTATGAAAGTTTTGTTATGGGAGGTCTGTATGAAAGTTTTGTTATGGGAGGTCTGTATGGAAACTTTGTTATGGGAGGTCTGTATGAAAGTTTTGTTATGGGAGGTCTGTATGAAAGTTTTGTTATGGGAGGTCTGTATGAAAGTTTTGTTATGGGAGGTCTGTATGGAAACTTTGTTATGGGAGGTCTGTATGGAAACTTTGTTATGGGAGGTCTGTATGGAAACTTTGTTATGGGAGGTCTGTATGGAAACTTTGTTATGGGAGGTCTGTATGAAAGTTTTGTTATGGGAGGTCTGTATGAAAGTTTTGTTATGGGAGGTCTGTATGGAAACTTTGTTATGGGAGGTCTGTATGGAAACTTTGTTATGGGAGGTCTGTATGGAAACTTTGTTATGGGAGGTCTGTATGGAAACTTTGTTATGGGAGGTCTGTATGGAAACTTTGTTATGGGAGGTCTGTATGGAAACTTTGTTATGGGAGGTCTGTATGGAAACTTTGTTATGGGAGGTCTGTATGGAAACTTTGTTATGGGAGGTCTGTATGAAAGTTTTGTTATGGGAGGTCTGTATGAAAGTTTTGTTATGGGAGGTCTGTATGGAAACTTTGTTATGGGAGGTCTGTATGGAAACTTTGTTATGGGAGGTCTGTATGGAAACTTTGTTATGGGAGGTCTGTATGGAAACTTTGTTATGGGAGGTCTGTATGGAAACTTTGTTATGGGAGGTCTGTATGGAAACTTTGTTATGGGAGGTCTGTATGGAAACTTTGTTATGGGAGGTCTGTATGGAAACTTTGTTATGGGAGGTCTGTATGGAAGTTTTGTTATGGGAGGTCTGTATGGAAACTTTGTTATGGGAGGTCTGTATGGAAACTTTGTTATGGGAGGTCTGTATGGAAACTTTGTTATGGGAGGTCTGTATGGAAACTTTGTTATGGGAGGTCTGTATGGAAACTTTGTTATGGGAGGTCTGTATGGAAACTTTGTTATGGGAGGTCTGTATGGAAACTTTGTTATGGGAGGTCTGTATGGAAACTTTGTTATGGGAGGTCTGTATGGAAACTTTGTTATGGGAGGTCTGTATGGAAACTTTGTTATGGGAGGTCTGTATGGAAACTTTGTTATGGGAGGTCTGTATGGAAACTTTGTTATGGGAGGTCTGTATGGAAACTTTGTTATGGGAGGTCTGTATGGAAACTTTGTTATGGGAGGTCTGTATGGAAACTTTGTTATGGGAGGTCTGTATGGAAACTTTGTTATGGGAGGTCTGTATGGAAACTTTGTTATGGGAGGTCTGTATGGAAACTTTGTTATGGTAGGTCTGTATGGAAACTTTGTTATGGGAGGTCTGTCTGTATGGAAACTTTGTTATGGGAGGTCTGTATGGAAGTTTTGTTATGGGAGGTCTGTATGGAAACTTTGTTACTAAAGTGAGATCTGATATGGCAAACAATAAGAAGAGAAATTTGTCTGCTAGAAAACAGCACAGGATAATAGTTGGGACAATAATTTAACAGAAAATTTAATAACCAGATAGAGAAAAGTAAGATGTATAATTTGATTATGTACAAAACTTGGAGATACCCTCATTGTTTCCATGTCTAGAGACAGTTCAAACTCTCAAAATAACATTAGAAGTAAAATTAAGTTAGCAATAACAAATGTGTCATTGTAAAATGAATGAATGTTGACAGTTGGAGAGATTGTAATTGCAAGTTATAGAAAGTTACAATTTTTGAAAATTCAGCATGTTTTTAGTATATTACACAATTTTGATATTTAGCTATTTCTTTCAAATAACAATTTGATCATAAACAGTTCCAACCATCTGGCAACACTGTGAAGTACAGTCTTGTTGTATCTGAGTTAATGGTTATGCTGCCCCTTCCCTTATCTGGTTCATCTCCTTCAAAGTTTTTTAAATTTAATATTCTTCCTGCTTTCCATCGTTGACATTATTTATTTATTGTTGTGTTCTTAGATTGTGCTGTTTTCTGTATGTGGTACCTTCTTTCTTGTTTTTAGTTTTACAAGAACATTTAATTTAAACATCATATTTGTATCATTAGTTATTTAATATATTTTTAAATTATTAAAAATTATGTTTAAAAAAATGTTACCCCATATTTTCCATTTCCAATGACGGGATCATAGTTTTACAACATTCCTACATTATAACAATTTAGCCACTATTTTTAAAAAAATGACTGTTTTAAAGTTGAACCATGACACTTATCCCAGCTTATTCATTCTGTTGTGGTCTAGAATGCCTGCATTTGTAAACATGTGAGTACTTGTATTGTCTCCCTTCCAAGACAGCAGACTTGAGTTGATGCACTTTTACGTAGTTTTGCTAAATAAAACCCACCCGTAAATGTGTATTTCCAGGTTCTCACGTTTTTAAAATTGTATCTGCTTTGGTCTGTCTTTTCTTTGAATTTTTAATTGAATTTATATTTTTCTTTCATATCAGTCATCATTGGTGCATTTTTGTGATTTTCTTTGTGGGTGTGGTTGCAGTGTATGCCTTTTTATAGACTCATGTGGATACTAGCTCTGGTAGAAGGGGGAAAGACAGTACAGTTGATGCTTTCAGATTGGGGATGGAGGGATGGTGAGGGAAACATAACCTTAAATGTGAGTTGATGAGGAAACAGCTGAGGCATTAAGATCTGAGAGTCGTGACACCTCTCACGATTTAGATAACCATACTGTCAGGATGCCCGACAAAGTGGACAGTGCTGCAGTAACAAAACAAAGAAGCGATAAATACTATATTAAAGTAATAATGTTACAGGATATTCTATAAATAGTGAAATTAATGTAAAAAAAATAAATAACATGAAACAAAGGAACAAGGACTTTTTCTTTGTTGTCATCTGACAGGGACCTTTTTCAAGAAACGAACACAAACTTATTTAATTATTTTAAAAATGCACAGAGATGTCTCGCTACCATCTCTGTGCATTGGAAATAATGAAAATGTGAAAGAAGCGCAATCATGTAAGTTTAGCACCAAAAAAATCCTACACATTATTGATAAATAGAAATTCAAGGCAAGAGAAATGGCAAAGTTCAATAAATCATGAGTGTCAAATTAGACCATAATTTCATAATTTAGTTCAGATTAACAAATAAGTTTATGGGGCCGCAGCCAAGTGTTGTCAAGGCATGAAGGGGACGCATAGTATAGTGATACTGTGACTTGCCATCCATGTCATAAGAAACAATCAAGAGGACTATGGCGATGGGGTTGGTTGTCTAATCCCATAGATGATTAATGTGACCCAGAAGCTATGCTGAAATCAGATGTGTGGGGTTGAAATGTACATATATTGCAGTTAAGCTGTAAACCATGATACGAAGTATTCTGTTCTCTAGATTACATCCTGCTAATCTTGTAGGAGATTGAGAATAAAATATAAGAGGAAAGGGGACAAAAATTGAGTCATTGGTTAAGATAGGGTTACAGGAAGGCAATAATGCCATTTAACACAGTGGTAACTTAATGCAACCATGACAATACATCTGGCCTTGGAATGACAACTAATGCACCTACCCTAACGCTTAGCGGCAAATGTGAATACAGTCAACCATCATTCACCCAAGTTTTGAATTTACTAAATGGTGGCTTCTAAATACCATCATAAGAAGAAAGCTACAGTATTTTGGACACTTAAAGCGACATAATGTTTTCGAAAGGCTGATTCTAGAACGCAGAGTGCCAGACAAGAGAAGAAGAGGAATACCAAGAAGACGATGGACCAGCAACATCGAAGAATGTATGCACATGTCTCTGGCCAATGTAGACCTGCTTACCTGGAATAGAGACACATTCAGGGTATCCACGACGAAGGCAAACGTTCTGGAAAGAATATGTCACTTTATATATATATATCATTCACTTGGGGGCAGACAATATGTGACATGTTCTTCTGCGTTTGATCTCAAATAATCAGCATGATTATTCCTATGATATGAGCTGGAGAGCGTGAAGTACATTGTGCTGCTAGTTTTACAGCAGGGCTGCATTATTTGTGCCTTTTGACCCAGCCCACCCGTTTTTGGCATGTAGTGAAATGTGATATGAGGGGAATGAGGAAACAGGATAGTTTATTCAAGGAACCATCACAGTACATTTGTTTTTGACATGAAATACATGTAAATGTATTTTACAAAGAAAGTAAGTCAGAAATCACTTGTCTATGACTGATTGCTAATATGTTACATTTCTTTTGTATATGAGAGAATTTGAGGATCTTCTTCTCATAGTAGTTAAGGATTTTGTCTTGCGTTTAAAAGGTCACAATTTGAATCCTGCTCTCCATCTCTTGTTTATAATGTGCATTTTTCGGAGATATTTTGGGACTGAGTTGGAAATATTTTTAAATTATGAACACATCCTATGTCGAGCTAGCCAAAGTAAATGGTTATTGGATCTTCTGGGTTGCTTGGTTGCTGATTTAGCAGTCAATATGCTAATGCCTTTTGACCCAATACCATTGTGTGATATACGCATGTGTTTGTTTTTTTTGCTCCTTATAAGGCATTCCATTTTTCTGACTTTGGTGGGAGAAGCATTTTCCTATTGTCATCCAGTGATGAATATTCAAAAAAGATGGTGGTTGACAGCTTTCTGGGGATCAGTCTGCAGCCGGCATCCTGGAACTTGTAGAACTTTGAGATTGATTGTAATCTGTGCTAGTGATTGTGAAGCTGTACTATGTATGTATAGTCAGGAAATGATACTCTGGTCTTTCCTTCCTGGGAAGTTGATGTTGCCTTTGGGATATCTTCTGGGCAAGCAGAAGTAGTGAGAGTGATACCGGTCACATCATCCATTAGTATTGCTATTGGTCGATGAAAAATATGGGCATAACACCATATTCACCCAATATGTCTGATTTGTTGAATAAGGGACATTTGTTCTGACATCTAACGAGCAAGATGTCCGAGAGTATCCAACAAATGGGCAAGGGCTACAGTAACACAAATAGAATGTTATAATAGAAAAGATAAATAGTCATACTTATCTTTTTCATTGTTATTTTCATAAATGTTATATGGAACTGACATGCTATTTCTGGATGCTGTTTAATTCATCATAATTATTTTAAAAAATGTCCCTGCTGAAAAGGTTCTTTCACCTATGGTTAAAACGGAACAATAACTAATAAATGCATTTGTTTTGGAGTTTCTTGTGAGTTATCCCAAAAGTAATATGCTCGGGAAGCTGTGATATTGTAATTTTAAGTCATTCACACATCGGCCAGCAGGCTTGGGTTTCGAGTCTACATTCACTCGTTGGTCCGCAGGCTCTGGCTTCGAGTCTACATTCACATATTGGCCAGCAGGCTCAGGCTTCGAGTCTACATTCACACATCAGCTAGCAGGTTCTGACTTTTGAGTCTATTTGTATTTCATGGTTTGAAATAGAAATTTCATGGTTCACCTAGCCACCAGGATGTAGGTTACCAGGTGTAATGTTCTTGGATAGGTTGAAGAATGGGACTTTTGCTACTAAGTTTGTAGGTGATGCTAGCCAGGTGACTTCTGGTTAACCACTGACTAGGCAGCTGAGCACTTATGGAGAACCATGTGCCATGACGCCGTTTGAATTTTAACTTTTATATGTTTTGAGTTTGTTTGTTTGTTTTTCGTTCGCTCCATTGTAACCATCACGGATATCTGTGCGATTTCCGCCGGGAGCGTGATTACGTTGTGCCACCGTTATGCGCCTTGTAGGCCTAGCACATCCGATTTCGGCATGCCTTGACAATTCGGGTGGGCTACCCTTAGCCTGTGACAGCCTCTATATCTGTCTCCAGGCACGCGTAGTGAAGACTCTTCGCTCAGACGATTTTCTAGCTCTCGTCTCACTCGAACGAGGTGTTCCACTGTCTATGAACTTGCCTCGTGTAATTGGACGTGCTGTGCCTGTGCCCATTGGGTACTGAACCGTTTCTCATCCATGAGCCTGGTTCCTTAAGGGGAAGAACTCAACAGAGGAGTTGGACCCTGGCTCTTTCGCCCTCTTAGCCGTGGTGTCATTCACCGACATCGTGTACCCCTTGTCCAAGTTCGAGTCTCACACCACGCGTTTGAGAGCAAGGCGTTCTCGAGCTGAGCGTCCTTGTCCCAATAGCGCCTGAGCCCATCAGGTACTGAACCCTTTCTCTCTTCAAGTGTATTTCCGGTGTAGGAAAACCTGACAGTAGAGTTGGGCCAGGGCTAAATCGTTGTCCCTTTTGTGCCTGAGCAAATCGAGTACAGAACCCTTTCTCTCTGCAAGTTACTTCCGGTATAGGAAACCTTGACAGTAGAGTTGGGCCAGGACTGCCATCGTTGTCCCTTTCTTGCCTACACCCATCGGGTACAGAACCCTTTCTCTTTGCAAGCATATTTCCGGTTTAGGAAGGCTCGACATTAGAGTTGGGTTAGGTCTTTTGCTTTACCAAACGCCGATGGATGGGTCTGGGTCTCTGCCTGTTAGGAACTCTGGTAACTAGAAGCCCGTCTCGAGCTGACGGAGCTTGTAGTTCCCTTTCCTAGGGACTTTTCACTTTCTATTTGCAGTTCGCGCTGCCCTCTAGCGCTGTTCTGCCCTTTCATTGTTTCATTGTACTCTGTGTGAAACATATTTGTCTCTCGCCATGCATTTACCTTTACGTGCATTTTACATTGGCCGCCCCTCCAATGTTCGGACTGGACTGACTAGCTTCACTGTATGTCGACAGTGTTGCTATATGTGGTGATGCTGGTGGTGTCGGAGATATTGTCTGTCTCTTGTGCAGTCAAATCTCTTTCCATCTGCTACCTCCACATTCTCGGACACGATCCCCAAATGATTTGGCCAGAATCAGCACGAGCTGCTGTATTTCTGTTTCCAGGGTGCACCACGTGGAGGTACATTTGGGATCTTGGTTATCTGCTAACCCTGGGTCCGCCTAGAGCAATGCGTTCCCTTTGCACCCCATATATGTTTTGAGTGATACACCTGGCATATGACAAACTGTTCTCTCTCTCTCTCTCTCTCTCTCTCTCTCTCTATCTCTCTCTCTCTCTCTCTCTCTCTCGGTGTGTAGTAAATATAGTGATTCTCGAGAACAGCAAAGTCAATATTCGACCTATTTTCAGCCATTATTTGCTAAAGTGTGCTTGACTTTGTTTCTGTGTTGATCCGCTTAAATATGATTTGTTGCCTCAACTGATTGATATTTTATCTTGAAACAAGTCCTTCACAAGATATAGTCCATGCTCGCTAGCTACACAATGCATCACTCATCTTTGCTGATCATTGCTCCACGATGTAAATTTTGTATCGCAGTCAATGATAAATAACGCTTGGCCAGCATGCAGAACATACCTGAAGAAGGACTTCAAATTTTGATGCGTTTGAAACATCCAGTCATCATCAGAAAAAATTGTTTTTTTCTCTATGTTTATTGTTATATAATGTATTCTATCTGTTTTTCTTTACTGCACACAATTTTGTTGTTTGCAGTGAACATTTGCAGATGTTTCTCTTACGTATATTTATTGCTTCATGTTCCCCTCCATATTTTATGTCATTTGTGAGATACTGGAACCATTAGCATGCAAATAACTTCACTATTCTCTGAAAGAAACTACACATGTATTTGTTAACCCTGTAATTGTGAATGTCAACAGAGTGCAGGTTGTACAGTTAGCCATTTATTGTCATTCACTGTGACTTTTTCAATTCACTTAACTCTTTAGCTGCTACAGACAATTCGATTGATTTGTGGCAGGTGAGGGCAGAGATACATAGGGGGTGTTGCCGCAAAATACACTAATGACATCAGCAGAAATAACCGGCGTTTCGACTAAAAAAAATCTGCATCGGACAAAAACAAACAAGAAGAAATAAATATTACCAACAGAGAATAATAAATGAAGAGAAGAGCAAAAGAAGATAAGGGAGATAAGAGAAAGACAAATATGGCAAGAATAGAAGAGTAAAAGTAAAATCAGCAGAGTAAGTATGATAAAAGAAGAAAAATCTAGTTAATATAATATACAATAAAAAAACAACTTATATTTGAAATCTGGTGAAATATAACATAATGGTTTAAGTAAATGTCGTTAAATGTCATTGTTTTGTTATCTTCCCTTTATTTCTAAAAATCAATTAACTTTGAAATCACCAAGCGCCATTATGTCCCAAAACCCAGTATGTGCCAAGCCCCAGTATGCCAAAACCAGTATGTATCAACCATTCCATCCAAGCGGAATAAATTTCTAGTGTCAATATAAAAGCAGTACCATAAAAAATCTCATTTTTGTAGGACTAGAGAAGAATTCAGCACAGGGGGAAAGTCATTGGGGAAAGATTTCAGCAGCTAAAGGGTTAATGATGTTGACAAATGTCAGATTTGAATTAATTTATACTAAAAATAATGTTAGAGCATAGAAATAAAATGTCAGATATAATGAATTCACTCAATAAAATAGAGCACTTTCTGAATGTATTCACTCCATAAAATTTAATTTATCATTACAAAAATAGTGTATGATCCGTGTGGTGGTAGGTGCTTGTAACATTTATCCACTTATTCATTATTATCACTTTGGTATTTGTGTCAAGTCCTATACCAGAATGTCCTATCTTTTCTTGTTTGGTAATTATATTTTGATATCAGACTCTTTAGAAATGTGTGGGCCTCTCAGCATTCTTCTGTCAAACTACATCTGTATGGCAGCTAGAGATTTTGAATTTTATGGGTTTATTTACTTACTCATTCTGCATACATCAGTATTGTGTCACATTCTGCATACATCAGTATTGTGTCACATTCTGCATACATCAGTATTGTGTCACATTCTGCATACATCAGTATTTTGTCACATTCTGCATACATCAGTATTTTGTCACATTCTGCATACATCAGTATTGTGTCACATTCTGCATACATCAGTATTTTGTCACATTCTGCATACATGAGTATTGTGTCACATTCTGCATACATCAGTATTTTGTCACATTCTGCATACATCAGTATTGTGTCACATTCTGCATACATCAGTATTGCTACTGTAATACAAAAGAATTCTTTCCTATTTCCATGTCAGTGCAGGTTCTATGTAACATTAAAGAGTTCTATTTCTTACTTCCATGTCAGTGCAGGTTCTATATGTGCCCTGAAGAACTGTTCTGATTTCGTGGATGTATATGATCCGACAATTTTCTGAAATTTCGTGGTCAATTCTATTAGTGTCTCAGCTCCGTTTAAACAATCTGATATGGGCCTATCACTGCACCATCGTCATCTTGGACAACCCATTCCCCTGTTGTCGTTAACTCTGCCTTCAGCTATTAATCTTTCCTTGCTGTTATATACACTTGTTTTTATATGACCATAAAAAAAACACAGCTTTCTTGTTAGGATGTTGTTAATGAGCCCTTTGACGTTTATTGACCGTAACACTTCTAAATTTGTCTTCTTAGTTGTCCATGGTATACATAAAATTCTTCTGTAGCATCTCATTTCGAAAGCAGCGATTCTCTTTGCTATTGTTTTATTAATGTCCATGCCTCGCAACTGTTTATTGCTACTGGATTTATGCATGTTCTGATCATACATAGTTTGTCTACGCTGTTAGTAACTTGCCAAAGATTTTGCATTTGGGATTGAAGCTATTTATTACTTAGTTCAAGCTAATAATACAATTATATCAAAGATTCAACTTAGCCATATTGATGGCCATATCATAGAAATATTCTATGAACAGTGCCAAGTTCATCAACAGACAGTCTAGTAGCTCAAGTATAAGCAGAAAATTTAGATGAGATTGTTGAATTCTTGGAGTCGAAATCTAACCAGATTGGCTTGTCTTAAAATGTAACCTCTGTACCTTAGTGTATAATAAACTTCACATAGAACTTTATAATTAATATGACATACCTGGTATTTCTATTTTATTGCGGTAGGTTTAGTATTAGCTTTAGGTTTTAGATTAGGATTATGTTTGAGATTAGCGTTAGGTTTGAGATTAGGGTTAGGTTTGAGATTAGCGTTAGGTTTGAGATTAGGGTTAGGTTTGAGATTAGGGTTAGGTTTGAGATTAGTGTTAGGTTTGAGATTAGGGTTAGGTTTGAGATTAAGGTTAGGTTTGAGATTAGTGTTAGATTTGAGATTAGGGTTAGGTTTGAGATTAGGGTTAGGTTTGAGATTAAGGTTACGTTAGGTTTGAGATTAGGGTTATGTTTGAGAATAGGGTTAGGTTTAGCATTGGGTTAAGGGTTAGGTATATGGTTAGGGTTAGGTTTAGAGTTGGGGTTAGGTTTTAAGAGTTGGGTTTTAGGAATAGGTTTGAGGTTAGGTTTAGTGTTAGGGTTAGATTTAGGTTTAATTTTATGGTTAGCTTTAGGGTCCAGTATTATGGTTGGGGTTAGGTTTTAAGTTAGGTTTAGGGTTAGATTTAGGTTTATGGTTAGGTTTAGGGTGCAGTATTAGGGTTGGGGTTAGGTTTTAAGTTAGGTTTAGGGTTAGATTTTGGGTTAGGGTTAGGTTTGAGTTTAGGATTAGGGTAGAGTATCAAGGTATGTTCTTTATAATTTCTATTTGCTTTTTCTGTAAGCGGATAAATAAATACATTTTGCTAATGCTTGAATCTGTGTATGTACATATTTATTGTAAGTGTATTTGCATAAATGTATGTGTACATGTTTATATATATATATATATATATATATTTATTTATTGATATGTCTGGTCCCAATTGCGTTCATAATTTCAGTGATGGCACAGTCAGGAAAAGTGAGTTCAAAAAGAGAAAACAGTCCCAGCAGACTACAGATGTCAATGCCCCTCCCATATCCCCTATCACCACCCAAATTATATCCCCAGTCAATCATAGCCAAGCAACTGTTGCTAAACCTCCTGTTGCTCCTAAACCATTCAGATCAGTCAGCCACATCAGCCCGCAGTTGTCTAGGTAACAAAACATAGCCAATCCGGTCTTTGCTGTTATTTTGATGTTGTGGGAATGCAAACACTATTTCTTCTGTTGCATTCTGTAATTGATTTTGCTTTACCCCCATGGTGTTGCCTGATTCAATGTCACCACTAACTCACTTGAATGTTAAGCTTATAAGCAAATACCTTATTTGTACCTTTCTTAACAGAATGACCACTCTCCATTGTTGGACTTTGTTTTACAGAGTTAGAAGGTATGGGCGGTGGATCTAGCTTTGTCACGCAGATTGATATTTTGATCATAAATGTGTAATATTTTTCTTAACTTCTCATATTATTCCCATATTAACTTTTAATATTATTCCCATATTAACTTTTAATATTATTCCAATATTAACTGACAATATCATTTTTCATATTGTATTAACAATTACTAACATACCCCCCCCCTTCCGATATCTACAATAAACAAATATTTAATTTACTTTGTTTTATGCTTTCTTAATTTCTGCACGCAAACATTTTGTTTCCAGTTTTCAGATTGTGCATCATCTGTGCATTATTTTATGTATAGTTTATTTTTGTTAAATAATTGCGACATTATTTTATGTATAGTTTATTTTTGTTAAATAATTGCAACATTATTTTATCTGTAGTTTATTTGTGTTAAATAATTGCAACGTTATTTTTATTTGTATCATTTGTGTACATTTTTGTGTGTGAATCTCTTTATGTGATTTCTGCTCGTTAAATACAGTGTACTGCTATTTTTGTTTTTGATAAAATGTAAGGGCACCATTTTGGAAGCTGCGGCAATAGAATCTTCTTTATATTCTGAGTTCATTCTCATTCTGAAATTATTACCAATCTCACAAATATGTGAGAATATCAAGCGTTGCAGCATGGTTTACAGCTTAGCTGATGTACCTGTGTATTGATCCAACACAACCAACTTCAGCACATCGCTTTTGCATGACTGATATCTTACAGCATGGACATGGAACACTACTGCCAACACCACAGCCAGCACTCTCATCTTATGACATGTCACAGGTCACAATGTTATGTCTTTGACTCCTCTTTTCCTTCTAGCAATGTGCGTTTACTTTCTAGCTATTGGTTTATTCATTTATATATGAGTGAAATTTTATATGACAAATTGCAGTTGACCATGTCTCAAGTTGTTGGTACTAGAACATACTTCTAATTCCCAGTTGACCATGTCTCAAGTTGTTGGTACTAGAACATACTTCTAATTCCCAGTTGAACATGTCCCAGGTTGTTGGTACTAGAACATACTTCTAATTCCCAGTTGACCATGTCTCAAGTTGTTGGTACTAGAACATACTTCTAATTCCCAGTTGAACATGTCTCAGGTTGTTGGTACTAGAACATACTTCTAATTCCCAGTTGAACATGTCCCAGGTTGTTGGTACTAGAACATACTTCTAATTCCCAGTTGAACATGTCTCAGGTTGTTGGTACTAGAACATACTTCTAATTCCGAGTTGAACATGTCTCAGGTTGTTGGTACTACAACATACTTCTAATTCCCAGTTGACCATGTCTCAGGTTGTTGGTACTAGAACATACTTCTAATTCCAAGTTGACCATGTCTCAGGTTGTTGGTACTAGAACATACTTCTAATTCCTAGTTGAACATGTCTCAGGTTGTTGGTACTACAACATACTTCTAATTCCCAGTTGACCATGTCTCAGGTTGTTGGTACTAGAACATACTTCTAATTCCAAGTTGACCATGTCTCAGGTTGTTGGTACTAGAACATACTTCTAATTCCTAGTTGAACATGTCTGCACAGCAAGTCTGGTTTACACAGTAAATGATGCTGTATTTGTAATCTATTCAGTGCTCCCCATACAGCTTTCTGTGGTTATCTGTCTCTGGAAACCAGTGTTCCTACTTAATTGGTTTAATGTAATGCGGTCTTGTGGGATATTTTCTATGGTCTGTGCTGCCTGCCCACATGGACACATAGGTGATGGAACCAGTCTTAGTCTATTTAAGTGGTTGTTCAGTCTGTTGTGTCTTGTCCTGATGCGGAAGATCATTACCTGCACAGCTCTGTTTAAAATAGTGGTAGTTGTCTTTTGAGTACTAGAACGAATAAGGAAATATAAAAGCAACGTTATCCTGATTGAATCACACGCACTAACCCCCCCCCCCCATTTTTTTTTTCTCCCGCAGACTTATGTACTATTTTCAAACTCTAAGGAAATCAGTTCTTGACTGTCCTACCACAGTGAGATCAGTGCAGGTATTAAAAGTCTTCAAGAGAGTAGACTACTGCAGGCAATTAGAGAGATACAGAAGAAAGAAGTCATGCTGTTTTCCTCTCATTTCAAGACCTTCATTCATGCTCATGTTGCAATAGGTCTTTCAGAGCCTGCTGGATTGACTCTTCTGCTGAGACCTCACACTTCAACAGGTTTTTCAGAACCTGAATAGACGCATCGACTATCTGAGACCTCACACTTCAACAGGGTTTCAGAACCTGGATAGACGCATCGACTATCTGAGGCCTCACACTGAAATGGTTTTTCAGAGCCTGAATTGATACATTGGCTATCTGAGACCTCACACTGAAATGGTTTTTCAGAGCCTGAATTGATACATTGACTATCTGAGACCTCACACTGAAATGGTTTTTCAGAGCCTGAATTGATACATTGGCTATCTGAGACCTCACACTGAAATGGTTTTTCAGAGCCTGAATTGATACATTGGCTATCTGAGGCCTCACAAACACTGAACAATTTATTTTCCTTTTCCCCTGCTGGTTCCATGTCATTGATCTGCTAGCGATATTTTTTGTTGGGTTTTCTGAGTAGAGTCCAATACCTCTTCATTCTTGATTCTTAACCAGGAACCAGCATCACTGCACAAGGAACACATATCACTGCACAATGAGCATCATTGCACAAGGAACCAGCATCATTGCACAAGGATCCAGGCACAAGGAACTAGCATCACTGCACAAGGAACCAGCATCATTGCACAAGGGGCATTCCCATATATGCTCTGCTTGCCATTCTGTCAGCCATCTAATAGTATATAAGTTCAGTGTCCCCAGCCAGTTGTTGATTGTAGGTTCTCCTGGTCTTTACAATGAGGACACACTTTTCCCCCTCTCTTCTGGTCACTCCCATGTCTATCATTATCTGAACATGTACATTGTCTTTTTTTAGCATTCTCTTCATCATTTTGTAGTGTATCCATGACTGTTATAGTAGGACAATGTCGAAGTCGAATGTGTCGATCCATTGGTGCATATAAAACGGCAACATAACACATTTTAATTCTCTGGACTACCAATACATCTTGCTGGAAATCTTGTGGGATCATTGTCCTGCTATAAGAGAGATCTCTGGACTACATCTTGCTGGAAATCTTGTGGGATCGTTGTCCTGCTATAAGAGAGATCTCTGAACTACATTTTGCTGGAAATCTTGTGGGATCATTGTCCGGCTATAAGAGAGATCTCTGGACTACATCTTGCTGGAAATCTTGTGGGATCATTGCCCTGCTATAAGAGAGATGTCTGGACTACATTTTGCTGGAAATCTTGTGGGATCATTGTCCTGCTATAAGAGAGATCTGGTGGTAGTTTTAGAATGCAAAAAAAATAAATCATTTAGGATTTTGCTGTTGAGTTGTGATAAGTCTGATGGAACTCCAGTGGTTTCCTTTAGATCTTGTGCTTCTGCATGCTGTGTCAGAGGTCATGTTAAACTATCCAAATATATTTCTCATTTAACATAACATGATCCTGCCTGTGTTTGATTGCCGTGTTGCATGTTTGTTGATGTTGTATTTGTGTTGTATTTTTATACACATTATTCACACATCATCATCAGGTGCCGGTACCGACTGGCATAGGAAATTGTTTATCTCCATAACTCTTTATTTCCAGTAACTTAATGATTGTTGGCTCTCTGCAATGGCATCATGTTAGACTGTCTAATATTTTCTCATGAGTAAGTGAATAATGTCATATAAAAGCATCGAGCAATTATTAATAAAGAAAAATTATAATGCAGAAAATGGGATTTGAATCAGGTCTATTCAGATGGCACCCACTCGCCTTGCAACTTGAGTCAACACACTTTCCATCTTCGACCACACTGCACCCCTTAAAAAATATAATTTTAAGAGACTTCCAATATGTATGTTCTTAAGCTACATATTTTATTTTAGGGATGCGTCGTAGTCAATAACGGAAAACATGTTGATTCAAGTTATGAGGCAAGGAGCCATCTGAGCGGTTCTGACTCGAATCCCATTTGCTGTGTTATGATTTTTTTGTGCTATATTTTCTCACATTGTTGTCCTCGGTCTCACCAATAATCTTGCCAGTTGTAACATGCTCTCCAGACCTCTTTCTTATTGTTGATGTTGTATCTTAACAATATCTTAGTTAATCATAATTGACTGTCTCTAGTGCCGTTCTGGCTGGTCTTCATAAGTTTTCTGTCAGTTATTACATTATAACAGCAATAGCTTCAATGATCTATGTTCCTATCACGGGCAACTCCTTGAAGTGGAGATGGTGCTTAGTCCAGCAAACAGAGGCTAGAAACTAAGATTGGTTGTGCTTATGTCTTTATTCACCACAGGCAATTTTGCATCCGGACCGTTCAGAAAGCAATGGCAACCTACTAAACGTATTTATATTGCCTAGAAAATTACCACAGCCAACAAATGCTGGGTTGATAGCTACGTCGTGGATAGGATATGCTACCAATTTTATGTCTTTATGCTCTCCTATGTAGAGTAGGACCACAGAGATACCAAGAGAGGCCCACCAGCAACCATGGTATCATGCAATCAGCCTATTTGACATGTCTGTATGAAATATTAGTAATCATCATATTGCTTGCCCTGTGAAGATCCAGAAGACAAAAACATTGCCAGATTCTGAACCTCAACAGAATCCATCCCCAGCTACTGGAAGTCCCTCTAGTCTTGTGGAGACACGGTAGTGGAGACGGAGGCAGAAGAGGAAAGTGAGAAAAAGACTGCCAGGGAGAAGAAAAATGATCTATGTATGAAATGGGAATGCCAACTCCAACCCAAAACTTCCTTAGTCGCCTCTTATGACATATATGGTAAGTAACAGTGTTGCCGTTCTTTGCTTTCCTTTCAGGCTCTGGCAGCACATGGGCACAGTTTGTAGAGACTATCTCAAACCCTTCTGTCACTGAAGCCTGCATATGGTTGAATGAGGACAACATACTTCTTATTCATGTCCCCATGACCTGAGTTGTATTCGTTATGTTTCCTATAGGAAAGATGACAGCAACTCGGACACGTCATCTGTCTCACAAACATCCTACAATCCTAGCAGCTCCAGCTTCAAGGTCGGTAGCTCAGAAATCGCTGACACAGCAACAGATGATGCTTCCACTAACAGCGACGGTGGGGGAGTTACTCTGGTGTCAGCCAAAGCATCATCGTCTGCTCACGGTGAGTAGTGTCCCTTCACTTCATCCTCCGGTAGAGTTATCGATATCCCATTTATTTTCTGTTGTTGTCACTTGTCAGTTTTGGTTTTGCACATTTTAATCCAATATATTTTTGTTTTATTTTGCCTGCGTTTTTTATCATTTCATTTACTGATCGTAGCCATTTATGGATTGGTTAGATAGACATGAACTTGTCCATAGACCATAGGTTGGTTGGTTACACATGAACTTGTCCATAGACCGTAGATTGGTTGGTTTGACATGAACTTGTCCATAGACCATAGATTGGTTGGTTACACATGAACTTGTCCATAGACTGTAGGTTGGTTGGTTACACATGAACTTGTCCATAGACTGTAGGTTGGTTGGTTACATATGAACTTGTCCATAGACTGTAGGTTGGTTGGTTACACATGAACTTGTCCATAGACCGTAGATTGGTTGGTTTGATAAAAAACTTGTTTGTTGGTCATAGATTGGTTAGATATGGACTTTTCTAAAATATTGAAGGTCATTAATTACTTGGTCAGATATAGACCTGTCCACATATATAATGGGTTATTTTATTACAGTTAAAATTGTCTTTGATTAATTGATTAGACTTGTCCAGAGGTCATAGGTTAATTGATTAGACTTTTCCAGAGGTCATAGGTTAATTGATTAGACTTGTCCAGAGGTCATAGGTTAATTGATTAGACTTGTCCAGCGGTCATAGGTTAATTGATTAGACTTGTCCAGAGGCTATAGGTTAATTGATTAGACTTGTCCAGAGGTCATGGGTTAATTGATTAGACTTGTCCAGAGGTCATGGGTTAATTGATTAGACTTGTCCAGAGGTCATGGGTTAATTGATTAGATGTGTCCAGAGCTCTTGGGTTAATTTATTAGACAATAGTTTTTCAGAGCCAATTTGTTGCTTATTTAGGCATGGACTTTCCCAGAGGTTATCAGTTGGTTGTTTAGACATTACTTAAACAGATTATAATAACATTTACCATAATTTCATTGGTCTAGTAATAACATGAAATGTTCTCTATTCCACAATGCTTTGTAAGTCGTGTGGAACATATCTCATAATTTATCAGTGGGACAGTCGAGGAGAAGAGGGGAACAAAGAAAATTGATGAATTTAAAATATTACGGTTGAGAACAGATGTTCATGGCTATATTTTTCTGCTGTTACTAAAGTGGCATTCATACGGCCCTGAAGGGTTATGTTTTATGATGATGATGAATTTGTATAAATGAATGATGTTGACGAAGTGAGCTGACTGCATAATGACTGCTGTATGTGCATGTATAGTCTCGTAGCAAGCCCAGTTTTTTTCATTAAGTATTGATGGGACTCACGCACAGATTGAGATGTGTCCAGTATTGATGAGATTCACGTACAGATTGAGATGTGTCCAGTATTGATGAGATTCACGTACAGATTGAGATGTGTCCAGTATTGATGAGATTCACGTACAGATTGAGATGTGTCCAGTATTGAAGTTCTTTGTGAGATAATCACAGGACACAATGATGATTGATAAGTTTTTGATTGATCAGCCTGTCCTGCAACTTTCCTTAGTCAACTCCCATGCCTGGAAAGAAAACAGTGATCCTATTCTTTGCACACTGAAGTAAGTGATCCTATGCATCCTAAAGTAAGTGATCCTATTCTTTGCACCCTAAAGTAAATGGCCTTATTCTTTGCACACTGAAGTAAGTGATCCTATTGTTTGCACCCTGAACTAGATGTCCAGGCTTCTGTCTGTTGTCACACTGGTGGTGCATACATAGCTATTGTTCTACCAACCTTCTGTATGAATCAGAGGTAGTGGGTGGATCCCAGCACAAGCAGCTGCTTCAGCAAGCAGTCAGGCCAGTCATTTAACAATATAGTCCTATGGTTTTTTAAAATTTTTTTTATTGAGAATCATCTTTCCAAAGTGACACTATTTGATTTTTTCCCATGATTTTCATTGTCTGTCAACACACAGTAAAAAATGTTGACAAAAAAGTGCAAATAGAGTTGTCCACGCCATTTGATGGATACAGTGTTAGATTCTGTATGTTTCATTGGCCAATGACATACTACTGCCTTTACTGTCACAGAAGATCTAGTACCCATTTTCTGAGACTGGGTTGACTTAGGAGCCATTGGTGATTTACAAATATTTTCAGTTGAATTGGAAATTGAATCTTGGATCTCCGGAACAGGAAGTCAGTTTACCAACTAAAATCGAGCAAGACCAGAGTGACCTAGCAAGTGCATGTATTGAAGATGGAGGCAACGAGACAAAAGGTGCACCACAGCAATCAGGATGACACACACGAACCCTCGCATTGAGAATATGATAATAACAAAACACAACAGATTCCATAGCCACATGTCTACAATGGTCAAGATTGACAACACAGCATGTACATGTGGACAGGAAGCTCAGACAGCAGAGCATATTATTTAGGAATGTCAGGAATATGAAATGCTGAGACAAATACACTGGCCTAAAGAAACAACAGTGGAAGAAAAACTCTATGGACCTATGCTCAAGTTACAAAACACAATCAAGTTTATAGAAGAGACAAAACTTCAGATATAGGCATGAACAAAAGAAGAAGAAGAAGAAACTAATAGCTGAACTACTGTGACCCATACACAAAGTGACAAATGAAATCAGAACTACTGTGACCCATACACAAAGTGACAAATGAAATCAGAACTACTGTGACCCATACACAATGTGACCAATGAGATCATGTGAAAAGTCAAATAGCATCACTTTATGATGATGATTCCTATGAGTCCGCAGGATGTATATTTGACAAGAGACTCCAGTTGGGTATGCATATATTCAAAAGACAACCTACTAAATGTAAATATTGAAAATCTCTTCTGCCAAAAAGTGCTGGATTGATCAATAGATTGTGACTAGAATTTTCTGTCAATTTTACTTTATAATTCCACCACACACAGACCGAAATTTATAGTTTTATATGTTATATATATTATATTAATATATTATATTTATATATAATAACTCACATATTTATAAATAATATATTTATAACATATTTATAGCTTGTGCACTTTGTATATTGACTTACTGCACTCTATGAACTAATGTATGTGCACATGCAGTAACATAAAATATATGTATAGCTGTCATCATTACATGCATGCTCCTAGTGTGTTCTTTGTCTAGTAATAACCTGTCTTGAGAGTACTGTTTCCTTTGAGGTTGTTGTTCGTCCATCACATGATGATGATGATCACTTGTTACATACACATTCAGTTAATAGTTATGTGCTTGACCGTGAGTTCATAGATGGCTAATAAACCCTAATCTGGCCGGAAATGTCCTTGGAAATTCAGGAATGGGATGACCACTACAGATGGTTCTTAGTCTATGCATGACTTTCTAGCTACTCTCCGTGTTTGAATTGCTGCGTTTCTTCTATTTTCACAAGATGCTACACCCTTTTTTTAACTGTAGAGAGAGCCATGTAGCTCTGTTGTGTGCAAGTTTTTCCTATGAATCTTGATCTATTTCAAAAGCTTTTAGATACAGAAAATGGGAAGAATGCAAATACTTGGGGAACGCAGATACACAAAGGTGATAATACAAGCAGAAAAGTTTCAGTGTATGCCAAGTCATCCAATAAAGGAAAGATTACAAAATCTAGCAATGGGAAGACTGAACAGAAGCAGCTTTATCCACCAATGACTCCGTAAACAACTTACAGACCTACCTGAAGTTGACAGCCCCTTAAGGTCTGTACCAGAACAAACCCTATGGAGTGAAAGGCATGGAATACCAATAAATATTCAGATCCACATGAAAGGAATACTAAGTGAGGACGAACAGAACAGTGTGCAGCGAAAAACAGTTACCCTCAGTTTCCTGGACAAGGAATATCTATAAAACATATGGGTCATGGGTCAGAGTATACACAGATGGGACAGAACAGAATGCAGTGAGGAATGGAGGTGCAGGTGTATATATAGAATATCCACACGTCTAGAGATATGATCAGAATACCAGCAGGGAAATTCTGCAATAATTATGATGCAGAAATCCAAGCAATTATGGTGGTAACTGAAAAACTGCTGAACTCCAATCCTGGTCCACAGCCATGGTATTCAGATGCAATATCAGTGCTTCAAGTATTCCAGTCTGAAAAACTAACAGACTTACAAAAACTACTTAATGAACTGTCTTACCAGTATAGGGTAACCATGCAAACCTTTTTGAAAGACCTGGGTTAAGACCTGGGACCTTTGGGGTTATTTAAAAAAATTATTCATTTTTTTTATAGATTTTTGCTTTATACCCCTTTACCACTTTATGTCTTGTAGTGCCAGGGGTAGAAGAGTTTTTTTTTGGAGACAGCCTTTTGTGTTTTCGTTAACTCTTTTATTTCTGTAATCCATGTTGTGCATCGTCTTCACCTGACTGTGTATCCATCATGTCTGTGTACTAATCATAGATTGCAGCTCTTAAATAAAGTTATTCAAATACCACACTTAGATATTTTTGCTCAGGTTTTATCTACCGCTAATCTGCATGTCAGAACAATTTTGGGGGAATGTAACTTCTGTGTCATTTGATTATTAATGTGTTATGTCAATGATCTCTACCTGTGCCTCTTGTTGTCAATGTGTCAGTTTGTATTCATCACACCCTCTTCATATTCATTACACCCTCTTCATATTCATCACACCCTCTTCATATTCATCACACGACTGACAGTACAGAAACCACACCTACTTTCTGCATAATCTAATGCATGCATGCTACAGGCTTTGGCATCCCAAAATTCAATTGGATACCTTCATCAAAAGGGCGGGATAATGTCAGTTCTGGAGGTGTGGTTTTACTGTCTAACCGTCCGCTTGTACATCAGCATTCAGCCTCTGATCCAGGGCTAGACTCCACTGGAATCAGCCTGACTTCTAGAAGACATTTTGAAACTAATTTTATGGATTCTGATGGTAAGTTGTTGGCTGTGAAGGATATGGTTAGAGTAGGATGGTTGGGTCGTATGAGGATGTATAGTTATCAGACTAAGGGTTGACCATGAAACTAACTGACCTCTTCTTCCTGTAGTCACTGACTGACTTCTTCTTGTAGTGACTGACTGACCCCTTCTTGTAGCAACTGAATGACCTCTTATAGCTGACCTCATATAGCAATTGACTGACCACTTGTAGCAATTGATTGAGGAAGTACGAATCAAGCATATCATGGATGGCGGAGGCTGAAGACACACTGCGAAGTGTATGTGAATTAGAAATAGGAAAGGACAGTGAATGGGGGGCAGAAGACACTGAGAAAAAAAATCACCAATGTAATTAAGGCATTAATTCATTGCAAAATGAAGATGAGGTTAAAGAGGCTTGTAGCAATTGACTGAACACTTGTAGCAATTGACTGACCACTTGTAGCAATTGACTGACCACTTGTAGCAATTGACTGACCACTTGTAGCAATTGACTGACTCTTGTAGCAATTTACTGGCTCTTGTAGCAATTTACTGGCTCTTGTAACAATTGACTGACTCTTGTAGCAATTTACTGGCTCTTGTAACAATTGACTGACGTCTTCTTGATGTCACTGAATGATCTCTACTTGTAACCACTGACTGATCTCTTTCTGTAACTCTTCATTTAATTACACACATTTCTCTTCCCACTAGCTACCCCTAATCTCTTTTTACATCACCAACCTTTTTTTTTTACAAGCACTGATGGAATTTTTCTAGCCATTGAATGATGTCTTGTCTGAGATGAGCACATTCAGTTTTGGTTCTGGTCTAATGTCTACATTAATGTTGTACCAGATTATGTGGTCATCAGATATTGATGTATCAAGGAACTTAAACCTTTCATGTGACTCAGCTGTTGGTGAACATATGACTTAATCTGTATGATTTGTGAACCATTAGGTGGTAGAGATTGACCGCTGGCCCAGTCTTGGTAAAAACGATTAGACTTGACCACATATATAACAATCAACTTACATAAGGAACTATCCTTACACAGTGCTAGCTTACTAAATTTTAGTCTGTGTATAAATACATACGCATGTGAGGGTCGGCTGAAAAGTAATGCACAGGTAAATAAAACGGAAAAAAACATTAACATCATACACAGCCATAATTTAGCTATATTTCCCCTGTACATACATTCCAGTTCTCACTGAATCTTGTCTACTCATTACTTGTCTATAGCAATTGCCATAAAATATTTATATTTATAAGTTATTAATAACTGTGTATTACTTTTTAAAATTTCATTTTCATTTTATTTTAAATCTCCTAATATATTACATTTCCAGGAAGACCCTTACTTTTCAGCCGATCTTCATATTTATATATACTTACATAATCCTGCATGATTGACACTAACACTGGATCACCTTATTTTTTTAAATAAATCCTTAATTTTGCTTGTGGTGAATTTGAATTTGTATTACTTTTCAATAAATCAGTTTTTTTATTTTGTGTAGTGGTGTTAATTGTAGCTTGTGATAATATTGCATTGTTTCATATCTCAATATAATTCAATACTATTCTACTAATTTTTGCTTAAGTTTTTTCTGGTGTTTGTTGTACAAACTGTGAATGAATGTGTTTGTTGTACACACTGTGAATGAATGTGTTTGTTGTACAAACTGTGAATGAATGTGTTTGTTGTACAAACTGTGAATGAATGTGTTTGTTGTACAAACTGTGAATGAATGTGTTTGTTGTACAAACTGTGAATGAATGTGTTTGTTGTACAAACTGTGAATGAATGTGTTTGTTGTACAAACTGTGAATGAATGTGTTTGTTGTACAAACTGTGAATGAATGTGTTTGTTGTACAAACTGTGAATGAATGTGTTTGTTGTACAAACTGTGAATGAATGTGTTTGTTGTACAAACTGTGAATGAATGTGTTTGTTGTACAAACTGTGAATGAATGTGTTTGCTTTTACCAGTCACAAATTTGTTCTTACATATATGCCTATGTATATATGGATGGCACAACAGGCAACTGTACAACTGTGCAACTGTGCAACTCAGGAGGAAATAACAACATACTGAACATGTTTATAGTGTCAAAAACAATGGTTCTTAACCTGTAGTCTCTGTGTGGGACATTTCCTTCTTGAACCATCCCCTGCCTCCCCCCAAGGTCATTGACTGTCTTTACTGATCGCCAAGGGCTTTTTAAATCTTTATCACTAAAATTTGTGTTCCTATTCTTTCATGTGGTTACCCCTCTTTGGACTGGTCTGTGTTCCCCTACCAGTTTCCAAATTTTTATATGTGGCCACATGGACTTTTGTATCCAAGTAATAATATCACTCATTAGACAATACAAAGAGTTGGGCCCCATCTCTGGAGAGTCTGATGTGCTGGCATTGATCAGTGAGAGTTCTGGGTAAGCTGGCTTGATTATACATACAGATGTTAGATTGTTATGCATGTGCGTAGTGCTTGGGCCTTCACAGGACAATGTGTAGAGAGGACTATCAAAAACAATAGTGGTGCTATGTCTGTGATCACCAGCTGCAGGACTGGATATTAAAACAGTGACCAAGGCTTTGGACTGGATCAGTGCACAGTGCAAAACAACTCATCTTTGCATCCTCAGCGACTTGATGAGTGAGCATGTTCTGAAGCATGCTAATGGATTGTGAATAGTAGCTTGAGGCAGCCGAGAGGGCCAAAGTTGGAATGTGTCATGTTAACAGTGGCTTGAGGCAGTCGAGAGGGCCAAAGTTGGAATGTGTCACATTAACAGTAGCTTGAGGCAGCCGAGAGGGCCAAAGTTGGAATGTGTCACATTAACAGTGGCTTGAGGCAGTCACGGACTTGGGGGTCACGTTAATTTTCATGCCTGGTCATGTGTGGGGTAAAGGAATAAAAGAGCAGATCAGCTAGCTTGCAATGCTGCTGTGACAAAGGTAGATCAGGCTGAAATTTTGAATTTCTTATTAGGTAAAGCAAGGACAAATGAAATAAATGAGGGGGATGATTCATTTTCCATGTTTAGAAAATAAGAAAACACAAGACCATCATGGATTTTATCCTATCAATTTTCTGCTCACACCAACCTAGTTTGATTACATATAGTGATTATATGTAGTATATGAGGACTTGCATCTGGCAGACTGCACAATGTGTGGAAATAGAAGGGCATCAGCTTCGCCATAAAATTAAAAGTCTATCGCACTATTGTGCTCACTGCCTTGGTATACTCTTGTGTGGCCTGATGGACAGTGTACATCAGATACACCAGAGAGTTAAATCAATTTCATACATGCTGTACCTACAAACTTCTCAGGATAAGGTGGCAAGATACAGTACCCGATACTGAAGTTCTCACTAGAGCCAACATCCCAAGAATTTAATGCTGAAGAAGACCCACCTCAGATGCGCTGAACATGTGCGTATACCTGATAAATGCATCCCAAAACAGCTGATGTTTGGTGAGCTCAAGGGAAATGTCTGCCCTGTGGACAAAAATGATTCAAAAACTTTCTCAAAGCGCCCAAAAAGAGCTTCAACATTGATGCTACATCGCTCAGAATCACCCAATGTGGTGAAAAGTCAGAACAACAAACACACCGACGCTCATACGTGTCCCAAATGTGACATGGGATTCTATGCCAGGATTGGACTTTTCAGTCGTCTCACACATCAGAGAGATGCAACAACACAAGTCTACAACTGTTGTCATCATCACATGTGGTGACATTTGTAGTGATTACATGTGGTGACATTTGTGGTGATTACATGGGATGACATTTGTAGTGATTACATGTGGTAACATTTGTAGTGATTACATATAGTGACACCTGTAGTGATTTCATGTGGTGACATTTGTAGTGATTACATTTAGTGACACCTGTAGTGATTACATTTAGTGACACCTGTAGTGATTACATTTAGTGACACCTGTAGTGATTACATTTAGTGACACCTGTAGTGATTACATTTAGTGACACCTGTAGTGATTACATTTAGGGACACCTGTAGTGATTACATTTAGTGACACCTGTAGTGATTACATTTAGTGACACCTGTAGTGATTACATGTAATGACACCTGTAGTGATGTAAGTCTCTATGTAAATGCTTCTCTGATTTGTTCATCTTTCATGTACCTCCTCTAGCTGCTAGCATCAGCAGTGACATCATGTCTTCCCTGATGGTGAATGAACCAGATGGAGATGTCTCTGGCAAGTATGTCCTCAACATATCAGGTCCTCCTTCAAATGAGGTAAGCCAATAGGGCATTCACAGTGCTGTATATCACACACCATCGTATCTTACACCAGTATCATTTGTAGAACATAACTATAGCTTCAAGCAATAATACCCAGGGATTTCTGAGGCGCTTGTAAACCAGATGTTGCTGTCCAGTATCAAACCAGTGACTTCTTAATACATGGCAAATGGCCTAACTACGAGGCGTGTTCAAATGAAAACGGGACTTGTGGATTTATTTAAAAAGTATCATACGCAATTTAATATTTTCAACGGAATTGAACAAAGCAACCACTTGTGAATAAGAATGCACCTAGGTTCATCAGAAAAAATCTCCGTATGCATTTAGGCAAGCATCCCACTGTTTAGGTAGACGTTGAATGCCGTCCGAGAAAAAGTTGCGTGGCTGTTCTTACACGCAATTGGGCTGTCCCAATTGACATATGGAATTCTTCTGCAAGCGAACGAATGCTCCGACGACGGTCAGTCAGTACTGCTTTATCAAGCACGGCTATGGCTTCTTCTGTTGCAACAATATGCGCCTGACCTGGCCGTGCAAGATCTGCCGTTAACTCACGTCCGTCTTTAAACATACGCACCCACTCCATCACTCTGGTCCTCGACAAACATTTGTCACCATATGCTGCCTTCATTCTCCGATGAATGTCTACTGCTTGACATCCTTCAAATGAAAGAAACTGGATCACAGCACGCTGATTCACTTTGGACGGGTTCGGAATCACACCCGCCATATTGTTAACAGTCTTCTGCAGCACATATGCATGCTGGGAAGATGAACACGTGACCGTATGTAAATTATTGGATACTCATTACTAGTGCAAAATGTCATCAATATCAGTGCGCTCTATCACGCGTGGTGTAACAAGTCCCGTTTTCATTTGAACACGCCTTGTACTACGCCATGGAGATTCCCTAAATATATCTATGAAAGGATATGGAAGTCATGACTTGGACATGTTTTCTCACCAAAAAACAAGAGAAACATGATAAGATGTACTTACTGTGCACAGAGAAACATGATAAGATGTACTTACTGCGCACAGAGAAACATGATAAGATGTACTTACTGCACACAGAGAAACATGATAAGATGTACTTACTGCACACAGAGAAACATGATAAGATGTACTTACTGCGCACAGAGAAACATGATAAGATGTACTTACTGCGCACAGAGAAACATGATAAGATGTACTTACTGTGCACAGAGAAACATGATAAGATGTACTTACTGCGCACAGAGAAACATGATAAGATGTACTTACTGCGCACAACTGAAATCCAACAGGAAGATCCAGGAATAGGGTAATAAAGTTTTCTAATAACTAGAGACACACATAATAACACACACAAATCGATGTTTTGACTAAAAGGTCTTTATCAAGACAACAATTGAAACAAAATTAAAATATATAACAGAAAACAAACAGTAATGACATCGATGGTCACTTTGGTATGTGTAGTATAGATTGACCGGAAGAGGTGAAACGATACCAGACAAGGAAAATATAAAAATGACCACAAACATGTGACACGAAACAAACAGAAACTATGGATCGACTAGAGTCATACATAAGACAGGCGCACATTAATGCCGTCGGATTTAAGAATGCCATATTAGTAAATGTAGCAGTTTCAAGTATCAGACGGGTCTGGTCGTCAGAGAAGCACGACTTAATGGCCGTAACCTGAATGTCCTGGGCACCCCGATGGCCCGTGCCATTGAAGTAAATGTCTACAGGAAAACCTGAATGTTTTTTTTATGCTGTACAGATGTTAGCAGAAGTGGTCTGCAAACCTACTTAGAAAAACATGTCCAAGTCATCCTAGTGTTGAATATTTTTTTATTTTTTAAATTGTTACCTATGTGTTTCTTGAGATATGTCCCTGTTGGACTGTAGTCTGGAAAGTTGTCCTTGTTCTTTGTTTTATTGTTAGTTGTTTATTTTTAACATGGATAGTTAGGATTTTATAGTAACCTTTTTATTTTATTTACTATTTACCAATTTTTTTTTTGGTTACTGCGGCACAAGAGTGACCATATGACGGTGAATTAGAAGCGAGGTCATAAGAGAAAGAGTGGGTGTCATATCAATTCTACAATACATACAAAATCAACAAATGCAATGGTGTGGTCATCTGGAAAGAATGCCGTGTGATTCATTCGTTTATAAAGTATATTATAAATCATATATGAAGAGAGGAGAAGCAGAAAGAAGAGCCAGGGGTAGACCTAGAGTACGCTGGATCGACAACATCAAAGAGACATTACACGAACACCAAATGAGATTATCTGAAGCTGCCAGAAAAGCGAGAACAAGAACATTGTCTCTCCCTCGACACCCGTAAAGGGTAAAAAAGGAAGAAAAGATAGGTAGATACTATGGCACTGTCCATTTTGTCGGACATCCTCTGATATTTAGTTAATATATTGCAATATTTCAGTCGGAGAAGTTTTAGCTGTTGGTGCCTGTCTTGGTTATCCTATTTTCCTCACTTGTCCACATCATTGACGATAGAAACCGCTGGAGCACTCTTTGTGTTGATGCATCCAATGTGGTACCCCTACAACCATGACTCTGTGTATTGATGCATCCAATGTGGTACCCCTACAATCATGACTCTGTGTATTGATGCATCCAATGTGGTACCCCTACAACCCTGACTCTGTGTATTGATGCATCCAATGTGGTACCCCTACAACCCTGACTCTTTGTGTTGATGCATCCAATGTGGTACCCCTACAACCCTGACTCTGTGTATTGATGCATCCAATGTGGTACCCCTACAACCCTGACTCTGTGTATTGATGCATCCAATGTGGTACCCCTACAACCCTGACTCTTTGTGTTGATGCATCCAATGTGGTACCCCTACAACCCTGACTCTTTGTGTTGATGCATCCAATGTGGTACCCCTACAACCCTGACTCTGTGTATTGATGCATCCAATGTGGTACCCCTACAACCCTGACTCTGTGTATTGATGCATCCAATGTGGTACCCCTACAACCCTGACTGTGTATTGATGCATCCAATGTGGTACCCCTACAACCCTGACTCTGTGTATTGATGCATCCAATGTGGTACCCCTACAACCCTGACTCTGTGTATTGAAGCATCCAATGTGGTACCCCTACAACCCTGACTCTGTGTATTGAAGCATCCAATGTGGTACCCCTACAACCCTGACTCTGTGTATTGATGCATCCAATGTGGTACCCCTACAACCCTGACTCTTTGTGTTTATGCATCCAATGTGGTACCCCTACAACCCTGAATCTTTGTGTTTATGCATCCAATGTGGTACCCCTACAACCCTGACTGTGTATTGATGCATCCAATGTGGTACCCCTACAACTCTGACTCTTTGTGTTTATGCATCCAATGTGGTACCTCTACAACCGTGACGTGTTACAGGTTTATATTTAAAATAATATAATTTATTTAATTGAACTTGAGTGCTTTGATTTCAATGTTGCTTGTTATTCTAATTCAAACAGGGCCATTCAGCTTCCAATAAACATCAACTTCAGTCAGGTTCAATAACTGAGTGGAGTACTGAGAATGTGTGTCAGTGGCTTGCTTCCCTTGAGTTGGAGAGGTATGCAGCCTCGTTCAGGGACAAGAGTATCACAGGAAGTCAGTTGTTGAATCTGGACAGCTCCAAGTTGAAGGTCAGTAAGTGTGTGGTTGCGCGTGTGTGTGAGAATGAGAGAGACAAAGATGTATGTACCTACCTGTCTACCTACATATGTATGTACCTACCTGTCTACCTACATATGTATGTACCCACCTATAGTTAGTTAGTTAGTCGTTGGATCATCGTCATTGCACTCCGGACAAGTCCATAGGTGCTCAGATCTTTCCTTGAGTGTATCCGCCATTACACGTTGACTGACAGTCCCAGTACGTTGTTGATTGACCATCATTCTTTTTCGCCCACGAAAACTCTCCTTTCTAGCGACACCACATTTCAAACCAAGTTCCTTTATTCTAATCATGGAACAAGAGTCATCGTCACTTGTACAGTCATTTGTTCGTGCGTTTTCACGTAGGGCATTCAAAATATCTGCCCGATCCATCGCTCCTCCAACAGCCGTAGTAGCAGCGTAGTACCCACCTATGTAACTACCTACATATATACTTACTTACCTACCTACCTATGTACCTAACATTGGTAACTATGCACATAATGTTTTCCTTGTATTAATGTGCTTTTTCTGCTCATACATTACTCATACATAGGAGATACATTATTATCTGGCATAGAGGTGTGACAGCGACACATTCTCACATTTCCAATCTTCTCTACCATTCTGTCACATCGTCATGTCTACTGTTCTCTCTCTCATCTCCTTTTTCTACAATTCCCTCACTTCTCCAGTCATGTCTACCACGAATGTCAAATCACCATTGTCTACAATTCTGTTACATCTTCCCCAGTGTGCACCGTCTAAAGGTCTGTGACATTTCCCTGATTGCCTATAATTCTGTCACATCTCCCTCACTCTCTACAATTATGTCACATCTCCCTCATTCTCTACAATTCTGTCACATCTCCCTCACTCTCTACAATTCTGTCACATCTCCCTCACTCTCTACAATTATGTCACATCTCCTTCACTCTCTACAATTATGTCACATCTCCCTCCACTCTCTACAATTCTGTCACATCTCCCTCACTCTCTACAATTATGTCACATCTCCCTCACTCTCTACAATTATGTGACATCTCCCTCACTCTCTACAATTCTATCACATCTCCCTCACTTTTTACAATTCTGTTACATATTCCCCCACTCTCTACAATTCTATGAGAACTCCCTCGCTGTGTAAAATTCTATCATCCATGATTGCAGCTTGTGCTTGCCCTCATTTCTAGTTATTATTTGTGATACTTTGTTTCTCCACAGTCTGTTGGAGTTACAAGCAGCAAAGATCGTGAGCTGTTGAAAAAGAAGATCAAAGAAATGCGGGTGAATGCTGAACGAGAGAAGAAGATTCTGGAGAAGGAAAGAAAGCAGAAAGAAAAAGAACAAAAGAAATCAAAGAAAAAATGAGTCCTTGACATTTGCCTCTTTATTGTGTCATGGTCATATTTCAGCATATGGACGAGTGGTTGTTCATGTTGGTCTGTTACTCAAGATGTCAAACTATGTTCAAAAAATGCTTCCCATCCATCCAGTTTGTTTAATATTCTTCATAAATGACAAAAGTATGGATAGATTATCATTGTGTGTAGTTTTAATGTTGACAGGTCAATACAATCTTCATATATCAGCGCAGCATTTCCTAATTGTGACACCATGCGGAATTCAAATACATTATCACATAACATTTATTAATACATCACGGAAGAATTTTAATACATCAGTACATCATCACATAACATCATACATCACGGAAGAATTTTAATACTTCAGTACGTCATAATAATTCAAATACACCATAGACAATGTTTATACATCAGCACATCTTCAAATAACCTAAATACATCAGAGACAATTTTTAATACATCATTTTAAAATCCAGTTGGTTCGCTTAGTGGCCCTTTCAAGAACACAGTTTGTTCTAACTTGCACGTGGTTCAAAGCCAAAGTCAAATGCTGTACTGGCAATAATATTGGATGTAAAAGTGGATTTTATAAATCCAATAATAGTTGAATGGGTGTGTCCTATACAGGAATAGAATTCTGTTATTAGTGATTGTGTATTTCTAATACATCGTTACAGAATCTTAACTCATCATTACAGAATATTGACACATTACATAATCATTTTGGCCTATCAGTACGTGCGCAGCAGATAAAAACAGCATTAGTAATAATTACGGAAAATTAACACCAAAGTCCTAGTTTAAAAAAAAAATTTTATGTGGGCCGAATTCCATGTCAGTATGGAAAATCTGCACTAGTTGACACTTATGCACATCATTACAGAATCTTGACACATTGCAAAATCTTGACACATCATTACAGAATATTGACACATTACACAGAATCTTGACACATCATTACAGAATATTGACACATTACACAGAATCTTGACACATCATTACAGAATATTGACACATTACACAGAATCTTGACACATCATTACAGAATATTGACACATTACACAGAATCTTGACACATCATTATACAGAATCTTGATGTACCATTTCACAGAATATTGACTCATTACATAAATCTCGACACATCATTACGCAGAATCTTGCACATCATTACAAAGAATCTTAACACATGATTACATAATATTGACACATTGCAGAAACATGGCGCACTATTGCTAAATTTTGAGAAATCGCAGAGTCTCGACTAATCATAGAATCCTATTACATCCACACAGAATCTTGATACAACCACACAGCCTAATAATTTATTTGTTTGCTGGTAGACACTATACCCTGATAACTGGAGTAATCCCAGTGTAACTAGAAAGTCTCGATGTGATCATGTAACTTGTGTAAATGAGATATTTATATTTATATATTTACTTGATTGAATTGTGCAGGTGATTTGTAAAGTTGTGTATTTGAACTGAATGTTAGGTCTTTTGTAAAGAAATGTATTTTACCTGAACTGTGCAGGTGATTTTAATGGAATTTATTTTACCTGAATGCGCAGGTGATTTTAAAGGAATTTATTTTACCTGAACTGTGCAGGTGATTTGCAAATGAATAATATAATATAGAAGCATCAAGGATTTATTAATCACGAAAAATCATACCGCAGAAAATTGGATTCGCACCAGGCCACTCAGAAGGTATCCACTCGCCTCGCAACTTGCGAAGTGGTTGAAGATGGAAGAAAATGTTGACTCAAGTTGCGAGGAAGGGTGTTTGCCATATGAGCAGACCTGGTTCAAATCCCATTTGCTGCATGATTTTTCTCAGGTGAATTGTAAGGAAATGTCTTTTGCCTAAATTCTGCAGGTGATTTGTAAGAAAATGTAATATCAATGGAAATATTTATTTGGTACTTGTAGTTTTATTTATAAACCCAACTTGAGTGTTGCTAACTGTCCGTGAAATTCAGTGAGAGATGCCATAGTTTGTGATAGTTAAATCTGAGATGGCTGGCTAATTGGAGAGTTGACCAATCAAAGATTTTCTCCATATTGATGTTATTACCTTAACGGGGGGGGGGAAGGGTGGCTAATTGGAGAGACCATCAATCAAACAGGTTATCCATAACAATTGGAGAGGCCATCAATCAAACAGGTTATCCATAACAATTGGAGAGTTGACCAATCAAAGAGGTTATCCATATTGATGTTGTTAGCTGACCAAGAGAAGTGGCTAATTGGAGAGGCCATCAATCAAAGAGGTTATGAAAAGGATGCAAGGATCCGTCCTACAGGATGTGATCGCTAACTCCTCCCTAGAATCTCCTTAGTCACCTCTTACAGCATGCATGGGAGATAAAAGTCGCTATTCTTTGCTCCTCTTTCGGGGGTAGCATACATGTATAGAATGACATCAATAGCTAATTTCAGCTTCATGGTCAGCAAAATGATCTACTCCCTTGGACATGCAGCTGTTATCAAGAATGACAGAGCCAGCAGACGTGCATCCAATAATCTGTTAATAAAATTTTTTTGTAAGCGTTAATTCGTTAATTCTTAAATTCCCACTGGATCTGTCTTGTGGCAGGTTATCGGTTATGAGTTGATGTCATTGCACTCTGGGAAAACCCGTAAATGGTCTTTTGAAAACCCGTAAATGGTCTTTTGAAAACCCATAAATGGTCCTACTAGATTTCTAGCAGGATGTATTCCAACAAAATGAAAGTGTGTTATGACACTGTTTTATCTGCACCAATAGTACAACACATCTGATTTTGAAGATAAATGAGATGTGCTAAAGTTGCTGAAGAACACCTTCTGAATATATACACTGATATTGATGACACTTTGCTGCAGTCAGAGTGTTTAATCAGTGAGCTACGGAAACCATCAGCATGCAAGTCCTATAACTGTAGGTTGCAGTGAAGAACCTATAATTAATAGCAACTCAGAGAAACCGTTAACTTGATTCTTGGTTAGGATCTAGCATCAATGCACAAATGATGACAGTGTGTGAAATGAGATGTTTTATACACAGTTCAACATATCTGTATGTCAGATCAACATATCTGTTTGTCAGCTCAACATATCTGTATGTCAGCTCAACATATCTGTATGTCAGATCAACATATCTGTTTGTCAGCAGCGTTCACGTGTTGGTCCCACTTAAAATGTACCAAGAAGTTCTCTATTTTTAATGTGCCTCCTCCTAATTAAGACAATTTATTTCTATATTTTGTTTCCCCCCCCCCTGACCTAATTAAAAAAGGTCCTCGACTTTCTTTGAAGCTCAGCAAATTTTTTAATTTAAAAAAAAATATATTGTGAGGTTTACTGATATTGAAAATTGATAGCGTTTTATTCTAGCCATCAGATCAACATTTGGCTGGAGTAGGTATCAAGGCAATATAATATGTTTAGTAGTTTGCCATTGCTTTCTGAATGGTCTGTATGAACAATTGCCTACGGCATGTTTTGAACCCGATACCTTGACCATCCCAGATGCGCCTATACCTCCCCGCCACAGAGTCTGACTTATTAATATAGCTCACTAAATTGTGTTACCATCCCACGGACCACCTAAAGGATTCTGTGGCCCAACCATGTTTTCTCCATAACCCCCCACCCTTTTCAAGCCTGTGACAGACAGATCACCCACCTTGAGAATCACTGAGCGAGATAACAGTGTTGACATTGATAATTACGGCTTCCAGTTTTTCACACATCAATCACTCTCACTCCTCACTGTTTCCACTCATGTTTTCTTATCGCCCTTAATCTTGTAATATATTATCTATCATCATTCAGATCAGAGAAATGTGCCATGTTTTTGTTAGTTTGATGTCTCCTTAGTGGCACGTATGCGGTTATGGGGGTTAAGGTTTTTCACGATGTTGATGATTTTAATCAAAATATTAGTTATTGATTGAATTGTCAAAATGATAACATGTTTCTTTAACTGTTTAATGTTTTATATTTAGCTCTGTCATGTGAACATAGGCAGTGCTGTTCTTAATCGTATTGTTATTTTGTGAATGTGTTCTTGATAAAGGCCTTTTTTGGTCGAAACGTCAGTTCCCTTATGCTATCATGTGTATTTCCATATATAGTCATGAAATTTTAATTATATCATTCTCAACAGCTTTTTATTTTATTCATATATTTCAATACAGGAGTAATATGTGGGGGGGGGGGGCATTACCAAGGATGGCACAGATGATAAGGGGGGCACATCACTAAAGATGACACAGAAGATAAGGGGGGCACATTACCAAAGATGACACAGAAGATAAGGGGGGCACATCACCAAAGATGACACAGAAGATAACTGGCCACATTACTAAAGATGACACATGAGATAAGCGGCCACATTACCAAAGATGACACAGGAGATAAGCGGCCACATTACTAAAGATGACACAGAAGATAACTGGCCACATTACTAAAGATGACACAGAAGATAACTGGCCACATTACTAAAGATCACACAGAAGATAAGCGGCCACATTACTAAAGATAACACAGGAGATAAGCGGCCACATTACCAAAGATGACACAGAAGATAACTGGCCACATCACTAAAGATGACACAGAAGATAACTGGCCACATTACTAAAGATGACACAAGATAACTGGCCACATTACTAAAGATGACACAGAAGATAACTGGCCACATTACTAAAGATGACACAGAAGATAACTGGCCACATCACTAAAGATGACACAGAAGATAACTGGCCACATCACTAAAGATGACACAGAAGATAACTGGCCACATTACTAAAGATGACACAAGATAACTGGCCACATTACTAAAGATGACACAGAAGATAACTGGCCACATCACTAAAGATGACACAGAAGATAACTGGCCACATTACTAAAGATGACACAAGACATGGGGGCACATTATCAAGGATGCTACTGTGACAAAATAAGAGACACATTCACAAAGATGGTGCAGTCAAAGCAAAATGGAGAGAGTTAGTATGTGCCAAGCTTGGCTTGATCATTTACAATTACACATGGAAAATCCAGATTGCACAAGAAGTCAAAAGGGGAGACTGGCCACACCTAACTCACTCTGAAACAAAGATCTCGCTTGTTTACTTCCAGGACAGCTTACTAAGTTTTTCATTAAGTTCATTTTCGTGTTGTCATTTTTTTTCGTTACAGAACATAGTTGATACTTGGAAGAAAATGTATGAGTGTGTTGTTTTTAATTTGATAGTCATGTGATATGTAAATTGATCATGTGATGTGTTCAGATGTAACCTGATGACTAGCATGTGTAATCCCATACATCAGATTAATACAAATATGTTGAGTTTTAGTAAGATAATATTTGTCTGTGACTTTACTATCAAAACCCCCCACTCTCTCTGTCTCTGTGTGTATTCATGTGAAAACAATATTACGTAAAAGCGTTGCATCATTGAACTTCTCTCCGCTGTTGAGATGCAACATTTTGCATTAAAAAAATTTCATAGCTCTGGGTAGTTCCGTGCAGCGTTTTCCTATATGTCATGTTTTATGTCAAAGACTACCCAGTCAGTGAGATCTTTAACGAGTCCTTGTAACTCTTGTTTTGTCCACCTTGAGAGCTTACCTTATTCTTCATATTCACCATAGAGGAGTATTCTTGGTAAATGATGACCTGCCCAATGAATTTGTCTATATCAGAATAGTACCCCTCCGAAGATGGATGTGTTGGGCCATTGGTGCAAATAAAACGGCAACACAACGAATTTCCATTCTCTGGACTATATTCAACTGGAAATCTTGTAGGACCATTGTCATGCTATAAGAGAAATCCAGCGGGAGTTTGAGAATGAACGCTGAAGAAGAAGAAGAATAGTACTAATTCTAGGAGTACCAACTTTGAATGATAATGGTGTCCGGAATCTTATCTTGCCATTTGATGTTTATCACCTTTCTCAGACAAATTGTGTGGAAGAATTACTCCAATAAGTTGTACCACCGTAGATTACATAGAGTGACTGAGGAAATACCTGTAGGAACAGGATTCTAGAAAGACAATCTGGGTTGAACATATTCACGAGTAAGTTTGAGAAATTTGTGAGCGAGAGCGATGTTAAGTGTATAATAATAATAGAGTTGTTATTTTATTACCAGATTTTATGAAGATTTTTTTACCTACGGCAATTGTATAAGATGTTTTCATATATTTATGTTGTAGAAATTATCAATTCTTTTGGTCCCTATGACTGTGAATATTTCATGTTCGTTGTAGGGAGAGTTCAGATTTTGTGAATATTTCATGTTTGTTGTAGGGAGAGTTCAGATTTTGTGAATATTTCATGTTCGTTGTAGGGAGAGTTCAGATTTTGTGAATATTTCATGTTTGTTGTAGGGAGAGTTCAGATTTTGTGAATATTTCATGTTCGTTGTAGGGAGAGTTCAGATTTTGTGAATATTTCATGTTTGTTGTAGGGAGAGTTCAGATTTTGTGAATATTTCATGTTCGTTGTAGGGAGAGTTCAGATTTTGTGAATATTTCATGTTCGTTGTAGGGAGAGTTCAGATTTTGTGAATATTTCATGTTTGTATGGTTTAGGGTGAGTTCTGATTTTCTCTGTCAGGTCTTCTGTTTGACAGAGATGTTTAAATCGGGCAGTTAAGTGAATGGTTTAGCATATTTCATGTATCTGATGAATTCATGTTAAAAAAAGTCACGTCAGGCAGGCAATGATGACAGATGACAATGTCGATGACATTTAAAATCAAACTAGCTGTAGTTGGAACTTATAACTGCTAGCATCTCATCATGGATACTTCAAACAACTCTCTCATTTTCTTTCATCTCTTATGTGTTTTGTAAATATTTCTGTTGTATTATCTTCGTTCTGAGTATACCCAATAATGGCAAATTTATCTCTGTCACAAATTGTATATGACTTTCCCCAACACTTTGCAGACAAGAATCTATATTACCTTGTCTCCTCATGTCTTATTCAGATTTTGAGGCATTCACAGTGCAGTCTAGAAAAAAATTTCTTGAAAATCACAAACAATATTATGAGATTTTTCTGAAGAAATAAAGTCTTGAGTTATTTTATAGGAAAAAATCATGTTTAATATAAAGCTGTGCATAATTGTACAATATTATAAATGTACTGTATTGAACAGACAAAAATACCTGCACAGATTTGGAATTGTTAACCTGAAAAACACACCTATATATTATGAGAGCAGCCATATTGGAATGATATGATATCCCAGATGAGCTATTTTTAGTATTACTATCGCTACTGTTACTGTGTATCGTAGCTGTTTTTACTTGCTGTGTAAACATGTTCAACTGTGCACAAGAAGAAGATGATACCAGTTTTGACAATCGTTCAAGTTTATATATATATTATATACTCTTCAATTTCATTTTCTGCTGAAGTTAGCGCAGAGGTCAGATCTGTCCAATTCTGTCTGTTCAAAGCTATTCTGTGCAGTTAATTCATTTGACTGAAAAAGAAGTGGAATAAACTGACTTCTGTTACACAAATCGGTCTGGACTTTACGATGTTAGTTGATTAATCCAACGATCGACGGAATGACCCAGACTTGATTAGAGAAACACCCTCCATCAACGGACGTCACTACCGGAAGTCCACAATTAGACTTACCACAATTAGAATTACTCTTGAATATAACATTATATATTGGAACTTGATCAGCGAAGTGTTAATGTGACAAATGTCTCTTGCGTCTCGTTGTGGCAAGTGTGTCTGCCTCACTGTGACAGGCATGCTTGTGACTCTTCTTCTATAGCAGTAGTATACGTGACTCATATTAATCTAATAATCCGCCCAGGGGTCAAAAGAGAGCAAAGAATAGTGGCACTATTACCTGCCATGCATGTCATAACAGGAGGTTATGGGGATGGAATTGGCCATCCCGTTACGGTTAAAGTGACTATAAAGCCATGCTGAAGTCGGATATTTCCAAACAAAAGGTACAGATATCACAGCTAAGCTGTAAACCATGACACAGCACATTCCAGACTACACCCAGCTAATCTGAAGGACTTTGAGAATGAACGCAGAAGAAATCTAAGAATTGTACCTGCTATACAGTATCAAGTATATATGAACTGTCTTACAGTGACAGGTGTGCCTGTGACCTGTCCTGCAATGACAAGTGTGTCTGCGACCTGTCTTACAGTCAGGAGTTTGTTGCATGACAGTCAGTGGCTGTTTAGTCACAGTAGCAGAAAAACTTTGCTCAGAGAATCACTAATGTTGGTTTATAAGTAATCTGTTGTTCAATGTTGTTTTTACATGTTTGCAAAATGCACGAATGAAGAATGCTGGTTTGTCTTGAACTTTTGGTGGCATATGCAACTTGTACTTAAAGAATGTAAGGGTAGATTACTTGAACGTTATTAGCAGCCTTACATAGGGGAAGTAACCATGTCAAATCATAAGAGTCTTGTTTATAATCAGTGTTCCACTATATATATATATATATATATAAAATGACACATTTATAATTAAAATAATCATTCATATTGAATTAATTAGTTTTGTCTCTCTCTCTCTGCAGGAGTTTGGCATTGTATGACGGAATTGTTTGTCCATGTCATTGTTGTTGCCCATAAGAATGAGTTGGTAAATTTGCCTGTGTATGGCAGAACTTGTCTCTACGTTGTGTGGCAGATCTTGTCTCCATGTTGTTTAGGCGAACTTGTCTTAATGTTGTGTGGCAGATCTTGTCTCCATGTTGTTTGGGCGAACTTGTCTTAATGTTGTGTGGCAGATCTTATCATTATGTTGTATAATATAATTAAGAATTATCCCAGATTTATTGAAACAATCAGATCAACTCAATGAAAGACTATTATTTGGAACAGATTGTGGTGCATGGAGGTCGACATTGTGCAATGGAGCAAAAACTTTGGAGGGACATGCTAAAACATAAACGACACACATGTAATGCTAATGTCAAACAAAACTGGTGACCGAGTTATTCTAACACGACTTCAACATGCATACCTGCTAAATAAAGCTTCTAAAAGATTAAAAAAGTCCATACACACAATCTAACACATAACACTGTAATTTCTGTTATTGGTTATGAGCTGATGTCATTGTACTCTGGGCACACCCATATGTGCTCAGTCTCCTCAAGCAAATATTGAAGTACATGAATACTGTTGGTCTGCATTTCTTGCTGTCAAGACATTCAGACCCTCAGATACCCACTGCTCATGCCATATTTAATACCAATCTCTCCAAAATATATCTTAGATGAACCATCTATTCTATTGTCCACATCCTACAGGCACTAGTTAAGCAACTTCAAAGTGGAGTTCCAAAACATCCTTAAGGATACCTCCACAGCCAAGAAGTTAAAGAGTTTTATAAGACATTTATTTTCAAATGAACGTAATTATTTCTCCAGCTCTTTTGTTATTGTCCAGATTTTACAAGAGTAAGTTCATAATGATATTATATTGTTGTTGAACAGTTGTAGTATATGTACTTACACTTGGTTGATGGCAGACATGACATTCCCCATAAGTGCTGTGCTCTATGTTCCAACAGCCATCCACGAGTCTGCAGACTCAAAGTCCCAGTTATATGTTGATTACGTAATCTTCTGACATACTTTCTTCCCTCCTCTTGTTGTCCACATTTCTGTCATTCTTTGTGTGGGCACATTATCACTTTTTCTTGACTGTCGTAAATCAATGACTGCCCTTATTAGGTCAGCCTTCTCTCTCTTCAGTACTGTGACATCAACCACAGAATTGCCTGTAATAATTACCAATAAGTGCTCTTTTGTTGCCTCTGACCCCCCACATTGCCTATGAGTGCTCTTTTGTTGCTTCTGACCCCCACATTGCCAATGAGTGCTCTTTTGTTACCTCTGACCCCCACATTGCCAATGAGTGCTCTTTTGTTGCTTCTGACCCCCACATTGCCAATGAGTTCTCTTTTGTTGCTTCTGACCCCCACATTGCCAATGAGTGCTCTTTTGTTACCTCTGGACCCCCCCCCCCCCCACATGTGTATAATGTTTTTATATTTAAATTGTTTAGATGGTTGAATGCAGTGAATGTCAAAAGAAATATCTAAAACATAAATCAACTCAAATCACATGCAAGTTATTGATTCACAATTAACACACAAAAAACACAAGAAATTTCATTCAATACTGTCCCAGTTTGGCTAGTTCAAATTCTGGTATGTCCAAACCAAGCCACTGTAACAACTCAAAGTAGGAGAAGACAAATGCACGGTTAATGGAATGAGCTTGTGTCAGACTGGTAGATTCCTCTTGTAGTGATTTGTTAAATTTTAACCTGGCCTCAATTTGTGCCTGTTCCCTGGCCAATGCTTCAGCCAATCGTTTAGCTTCTTCCATAGCAGCTGCAGCCTCTTCTGCTTGCCGTCGCCTGAAACAGTAGACAGAAAGTTGTATTTGAATATAAAGTATGTCTTAAAACAGTGATCAAAGACAGTAATTAAGGAGACAGTCTTCTGTTTTCATTCTCAAACTTCTGCAGAAGTAGTTCATAGAAAAGAATACCTTATGTCATGGCTTACAGCTCAGCTGCGATGAGGAAAGAGGGATACAATAAAGTAAATATTTATTATTATATACGTTTAATGTCTTGTCTTAGCCACGTGTGCCATGAAGCATCATGGGGATCCGAAGTCTATGTTCTATTGTCTCAGCCACATGTGCCATGAAGCATCGTGGGGATCCGAAGTCTATGCTCTATTGTCTCAGCCACTTGTGCCATGAAGCATCGTGGGGATCCGAAGTCTATGCTCTATTGTCTCAGCCACTTGTGCCATGAAGCATCGTGGGGATCCGAAGTCTATGCTCTATTGTCTCAGCCACTTGTGCCATGAAGCATCGTGGGGATCCGAAGTCTATGTTCTATTGTCTCAGCCACATGTGCCATGAAGCATCGTGGGGATCCGAAGTCTATGCTCTATTGTCTCAGCCACTTGTGCCATGAAGCATCGTGGGGATCCGAAGTCTATGTTCTATTGTCTCAGCCACATGTGCCATGAAGCATCGTGGGGATCCGAAGTCTATGCTCTATTGTCTCAGCCACTTGTGCCATGAAGCATCGTGGGGATCCGAAGTCTATGTTCTATTGTCTCAGCCACATGTGCCATGAAGCATTTGGGGATCCGAAGTCTATGCTCTATTTCCAAATGTGTTCTGTTGTTGTAATCTCAAGGAGACCAAAACAAAGACCAAGACATAAATGGATCAACAATATCAAAGGAATTCTACAATTCCTTTGATATTGTTGATCCATTTATGTCTTGGTCTTCCTCTTGCCCTCATTCTGGAGAGAGTTATATGTTCTCGAAGGGAGACAATCAGGTTCATTAAATGTCCACACTATTTGATTTGTTGTCTCTTAATGTCATCATTGCTTGGTGTAGTTCCTATGATTTCTCTGATGTCATCGTTTACTGTGTAGTTCCTAGGATTTCTCTGATGTCATCGTCTATTGTGTAGTTCCTATGATTTCTCTGATGTCAACATTTCACATTCTATCCATTCTTTATACAATTAATGGAGTAATAAAATATATTGTCCCTCAAAATCCCTCTGGTTCTCTCTTGTAGCAGGACAAGGGTCCTACTAGACATTCTGATAGATACGGTCCAGAGATGTGATGAGTCATGGTTATATTTGTGCTAATGATCCAACACATCCGATTTTAGCAACGATATGTATACATTCAGTGTTTTAGCAATTTCCTTGAACTGTGACTTATATAACACTAGCAGTGGTCAATTTCTAGTTAGGAAATAAATAACTGACCATCAAATGGTGGTCAGTTAAAGTAAGTATCAAAGTAATTAGAAAGTCAATTCCAACACAAGATGACTATCAAATTATGAAAGACTAGAACAAGTTGTCATTCTACCCATCAGAACAGGACACAACCAACTTCACAGCCATATGTATATAAAGTTCAAGATTGGCAACACTGCCATGTGTACGTGTGGACAGGCATCTCAGATAGCAGAATATATTCTTCAGGAATGTCCGGAATATGAAATGCTGAGACAAACACACTGGTCCAGAGAAACAACAGTGGAAGAAAAATACCTCTGTACGAGTTACAAAACACAGTCTGGTCCAGAGAAACAACAATGGAAGAAAAATACCTCTGTATGAGTTACAAAACACAGTCTGGTCCAGAGAAACAACAATGGAAGAAAAATACCTCTGTATGAGTTACAAAACACAGTCTGGTCCAGAGAAACAACAGAGGAAGAAAAAGACCTCTGTACGAGTTACAAAACACAATCAAGTTTATAGAAGAGACAATTTTAAAAAAATATAAATACACACCAAGGGAATGAAAGCAGGATTAAAAAAATTTACCGGGTATGTATTCTTAAAATAGGCTTAAATTAAATAGTAATACAATGGAATCCCATTATAACAACGTGGGCAGGACTGGCAAAATATGTATGTAATAACAGAAATTTGTAATATACAGTACAAACAATATAGAATAATTTGAGATTTTCAAAAGTTGTTTTATATAGAGAAATTTGTTATAAAAGAGTGCAATATATAGAGGGATACCACTGTACAAGGATTTTTTTTTTCTACTTATGAACACAATCTAAGAAAGTGTAACTTTCTATACAAGTACAATTACACAATCTAAGAAAGTGTAACTTTCTATACAAGTACAATTACACAGTCTAGGAAAGTGTAACTTTCTATACAAGTACAATTACACAATCTAGGAAAGTGTAACTTTCTATACAAGTACAATTACACAATCTAAGAAAGTGTAACTTTCTATACAAGTACAATTACACAGTCTAAGAAAGTGTAACTTTCTATACAAGTACAATTACACAATCTAAGAAAGTGTAACTTTCTATACAAGTACAATTACACAATCTAAGAAAGTGTAACTTTCTATACAAGTACAATTACACAGTCTAAGAAAGTGTAACTTTCTATACAAGTACAATTACACAATCTAAGAAAGTGTAACTTTCTATACAAGTACAATTACACAGTCTAGGAAAGTGTAACTTTCTATACAAGTACAATTACACAATCTAGGAAAGTGTAACTTTCTATACAAGTACAATTACACAATCTAAGAAAGTGTAACTTTCTATACAAGTACAATTACACAGTCTAAGAAAGTGTAACTTTCTATACAAGTACAATTACACAATCTAAGAAAGTGTAACTTTCTATACAAGTACAATTACACAATCTAAGAAAGTGTAACTTTCTATACAAGTACAATTACACAGTCTAAGAAAGTGTAACTTTCTATACAAGTACAATTACACAATCTAAGAAAGTGTAACTTTCTATACAAGTACAATTACACAATCTAAGAAAGTGTAACTTTCTATACAAGTACATGTACACAATCTAGGAAAGCGTAACTTTCTATACAAGTACATATACACAATCTAGGAAAATAACTCATTTTCTATACAGGTACAGAATCAAAAACAATGTTTTCAACTTACTTGTCCTCTAATTCCTTCAGCCTTCTCTTCTCCTCATTCTCTCTTTTCAATCGTTCATACTCTACTCTCTCCTCTATTGCCATTTTGGACAACATAAGTTCCTCCGCTGCTCGTTTCTCGTCTTCTTCCTTTTGTTTTTGCAACATCAACTCTGAAAGTAGAGGAAAACAGCTTTAGAGTTGTCTATGTAGTTTGTTGTGGTACTATATCAAAATAAGGCTGTATAATTTACACAGTTTAAGAAATTTGAGCAGATCCAATATTTTTAGTCATTTGTGATCTGACTACTGCTGTATTCCTAGTTACAAAATGGTTGCCATAAGTGGTTCATCTGATAAATTATTACCGTTGCAAAGAGTGTTCCCAGATGCAAAGATATACATGGGGGACATACTATAATCTTAGCCTACTAAGCATTCGCTGGAACTGCACTGTTAGAAAGTAGATTGAGCTGGTGGGTACATAATAAACACCAGTATTGTTTAGCATTTAATGCAAGGGAAATAATCAATAAAAACAGGACACAATTTTATTCTCCCATTTTTATTATATGTCACTATATCTCCATATCCCTGATAATATGCAGACCCTTATTTTGGTATATTCCCTTTTTTTTGTCTATTCTATTCCAGTCTGTGTGTTTATCCTTATCTGGACAAAGACCTAGTGATTGGAATGTTGAACCTGTGTATTTGTTCTATTTGTAAAACTGATATTGAACCATTTATGTGTATCCTGCAAAAGGCATTGCTATTGAACTATTGTTGAATTTTGTGGTACCACTAATATATCACAGTATGGCCAGAAAAGAGTACTGACACTGTGACCTGCCATGCATGTCATAAGAGATGACAAGGAAAAATTGGGGTGAGGTCCCAATCCACAGAGTGACAAGTAACTCAGTAGCGTAGCCATGCTGATGTCGGATGTGTCAGACTGAAAGGTGAAAATATTGCAGCTAAATTATAAACCATGGTATAACGCATTGCATTCTTCAAACTACATGCTGTAAATCTGCAGGAGAACAAACAAAAGATGAAGAAGAAGATTACTATTTATCTTATCTTATCTTTATTTATCTTATCTTATCTTATCTACCTGATAAAACATTTGAAATATATAATAAGTCCATGGGTGGCCTAACTCCATTGATGAACTTCTAAAGATTGGCATGTGGCCCCTATAGACAGGCCCATGGCCCTATTGATGGATGCATGATCCCCATATATAGACTCGTCGCCCCCATAGTCTGGCTTTGTACTGTGCTGTTAAAATCAAGAGAAGAATTGCAATACCGACATTGAAACTTGCGTAAATGAAAAATATTTGGCAAGGTACCAGTAGCATAGCCAAACTATGTATTATCAAACATGTATATTTCCAGTGGCAATATACGATTGTGAGGCATGGACATAAATAAAACAATAGCAAAGAGAATCGATACTTTCGAAATGAGATGCTAAAGAATTTTACATATACCATGGACATCTAAAAAGACAAATCAATAAGTGTTAAGATCAATAAATGCTGAAGAGGGCTGGCTCTATAACAACATCCTAACACGAAAGCTGTGTTTTTTTGAGTCATGTAAAGAGACATAATAGTATGAAAAGATTAAAGGAAGTTGTTGAAGGAAGAGTCAACTGCAACAAGGGAAGTGGTTGCCCAAGATGAAGATCGTGCATGTGATATATCAAATTTCTTAAACATATCTCTAGCTGTGGCAGGTCAACTCGCCCAGAATTGCAGTGTTCAGAGAATCCATAAGGAAGGCCACATTCTGGAAAAAAATAAGTCACATGATTATAGTCAGGCTCATAGCCACATAGATGGACTTGTGGCATTCATACATCCCCCGTACTATACCTTCATTCACTGATTATGACATTCATTACCTCGGTAATAGATCTTCATTCACTGATTAATTTCTATACATTGTGCCCACTCATTGATTTATTTCATTCACTGATTAATTTCTATACATTGTGCCCACTCATTGATTTATTTAAAAGCAACAGATAACAGAACACTGCTCCTCGTTGCTGTATGCTAATTGTAGTGTACCATCTTTAAACTTCCATTACGATATCACGTTGCTCATCTGCTCCAAGATGACACTTTCGGGACAATCTTGACATCTTCAACAACAACGTTAAAAGGTTAAAAGACCTTTATAATGCCATGTTTATTGTATTTCCTATCACACTTTTGTTTTCAATTGAATGACCTTGGTCAAACTCTTCCACAAGCTCTACTTTTTACTTACCACGTTTTCTCATCTCCTCTTCTTGCTGTTTTTTCTTCATTTCTTCAAATTTTCTTTGATATTCTTCTTTAGCTCGTCTTTCTCTCTCTGCCTCCAGTTTCCGTTTTCTCTCGGTTTCATCTGCTTCATCTTTGTCTTTTTCTTCATCATCTACCAGCTGCTGCTTCCGCAACCTAAAAATAGAATTCAGTTTCAAGTTATGCATGCTTGCAGTTTATTTTCCACATGGAGTCACAAAATGTTGAGAAAATCTATGGGAGTTATGAGAAGGGACAGAATATGTTTGGAGTCCCAAACCACTTGAAATTTACTCCCAAAGAAATTATCTCATATTTTACAATCTCTGCTCCACTGGAAAAGAACTCATTATTTTACAATCTATTCTCCAAACAAATGTACTGATACAATCTATTCTCCCAACGAATGTACTGATACAATCTATTCTCCCAACAAATGTACTGATACAATCTATTCTCCAAACAAATGTACTGATACAATCTATTCTCCAAACAAATGTACTCATACAATCCATTCTCCCAACAAATGTACTCATACAATCCATTCTCCCAACAAATGTACTCATACAATCCATTCTCCCAACAAATGTACTCATACAATCCATTCTCCCAATAAATGTACTCATACAATCCATTCTCCCAATAAATGTACTCATACAATCCATTCTCCCAATAAATGTACTCATACAATCCATTCTCCCAATAAATGTACTCATACAATCCATTCTCCCAATAAATGTACTCATACAATCCATTCTCCCAATAAATTTACTCATACAATCCATTCTCCCAATAAATGTACTCATACAATCCATTCTCCCAATAAATGTACTCATACAATCCATTCTCCCAATAAATGTACTCATACAATCCATTCTCCCAATAAATGTACTCATACAATCCATTCTCCCAATAAATGTACTCATACAATCCATTCTCCCAATAAATGTACTCATACAATCCATTCTCCCAATAAATGTACTCATACAATCCATTCTCCCAATAAATGTACTCATACAATCCATTCTCCCAATAAATGTACTCATACAATCCATTCTCCCAATAAATGTACTCATACAATCCATTCTCCCAATAAATGTACTCATACAATCCATTCTCCCAATAAATGTACTCATACAATCCATTCTCCCAATAAATGTACTCATACAATCCATTCTCCCAATAAATGTACTCATACAATCCATTCTCCCAATAAATGTACTCATACAATCCATTCTCCCAATAAATGTACTCATACAATCCATTCTCCCAACAAATGTACTCATACAATCCATTCTCCCAACAAATGTACTCATACAATCCATTCTCCCAACAAATGTACTCATACAATCCATTCTCCCAATAAATGTACTCATACAATCCATTCTCCCAATAAATGTACTCATACAATCCATTCTCCCAATAAATGTACTCATACAATCCATTCTCCCAATAAATGTACTCATACAATCCATTCTCCCAATAAATGTACTCATACAATCCATTCTCCCAATAAATGTACTCATACAATCCATTCTCCCAATAAATGTACTCATACAATCCATTCTCCCAATAAATGTACTCATACAATCCATTCTCCCAATAAATGTACTCATACAATCCATTCTCCCAATAAATGTACTCATACAATCCATTCTCCCAATAAATGTACTCATACAATCCATTCTCCCAATAAATGTACTCATACAATCCATTCTCCCAATAAATGTACTCATACAATCCATTCTCCCAATAAATGTACTCATACAATCCATTCTCCCAATAAATGTACTCATACAATCCATTCTCCCAATAAATGTACTCATACAATCCATTCTCCCAATAAATGTACTCATACAATCCATTCTCCCAATAAATGTACTCATACAATCCATTCTCCCAATAAATGTACTCATACAATCCAATCTCCCAATAAATGTACTCATACAATCCATTCTCCCAATAAATGTACTCATACAATCCATTCTCCCAATAAATGTACTCATACAATCAATGCTTATACCTTCTTTCTTCTTCTCCTCTTCTTCTTTGCTCCTCCATTTCTTGCTGCAATGCAATTTGTCTCTCCGCTTCTTCTTTTTCTCTTTTGACTTGTTCCTCCTTCAACTTTCTTCTGTGTTCCACTTCCTCCCTCCGTTTAGCAGCAGCTGCAGCTCTCTTGGCTGCCCTGGCCTCCCGGTTAGATATGGACTTGAGTGTGGATAAATCATCGTCCTGGATAGAAATTTTGCAGAGAAAACATGATGATGATGTGAACTGAATAACAATTAAAAACCATTTTTAATCAATTAAAGATTTATTATTATTGAAAAAAAAAAAATTTCATTATATTTAACACATCTTCAACAAACCAATAAAACTATTAGTTAATCCTTTATTAAACTTTATTTTGGGGTTTTCAGTGATAAAAATATGTTTCAAGAGTAATGTGTTTAGGTAAGCCTATGCAAAAAAAAAGATAATTAGGAAAAGTTGTATCGTAGTATTTCTATGGTTGTGGTACCCTTTTCTTTATAATTTTTTTTTTTGAGGGAAAGAAGTATACTTTTACACAATTTTATGCAGAAAAAAAATAAAGTTGTATCAATACTGAAAATTTAATATGTAAAAACTAACTCAAGTGGAACTAAATACGAAATATATACCTTGTAAAAATGTGCAAACATTTCTTATTTACACAATGTTTTTGGCAAAAATTGTGTTACAACTTTAAATGCACACAGAATATTATACAAAACATGTAGCCTATAATCTTGAAAGTTTCAAGAATCCACCGAAAAACCTCTGGTTTAAAGGGAAATAACCATTAAAATTGTGAACACAAAAATGGCCAAGATACATGAGTCGAATTGGTTAGTTGTAAAAAAAAAAATCACAACATGTAATATAGGGTTAAGAGAACCCTTAATACTGTTAGATGTTAAAACTTCAATTTTTTATAATTACTTATAAATACATGACAGACAGAAATACATGAAAGAAGGGCAGAAATACATGACAGAAGGGCAGAAATACAGTTAATATTATAATAAAAGAATTCAAACAGAAAGTTTACCCCAACATCCGCGTCTGATTTATCATCGTCATCAAAGGTTGATGATGACAATTGTTGCTTAGTCAGCGGCGCTAGGTGAGACTCATCTCCTTCGTGTCGCTCGAGTTCAGGACTTGATTGCTCTCGAACAAAATTAAATTCTGGCTCAGAATCATCTGATTTTAGCTCCAATGTGGACAGCTCAACAAAAATACAAGATCACAATAAACATAATTCAGATTACATGCTTATTATAACACAGTCAAGGAATATATTTGAGTCATTAATTCAGTCATGATTATAATACACTCATGATTATAATTCATTCATGATTACAGTTCACTCATGTTTATAATTCATTCATGATTACAGTTCACTCATGTTTATAATTCATTCATGATTATAATTAAGTCATGATTATGACGAAACTCTGAGTGGTCTAAGAGCATAAAAAACCACAACCACTACTGAACAACTTCCAACTATCATTCAGATCAGAACTCGAATCCATCAAACACTACTGAATGCATCTCCAACTATCATTCAGATCAGAACTCTAATCCATCAAACACTACTGAATGCATCTCCAACTATCATTCAGATCAGAACTCTAATCCATCAAACACTACTGAATGCATCTCCAACTATCATTCAGATCAGAACTCTAATCCATCAAACACTACTGAATCAACCATCAACTATCATTCAGATCAGAACTCTAATCCATCAAACACTACTGAATCAACCATCAACTATCATTCAGATCAGAACTCTAATCCATCAGACACTACTGAATCAACCATCAACTATCATTCAGATCAGAACTCTAATCCATCAAACACTACTGAATCAACCATCAACTATCATTCAGATCAGAACTCTAATCCATCAAACACTACTGAATCAACCATCAACTATCATTCAGATCAGAACTCTAATCCATCAAACACTACTGAATCAACCATCAACTATCATTCAGATCAGAACTCTAATCCATCAAACACTACTGAATCAACCATCAACTATCATTCAGATCAGAACTCTAATCCATCAAACACTACTGAATCAACCATCAACTATCATTCAGATCAGAACTCTAATCCATCAAACACTACTGAATCAACCATCAACTATCATTCAGATCAGAACTCTAATCCATCAAACACTACTGAATCAACCATCAACTATCATTCAGATCAGAACTCTAATCCATCAAACACTACTGAATCAACCATCAACTATCATTCAGATCAGAACTCTAATCCATCAAACACTACTGAATCAACCATCAACTATCATTCAGATCAGAACTCTAATCCATCAAACACTACTGAATCAACCATCAACTATCATTCAGATCAGAACTCTAATCCATCAAACACTACTGAATCAACCATCAACTATTATGCTAAAACATTTATGATATGGATAACTTACCATAGATTCTTCCCCAAATTGCTTTGCTTGAAGTAATGACGTCTGTCTCTCAATTTCTGTTTCGTCTGAAGCTTTTTCTGGTTTCCTGGAAATTATTTTCTCTTCCTTTTTATTTCCTTTTGCATCTTTTTTCTTTTTCCCTGCTTTGACTTCTGCATTTGACAATGTTTGGACACTGGAAGCTTTCCTGTCCTTGGGCATACCTTGAGATCAGACATTTGAACAAAAATGTCGTCTCTTTTATGTGTGTTTGTAAAAAAAGAGATTTGAGAAAATTTGTACGGTGGAATTTCTCTATTGTGCTTTCCTTTATAACAAACATCCTATTTAACAACACTTTTCAAAATCTTCAATTATATTTATTTTTGTATTGTTTATACTGTAGGGTAGGTGGGGGGCAAATATCTGCAGTAGATCTTTGAAAAATATTCGCAGCAGGTTTATTTCTCATCTATTGGTTTTCCCAAAATCACACATGACTATGTCAGACACCAATACTCCAATTTTTGACAAAATGAGGTATGATAGGTCTGGGATGAGTGCATTTTTTAACAATGAGGAAACATATTTTTGTTCACTATGATCTGATTTTTTCAACTTCTCACCAACTGTTTAAACTGAAATATATATTGTGTTATTAAGTTCTTAAGTAAATTATCTTGTCTGGCTACTTGAATTTTTCATGGAAATTAAGGATAATTGCTAACAATGTGATTTGGGATTTATCCCATGTTAGCGGGGCAAAGGTCTGCATTCCAAATGTATGAGGAAAATGCTAATGTCATGAAGAAATTGCTGATGCTGAGACAGACCAATGTAATGATTATAATGATCATCCAACTTTACAAAGACATATTTAACTTTAAAACGCACCAACTATTTTTTATTCTAGCATTTTTTTTGTTTTTCAGATTAAAGTTACAAGGCTATACATATCTATTCTTAGCACATATTTGCTTACTGCCAGTTTGCCAGACCTGTCACAGTGGTGATCTCCCTCTATTTTATTATGATTTATATCTCCATTTTTGCCTGAGGAACTTTGCCCCATCAAATGGGGCAAAGATCTGCATTTAAGTTCTAAAACTCTCATTCTATTCTCTACACATAAGACTTATGTTTTAAATACCAGCACTAATGTAAGATGGATAGATAAGCTTTACACTGATGACAGTTTGTTGTGCCGTAGTTAGGTCTTGGTGTCAGAATACACTCAAATGTAAGAAATGCAGATCTTTGCCCCACCTACCCTACATAGTGAATTTCTATTATTACATAACGGTACATATATTGTTGAACCAAACAAAGTTGTTATGAGTTATGACAGTATCTGTTCTCTGTAGAATGTAGATTATATCGCCAGTAGATTATATCGCCAGTAGATTATATCGCCAGTGTCTTGCCAGGACCCAGAAGGAGAGCAAAGAATAGCAACAATGTTTATCTTTCATGCATGGCATAAGAGGAAACTAAGGAAGCATTAGGGTAAAGTTGACTGTCATATCAGAATAAGGTGAAGTTGGCTGTCCCATCCCATATAAGCTGAAGTTGGCTGTCCCATCCCATATACACTGAATTTGGCTGTCTCATCCCATATAATCTCAAATTGGCTGTCCCATATAAGGTGAAATTGACTGTCACATCCCACATAAGGTGAAATTGACTGTCACATCCCACATAAGGTGAGGTTGACTGTCACATCCCACATAAGGTGAAAGTTGACTGTCACATCCCACATAAGGTGAAAGTTGACTGTCACATCCCACATAAGGTGAAAGTTGACTGTCACATCCCACATAAGGTGAAGTTGACTGTCACATCCCACATAAGGTGAAAGTTGACTGTCACATCCCACATAAGGTGAAAGTTGACTGTCACATCCCACATAAGGTGAAGTTGACTGTCGCATCCCACATAAGGTGAAGCAAGTTATCCCATCTCGTATAAGGTGAAAGTGACCCTGAAGCCATGCTGAAGTCAGTGTGTCAGGCTGATAGGTGCAGATATCACATCTAAGCTGTAAACCATGAAACAATGCATTCCAGACTACATCCTACATTCCAGACTGCAGGAGTTTGAGATGAATGCAGAAGAAGAAGAAGAAGAATTATTTGATCCTGAACAGATCTAGTTCAAAACTTGAACGTACATTTTATAACAAAACTATCCAAATTATTATAAGAACTAGCACCAGTTTATTTTCATATCACAGACAGAATATCATATCACAGACAGAATATCATATCACAGACAGAATATCATACTACAGACAGAATATCATATCACAGACAGAATATCATATCACAGACAGAATATCATATCACAGACAGAATATCATACTACAGACAGAATATCATATCACAGACAGAATATCATATCACAGACAGAATATCATATCACAGACAGAATATCATACTACAGACAGAATATCATACTACAGACAGAATATCATACCACAGACAGAATATCATACTACAGACAGAATATCATACTACAGACAGAATATCATACCACAGACAGAATATCATACCACAGACAGAATATCATACCACAGACAGAATATCATACCACAGACAGAATATCATACCACAGACAGAATATCATACTACAGACAGAATATCATATCACAGACAGAATATCATATCACAGACAGAATATCATATCACAGACAGAATATCATATCACAGACAGAATATCATATCACAGACAGAATATCATATCACAGACAGAATATCATATCACAGACAGAATATCATATCACAGACAGAATATCATACTACAGACAGAATATCATACTACAGACAGAATATCATACTACAGACAGAATATCATACTACAGACAGAATATCATACCACAGACAGAATATCATACCACAGACAGAATATCATACTACAGACAGAATATCATACCACAGACAGAATATCATATCACAGACAGAATATCATACCACAGACAGAATATCATACCACAGACAGAATATCATACCACAGACAGAATATCATACCACAGACAGAATATCATACTACAGACAGAATATCATACTACAGACAGAATATCATATCACAGACAGAATATCATATCACAGACAGAATATCATATCACAGACAGAATATCATACTACAGACAGAATATCATACTACAGACAGAATATCATACCACAGACAGAATATCATACTACAGACAGAATATCATACCACAGACAGAATATCATATCACAGACAGAATATCATATCACAGACAGAATATCATACTACAGACAGAATATCATATCACAGACAGAATATCATATCACAGACAGAATATCATATCACAGACAGAATATCATATCACAGACAGAATATCATACTACAGACAGAATATCATATCACAGACAGAATATCATATCACAAAGAGAATATCATATTGGTCTTCTTACTCATTTAATGAGGTCTAGCTTCCAGGGCCATAGATATCACTCTGACAAGGTGGGGGTTCTAATTCCATATTTTTAAAAATTAATCACATTATTTTCGGCATGATGTTTGTTTATTTTTAAATGAACCTTTATGATGTCATCAGCACAAGAAACACAAAATGTATAATTTACCTGAACGCTGTGATAACAAAATGTATAATTTACCTGAACGCTGTGATAACAAAATGTATAATTTGCCTGAACGCTGTGATAACAAAATGTATAATTTACCTGAACGCTGTGATAACAAAATATATAATTTGCCTGAACGCTGTGATAACAAAATGTATAATTTACCTGAACGCTGTGATAACAAAATGTATAATTTGCCTGAACGCTGTGATAACAAAATGTATAATTTGCCTGAACGCTGTGATAACAAAATGTATAATTTGCCTGAACGCTGTGATAACAAAATGTATAATTTGCCTGAACGCTGTGATAACAAAATGTATAATTTGCCTGAACGCTGTGATAACAAAATGTATAATTTGCCTGAACGCTGTGATAAAAAAATGTATAATTTACCTGAACGCTGTGATAAAAAAATTGCTATGCAGTCTTGTAACTAAGATAAACAGTTTTAAAAGGTGAGGTTTTCAATCACGGAAAATTTGAAAATGAGGCTAGACCAATCTAATTTACATGTCACTAGAATCGTGTGCAAAATAGCTGGTAAATCAGAGCAGATTTTAAAATTTTAATCATCTGTTCCAATCAGTAATAACTGAGTTGAAATGGAAGCCATATTTAGCAAAATTCTTATGAATTGTGATTGTAATGATAAGAAATTGTTGGAGAATTATGTTTGTTTTCAAAGAAGATATTATGAAGATGTTAGTTTCATTATGAAATGATGCAGGGAAGAATAGACCTAGACATTTTCAGCATTTAATATATTTATGTTGTATGACGGACAAATATTCCTAGACCTAGTGAAGGAAAGGATCAAAAAGGTTAGTGACATCTACATGTTTTATTTATTTTCACAGGCAATATTATGAGCACATTAGTTTGGTTATGAAATAACTTTATAAATACAATAGTCCTAGGTATGTAGCTGAATTCTATCAGGGGTGCCACACACTGGAAAAATATAGGTGTCAGTAATGTTATTTTGAATTTTTCATCTTCACTATTTTTTTACATATCATACATCACCAACAAAACTTATATAATTTAAAGTTATTATTCAATTCTTAATTTTTATTTGACAAATATCTACAATAATCTATAAAAACAAAAAAAGTTATTGCGTTTCTAAATACCCACCACAAACAAAAAAGTTATTGCGTTTCTAAACACCCACCAAAAACAAAATAAGTTATTGCGTTTCTAAACACCCACCACAAACAAAATAAGTTATTGCGTTTCTAAACACCCACCACAAACAAAAAAGTGATTGCGTTTCTAAACACCCACCAAAAATAATGCAAATTATCACAAAATAATTCACCTGAATTCATACAATTTATATTGTGGGCTTGGGAAATGTTAAGTCACTAAGGGTTGGAAGAGGAAGTGTGGGTTTTACCATTTTTATTTTCCTTATTACTAAACAGAACATTTTATGCTCCATTTTCCTAATGTGAAGGAAATAATTCTCCTCAAACCCTAACCTTATCTATGAGCTTGCTGGCTTGTTAGCTTTCTTTCATACGTGTACCTAGATGTACCCAAGTCTTAGTGAATGTGTCATTATTTCAGAAGAAATGCTCCGACTTGAGTGAAAGGGGGAAGGTATGAAATAGAGAAGATAGAAGTCATGGTATAAACACAGAAGTGTACATACCTGCAACAAATGGTTCATCTTTGTCTTCTGAAGGTTTTCCTTTCCTCTTGGAGGTTTTCGATGTTTCTCCTTTACTTCCTGCTTTGATGTTCTTAACACTCTGTGAAATGTGAGAAAATAAAGGAAATTTGTTCTGCAACATTCAACAGCAATTTCAATCCTGCAACATTCAACAGCAATTTAAATCCATATTTCTAGCAACAGGTCTTCATCCAGTGAATATATTGTGGACAAGAGAAAACAGATACAGTGGAATCCCTTTATAGCGCATTATAATAATAATAATAATAATAATAATAATAATAATAATAATAATGATAATCACAAGACTAATAGCCATTATGTTTGTAGGGTTGCCACACTGGAGACATCAGGGTCGTAGGGTTGCCACACTGGAGACATCAGGGTCGTAGGGTTGCCACACTGGAGACATCAGCACAGAAAGCTCTCTAAACAACTCTATCATCAACCATTTAGAGAAGTTTAGAAAAATTACATCCAGATCACTTATTGATATTAGCAATCCAGGATTTTCTCTACTCCCTCTTCTCCTTATCCTCGACTGTTCCTTGCACAATAATTTTAGAAAGTGAGTGAAGTCTCATTACATGTTCAAATCAAACAGGTTTACGATGTTTCAACACTGCCAAAATTGATTCTTGATAAACTATAAGTTTGCTTATTTGTTGCAGGACAAATATATTTGTCTTGTGTTCTATATAAAACTTCAAAATGAAATATAATAACAGTTGAGTTTTGTCTCCTTGCCAATAAGCTAAGTTTCTAATAGGATTTGGGCGCCACTGAGTAAAATTCCGCCCATGGAAATGCTATAGCTCATGCCTTTCTAACGAGATTTTCTATCTTTCAACACTTTTCAAAATCTCCAATTACTATATTCTTTATTGCATTTCTCTCCCATTTTCCACAACGCATTCCCATTCTCAGAACTACATCCTGCTGGAAATCTAGTAGGACCATTGTCATGCTACACGAGCGATTCAGTGGGGGTTTGAGAATGAATGCAATCCAAAAAAAAGATGAATAATTAACAATATTCCATCATTAACAAAAATCAATAATTAACATGGATCCATCATTAATAAAAATCAATAATTAACCTTGATCCATCATTAAATTTTAAAAATCAATTATTAAGTAGGATCAATAATTAACAAGGATCAATATTTACAAATGATCAATATTTCAAATCATCAACATTTAACGATGACCAATAATAAACAAAGATAACAATGGACAATGTGTAGCAGCAGACAAACTTCTATATGATATTCAAATACTGTATTTAAAGTCTCCACTAATTCTCACTAAGTCAATCAATTCTGAGTAGCCCAATATTCTGTAAAATATACAGAGAATCTGTAAAACCTAGACCTATATATATATATATGTATGTATATATTATATATGATATATATATATAAGCCTATATATTGAAAGGCATAGAAAAATATCACAGCTCAGTAGGAACATCAATTGGAGAAATTAATAATGCAGTCTGAGAAATGAAAACTGTGATTCCAATTCATGTTTGACAAGAATGTGTAGCTATGTATTGACTTTTCTATTATATATATTCATGAGAAGAGATTGGTTGGAGAACATTGTAACAACTGGAAAGATCAAGATTAAGAGAAACAGAGGAAGGCAACATGAGAAAATGTTGGATGGCTTGAAAGCCTGGCATGATGTAAAATCATCAGAAACTATATTTAAATGTATAATAAACAGAGGACTGTGGAGAGATATGATTGCCAACAACGGAAGGTATGGTACCGATGAGTGAATGAATTATAACAACGGAAGGTATGGTACCGATGAGTGAATGAATTATAACAATGGAAGGTATGGTACCGATGAGTGAATGAATTATAACAACGGAAGGTATGGTACCGATGAGTGAATGAATTATAACAACGGAAGGTATGGTACCGATGAGTGAATGAATTATAACAACGGAAGGTGTGGTACCGATGAGTGAATGAATTATAACAACGGAAGGTGTGGTACCAATGAGTGAATGAATTATAACAACGGAAGGTATGGTACCGATGAGTGAATGAATTATAACAACGGAAGGTATGGTACCGATGAGTGAATGAATTATAACAACGGAAGGTATGGTACAGATGAGTGAATGAATTATAACAACGGAAGGTATGGTACCGATGAGTGAATGAATTATAACAACGGAAGGTATGGTACGATGAGTGAATGAATTATAACAACGGAAGGTGTGGTACCGATGAGTGAATGAATTATAACAACGGAAGGTGTGGTACCGATGAGTGAATGAATTATAACAACGGAAGGTATGGTACCGATGAGTGAATGAATTATAACAACGGAAGGTATGGTACCGATGAGTGAATGAATTATAACAACGGAAGGTGTGGTACCGATGAGTGAATGAATTATAACAACGGAAGGTATGGTACCGATGAGTGAATGAATTATAACAACGGAAGGTGTGGTACCGATGAGTGAATGAATTATAACAACGGAAGGTATGGTACCAATGAGTGAATGAATTATAACAACGGAAGGTATGGTACCGATGAGTGAATGAATTATAACAACGGAAGGTATGGTACCGATGAGTGAATGAATTATAACAACGGAAGGTATGGTACCGATGAGTGAATGAATTATAACAACGGAAGGTGTGGTACCGATGAGTGAATGAATTATAACAACGGAAGGTGTGGTACCGATGAGTGAATGAATTATAACAACGGAAGGTATGGTACCAATGAGTGAATGAATTATAACAACGGAAGGTATGGTACCGATGAGTGAATGAATTATAACAACGGAAGGTATGGTACCGATGAGTGAATGAATTATAACAACGGAAGGTATGGTACCGATGAGTGAATGAATTATAACAACGGAAGGTGTGGTACCGATGAGTGAATGAATTATAATGATGGCAATGATAAGGATGATGATTATAGTAGAGTTGATGGTGTGATGAGGCAAATGATATGATGGTGAGAATGATGATGATGGCAGTAATGATAATTGTAGAGATGATAGTGGTGATGATGGTGATGTTGGTCAAGGCTGTTATATTGTCATTGCTGATATTGACGTTATTATTACTGTCATCATCAATCATACATGCATCAATCATCTATTCATCAATCATCCATCAACATCAATCATCTATCTATTGATTATCCATCTGTCAGTCTTCATCCTTGTTATCAATTCCATCGCCATCATCAATATTATTATGAACACATGGGTACCTTGGTATTATCTGCTTTCTTGCTCCTGGCCATACTTCCTGGTAAATTGGTGGGTGATGTGTCCTGACCTATTTTCTTCCCTGGAACCTTATCTTTGTGGTCTGTAGAATTTGCTATAGGTTCTGTAGTCACTGGTTTAGGTGAGAATATTGCCTACATGATGAAAATATAAAGATAAAAGTTCTTGCATAAATTAACACACACACACATTTCAACAAACATATTGGTTTTTTTACAACAAACTTGTTGTATTCATATATCTTGAACATTTTATGTTCATAATTATAAGAGTTGTTTCCCTGTAAAACCAGGTTTTTTTGTTAGATCCTTGAATGTCTTGTTGATAGAAGATCCTTGAATCTCTTGTTGATAGAAGATTCATATGATACTCTGCATGCATTTAAATGTTTAAAACTAATAAAATTATTTGCTATTTTCCTAGGAACCAGGCCTACATTTCACATTTTAAGAAATATGGAATATGCTGATCTGGTATTTTTTAGCAATTTGTGATGTTACTCTAACACAGTATTGCTAGTTATGTATCATGATAAATTTGTTATTACCATTGCAATGAATGTTCCCAGATGCAAAGATATATACGGGGGATAAACTATGATGATAATTTCTACGCTACGTTAAGAACTTTCTGGTTTAAAAAAGCACATTGAGCTGGTGGGTAAATAATAAACATCGGTCTAATGTTTAGTTTTTAACGCCAGGGAAATAATCAATAAAAACACAAAAAACACTATTTTAATCTCCCATTTATTTTATATTCCATGTCACTTTATATTTCGTTTCGAATAATATACTAGGACAGGGCCATATATTTTGTGCATTTTTTACAAGGTATATTTCTCTTATTTAGTTTCAAATTTAGTTAATTTTCTATATGAAATATTAAGTATTGATACAACTTTAGTTTGTTTATACATTCAGTTTGTGGCTAAATAAACTCTTCACCTAAAATCACAGATTATAGAGATATGGGTACCACACCCATAGACACATTAATAGGCCAATATGTCGTTTCCGAATTTATTTTAAAATGTATGCATATCTGATCATAATACACTTGAAATGTTCAGTAAACATAACTTTATTATGGAAAACCTTCAATGTGTACTAGAGGTTAACTTATAATCTGGCTGCAGCACACAATACATGTCATAGGTCAAAATACAATGTCTTATAACCCCTGGACACATGCCAAGACTCAAGCTCATAAATAGGAAACAGTGTTTTAACACCCCCCCCCCTTCCCTTTAGCAAATCAAAACATGACTTTTAATACTAGGAATTTAACAATTTTAAAATTTACACAAATGTTTCAATCAGGAAACAGTCGACTGACATGAATGTTTCCAATAGAAAAATACTCTATAATGTTAGTGGAAACACTGTGAAGATATTTTTCTTACTTTCTGTGGTAAATTTGGAACATTATGACCATCAGTGCCATCTTTATGTGACAAATCATCATCTGGGAGGGTGACATTCTGTCTATTTATTTGCTCACCATCTGAAACATATTGATTGTTTTTAGTATCAGGAAGTTTTATTATTTTAGTTCCTACCACTAGTCTACTTCTCTCATTACTCTACATCCTACCACTAGTCTACTTCTCTCATTACTCTACATCCTACCACTAGTCTACTTCTCTCATTACTCTACATCCTACCACTAGTCTACTTCTCTCATTACTCTACATCCTACCACTAGTCTACTTCTCTCATTACTCTACATCCTACCACTAGTCTACTTCTCTCATTACTCTACATCCTACCACTAGTCTACTTCTCTCATTACTCTACATCCTACCACTAGTCTACTTCTCTCATTACTCTACATCCTACCACTAGTCTACTTCTCTCATTACTCTACATCCTACCACTAGTCTACTTCTCTCATTACTCTACATCCTACCACTAGTCTACTTCTCTCATTACTCTACATCCTACCACTAGTCTACTTCTCTCATTACTCTACATCCTACCACTAGTCTACTTCTCTCATTACTCTACATCCTACCACTAGTCTACTTCTCTCATTACTCTACATCCTACCACTAGTCTACTTCTCTCATTACTCTACATCCTACCACTAGTCTACTTCTCTCATTACTCTACATCCTACCACTAGTCTACTTCTCTCATTACTCTACATCCTACCACTAGTCTACTTCTCTCATTACTCTACATCCTACCACTAGTCTACTTCTCTCATTATTCTACATCCTACCACTAGTCTACTTCTCTCATTACTCTACATCCTACCACTAGTCTACTTCTCTCATTACTCTACATCCTACCATTAATCTACCTCTGATTATGTCCTATCATTAATCTATATCTCTCATTACTCTATGTCCTACCATTACTCTATATATCTCATTACTCTATGTCCTACCATTAATCTATATATATCATTATCTATGTCCTACCATTGATCTATATATCTCATTACTCTATAACCTACCATTAATCTATATATCTCATTACTCTATGTCCTACCATTCCTCCACCCTTCCCTCCTCACATTTATCACATACAATCTTCCCTTACACTTTCTTTGATTGGCATTCAGATGCCCTTCCTGTACACTTCCTGTGACTTCATTATTCTGAGATTTTGCTTGTATCCTACGACGACCTTCACTGTCCATGACAATCTCAATCTGGTCGGGTGTCATCTTGTTATTGACTAAAGCTTCCAACAAATCTGGGCTGATCTCAGCATCATCGAAGATGGAATCTGGTTCAAGACCGGCTGCTCTGGCCACTGAAATAATGAAAGAAAGTTAAACAAAATAAATTAAATATGAATAAGTCCAATCAAGGAAGACATAGAAAACAATTATTTCCATGTCAAACTTTCATTTTTTTCAGGAATTCCCATAATAACTTTTTAATAGAATTTCAGGGGCTCCCATATCAACCCAAGATTAACCAGCATTTGGAAAAGAAGATCATCACCCATGTTAAGATCAACTTATATAAATCTTTGGTTTTGTCAATATTTCTATCCGGTTGTGAGATGTGGACTCTAGCTGTGAACTTAGAGAGAAGAATAAATTCTATAGATGTGATGTTGAGTATCTGTTATCGAGAACATAAGATAAGTGTGTTTGTGCATGATATAAATAATTTATTAGCAGATACATTAAAAAAAAAAAACCACTGTTAACAATTGTGAAACTCCGTAAACTCCGGTGGTACAGGCACGGGATGAGATGTTCTTCAATGACAAGAGATGTTCTTTAAAGTACAGTGGAGGGGGAAGAAGAAAAGGTGGACAGAACAAGATATGGCTGGATAATATTAAAGACTGGACAAGGTGTCAAAATTCCAAACTCATCAGGATGGTAGGGAATAGAGATAGGTGGAGATCTTTCTGCATCAAATGTCTCAATACGACACCCCTACAACACTGACGGCTTATGGGTTTTATTATTAAAAAAGTATTTATTTATTATTATTACTATTACTACTATTATTATTATATTGATCATTATTCCTATTATTATTATTAATTATAATCTACCTGCACAGTTCAGAATTTGTTAACCTACCTGGACTGTTATGCATGTGGTTGCATCTGTGGGTCTCACCATTGGCCCACTAGACATACCATCCATGCAACAGAAAACCTTAGTGGATGACATGTCGTTATATTGAGGTTATCTTCTTAGAGAAGCTTCATGGCACGCCATCTATACAATTATGCTTTTATTTTGTTGTTGAAATGTGTTTCATGTTTACCTGAATATATATGTATGCACCCTCTGTGGTTGGAAGGGAGCCAGAGATGTACTGTGCAGCACTGGGGAGGAGGAAACTGACAGAACTGTTTTTTCGTATGGCTGAAACCCATCATAGAGGCGCAGTAACTCAGGATGTAACAATCCTTTTGACTTGAACATTTGGTTGCATCCCTGGAGCAATAGAGAAGTTTGGCATAACCAGTAGTCAATTGGTGGTGGGGAATGAGCACAGTGAACCCTATCTTGGCTAGAGTGGCTAGGCGCAGTGCATAGGTTGAAACCTACCTTCCGAAAATCCAGACTTCCCAGCAATATAATGCCATTTAATGGCATTAGGTCAAAGGGCATGAGCCCATGGACCGCTGGATCAGCAACCAACCAACCAACCTGAACTGTTTAGAATTTGTGAACCTACCTGCACAGTTCAGAATTTGTGAACCTACCTGCAGTGTACAAAGATTTCTTGATCAAAGATTTATATTCATCAGCAGATGATGTCTGGCTACTAGCAGATCTGCTTCGGATGACATCACCAATAACTTCCTGTCAAGAAACAATCAACAATCTGAACAACTTCTCTTAATCAAACATTTCTTGTATGCACACAATTTTACATACAAACTGTTTGACAAACTGGAATGACCAAGGGATCTCCAAAGCATATTAGCCTTGTGTTCGAGAGGTAATGTGTTCAATCATGGGTCATGACACCTTGTTTATAAGCACAATTTTTGTAGATACTTGGGATTATCATTTAAAGTTATGGTGCAGTTATGTGCTATGTGCAATAGTCTATTCTTAGTATGTGCTATGTGCAATAGGCCTATTCTTAGTATGTGCTATGTGCATTAGGCCTACTCTTAACATGCCACTTCATTTAAAGTGCTGATGTAATAGGCCTATAGAGTACACTAAAGTCAATCCGCTATGCCTGTTGTGCTTTTTTAAGATCATATGCAATAATAAAGGCAAATAGAAAATCCTTGTCTGTGGTATATGCACCCTACAATGGCTAAAGGGTTAATAGTTTAGGAAACAACTTAAATATTTTACAAACTGTAAAATTCAACTTTAATTGACTGTTTTTTCCGGATTTATACCAATCTATTTCTCTTTTAAAAAGTACTGCCTCACTGCAGAAGCACACACTTTTCAACCGTGGCCTTTAGTTCATTTTCATTATATCAGTTTGAATGACTAAAACAATATGGCACATTAAAGATCAGGATATCTTGTCAGAAAGATCTGTCGAGAGAATTATCAAAGTTCATATGAAGAGGCTTTCCATAATAGGGATCTCTCATAAGCATTAGACCTACATATGCAATTTGGTTTAGTTTACATCTAGAGTTCCGCTTACATCTAGAGTTCCGCTTACATCTAGAGTTCAGCTTACATCTAGAGTTCTGCTTACATCTAGAGTTCAGCTTACATCTAGAGTTCAGCTTACATCTAGAGTTCAGCTTACATCTAGAGTTCAGCTTACATCTAGAGTTAAGCTTACATCTAGAGTTAAGCTTACATCTAGCGTTACACTTAGTACTACATCCATCTAACAAGGTTTGGTAAAAATAAGATCACATGATAATAAATTAGCTATTAGTAGCATTAAATATGTAAGCATAATGTGAACTTTTCTCTTTTATCATCAAAGGATGACATACCAGAAATAATAACATAGCAGGTCACATGACACGCATAGTATAGGCCTAATGGAATACTATAATATAATATCTCTATCAATATTGAATGAAGATGAATATTGAAAAGACCGAAATAATGGCAATAGCAAAGAAATAAAGAAACACCACAATCTCCATCGATGATATAAACACCTTAAACAAGTAAATGAGTTCACTTACTTAGGAAGCATTATATCGAGTGAAGGGAAAACCAGTAAAGAGATACAAAATAGATGCAACAAAACATACCAGATCCTAGGACAGATGACACGTATTTTCAAGAACAAAAATGTAAACATAGACACTAAAGTTGCATTATACAAGACTATTATTATTCCATCACCGTGCTACCAGTGCCAAACCTGGACAATGACAGCACAAGACAAAAGAAAAATATTGACAACAGAAATGACATGTCTACGAAGAATACACGGAGTGTCATTAAGAGATAGAATTAGAAACGATAACATCGGACAGATAACCAAAACAATACCAGTATTAGAACACATCAAAAGACAACAGATCAAGTGGTTTTCACACGCTTCTAGACTACCAACAGATAGCATGCCACAAATGGCCATGACACATAGACATAATGGTTATAAAGTCAGAGGCAGACCATGTAAAAGATGGATCACAGAAATCAAAGAAGCCACAGGAACAAGCTTACAAACAGCACGCAAGAATGCCATCTCCAGAGAAGATGGCTCATCTTCCACCCCTGATGATGCAAGGCAAACAAGGGCTGGAGCATATAGATGGATGGATGGATGGATGGATGGATGGATGGATGGATGGATGGATGGATGGATGGATAGATAGATAGATAGATAGACTATTATAGAAGGTAGCTTGAAAATGTTCCAGGAATTATTATATTATATAAATAAGTAATAATAGAATTATCTACACTAGATTTCCTTCAAAGTAGTTCACTTCGGCAACTACACACTTTTGTCAACGTGCATACATCTGCTGGAACCATTCGTGGAATAAATGACACCTCTCTCAGCTGTCTTGTCAAATTGTTATCTTCATCCTTGAATTACTGTCTTTTCAGTGCCGATTTCAATTGAGGGAACAAGAAAAAAATAATCCAGTGCTAGGTTGAGAGAATATGAAGGCTGATCCAAGGTAGTCACATTGTGCTTTGCGACATACCGCTTTACCAGTAGGTATTGATGTGTCTGGGCATTGTCATTCAGTATAATCTTCACACTAACACGATATTCACGGAAATGCTTGTGCCCCACAAAAACTCTGTGATTTCTTCATTGCTGTATCACCATATGATTTATTCAGCAATGTTAGTGTCTCTGAGGGTGACTTCTCAATCAAAACACAAAATTTGACTTTCATACATTGATCAATCAATGACATTTTCAACTCTGACAATGCAACTAGTACAATCTCTATATATTTTGTATAACATTTAAATTAATACATTTAATAAACCAAGTATGCATTATATACATTTAAACATATAATTTATATATATTTAATATATGCATTATATACATTTAAACATATAATTCAGGCACATTTTCAATTTATATTGTTCAGTCTTTACAATTGGCAGTAGATGATCAATTCCAATTTCATAATTAATTTTACTTGAGCTTTCTTCATGTTTATTTGCAAGACAATTTTTCTATATATTTTTTTCTGAAACAATTCCATGCAAACAAAAGAAGGAAATGTAGCAAATATTCATAGCTAATGTAGCTCAAATGTAGCTAATATTCATAGCTAATGTAGCTAAAAACAGAACATTCTGACATCAGCGATAGATTAAAAAAATGTTCCCTTACCTTTATGCAAAATATAAAAATAAAAAAGAGAGAAGGTAAGAGAGAGAGAGAGAGAGAGAATGATGATGAAGATGATGATGAAATAATCCCTTGAGTTGTGAGCAGGTAGCTTTTGATAGCCCATAACCTTTCTGGAAAAATCACAGGTTCTTCTCAGTTGTGTAACTGAGGCAACACACGGACGCATATAAGGTTTTCTCAAAGACATCCCTGAAGATGGCATTCCAGTATCCCAGGATTACTATTTCATGCCAGTCGCACGGTACACACTTCTGGTATGCCAGGATTACTACTTCCTGCCAGTCGTACAGCACACACAACTGGCCAACTATCTCATCATTCTTCTGTTAGATTTGTTGATCCGCTCACCCTGATGGTATATATAGCATTCCCCGTTACCTAGGAGCCTGCTACAAAAGGACAAAGGTGTAATATCTGTTAGCCTGCATCTCTTCACTGCCATGGGGGATTATTTGATAGAAGACAAAAGTCAGAAATTGAGACAAGATGTGACAATTTTTTCATAGCTGATAGGTTGTCAGCATATCCCTCACCTGTCCTTAGTCACCTCTTATGACATACCTGAAAAGAAGACAGTGGCTCTATTCTTTGCTCCCTGAACTAGAAGTCCAGGCCAGGGACAAGAGAGACAACAAGAAATAAGAGCGTTATGAAGAGGCATGGGAAGAATCACAAATAAAACATAGAGGAAAGTAACAGATAAATTAGAATGAGAAAACATATATTCAAGTTTTGAGTTTTAGTCATTATTATTCTGCGTTCATTCTCAAACTCCTGCAGATTAGCAGGATGTGGTCCAGAGAATAGATTCAGTCAATATTGAACATCACCTGTACAAATGTTGCTGTAATTTTGTTTATAGTAATTGCAGTATTTATAAACTATGAAATAAGAAAAACAGGCAGGATTTAGTAAAACATCCACATTTAAGTTGTTGGGGTCCACAAGGGAAGCAGAGGATAGCTGCACTGTTTACCTGCCATACATGTCATAGGAAGTGACTAAGGAGGTTATGGTGGAGTTGACTGTCCCATCCAATATAGGGTCAAAGTGACCCATAAGTAGTGCTGAAGAGGGAGGTGTCAGGCTGAAAGGCTCAGATATTGCAGGAAAGTTGTGAACCATGACACAATGCATTCCATTCAACAGACTGCATCCTGCTAATCTGCAGGAGCTTGAGAACGAACGCAGAAGAAGTAAAACAGCAGTGATTTGTTTTTCTTGATTTATTCCAGAGTTTTAATCTATGTCATCCTATATCCATTGGAAATTTCTAGGCACAATATTCCCGTAGGTTGCCATTACTTTCGGGAAGGAACAACCGTTAATCGAGCACCGTAAAGAGAACACATTCGTTCTAGTCGGATATGTCAAATATGTCACATATCTATGTCATCCCATATGTCAAATATATATGCCATATCAAAACATCACACACTTACATTGTTTTGTACTAATACAAAACTCCTCATTCCAGTTTTTAAAAACAGCTCCTTACACACACACAAAATCAACAATTCAAGCAACAAGGAAAATGGCAGAACTACTTCAATTAAATCTAGCAATGATAAACAAAATTAATTCTGAAATAAAAATCTGAAAGCAAAATAAAAATATGTAGCAGGAACTGTAAAACCAGTGCTTATATTTCTAGAGAACACGGTGGGTGTATGTTTACGAAGTGTAATGTTGATACAGAATTATGAATTATATCTTTGTAAACTAGATTCTACATATGGTTTAATCCAAATCTCACCACAACAAACTAGGTATTAAATATACTCTCTACTTTATCATTCATAAAATTCCGCAATACATAAATGCTCTAGAGAAGGCAAGCCCTATTTAATAAAAAAAAATAATTAATAAAAAAAAAAACCCAACTAAAAAATAAATATTAAAAAAAAAAAAAAATTGTCCACAGATACATCGAACATCCCATGGCATGCCAACCACGATGCAGATAAGACGACCAGAGAAGACATCAGCATCCCAACAGACATCCTTGTGCTTGCCCAGAGTACCAAGACCAATAAGCAACAATGATGGCACAGCAGATCAAGAACTACCAAAGAACACCACACCTTAAAAAGCCCTTTTCAGGGCTAATAATTCAGAAGAAACCTTAGCGTCACATCAATGGCTCAAGCAAAACCACACCATAGTCCTTTTAAGGACTGCTGCTAGAAGGCACAGCAGAGAACCCGGCTGGATAGCCAAATTCTAGCACCATCCAGACAGACAGGCCACAAACAACACAGGTCCCCAAATGCCCTGATATAACCAATATGGACACTAGTCATAGGTTGAAAGGGGCGGACCTCGAACTAATGAGGTGAAACCATCACTAAACAAATAAACAAAGCCCTATCTATCTACCTATTGTCATTTCCATTGTGAGGTTAAGCATATGGGGGGAATTCAGAGTTTTTTGTCTTTGGCCAATTGAGTTGCATTGACTATGGTAAGCACATGTCTATTTAATGTTTCTTTGATTGTCTCTACCCATCTAGCTCTTGGTCTTTCACATGCCTTGTAGCTGGCTTTCTGGTGATGTATGCACAAAGGGCTGGTTGCGCAGGTTCTATTCTCATGACATGGACAAACCATCTGGTTTGCTGCCTCTTGATGTAGTCTTGACTTGAGATAGTCTTGACTTGAGATAGTCTTTCCTGATATCTTCATTTCCCCGGTGGTCTGTTCTCATGACGTTTAGGCTATAGTTTTCCTCAAACATCTCATTTCACAAACTATCTTTTCGCTAGTATCTTTGTCAAGGGCCATGTTTGACATTGGTAACACAGAGTAAGGCAAGCCCTTCTACTAATTAACCCTGTGCCCCGATCAACACAACGTCACTATTGATGCCTCTGATAATTGGCCATTTTGCATATACTTTGATTCACCAGCCAATTAAAATCATGATAGAAGTTACATCATCCAAGATAATTAACATTTTTGGGGGGATCAGCGTACAAGATTACAACAGGAAATGACTTCGTGTAAGAGACCAATTCTACGAAGAAACTAGATACCTGATTTTGTTTGAAAAATGGGTGGCAATATTTTGTTATAAATTTTACGGGCATTGACTTGAAGCCATTACAGGGCATTGATTTGAGGTCATTACAGGGCATTGATTTGAGGCCATTACAGAACACTTACTTGAGGTCATTAGGCCTACAGGGCATTGACTTATGGTCATTATACGTGATTTCTTCTCTGGTACAGTATCCAAATGGCTTTATAGTTGAAATTCTAGACAAACCTGGTTGAAAATAGACCCAATGCCATGAATATTGTGTTTTTAACATTATAATTCTTGTTTGGGGTTGTTCCATGAACAGGTAGTTTTTTTGGTGTGCATTACAAACTGATATGAGGTGTGTATTACAAACTGATGTGAGGTGTGTATTACAAACTGATAAGAAGAGCTTAAATAAAATTATACTCCAGAGAAAAAAGGGTGTGCTACTTGCGTATATCCCTGTGTATCCGCAGAAAAAAATGTTGGGATACCGCATATCCCTGTGAATCCCCAGAAAAAAAGAAGGGGAAACTGCATATCCCTGTGAATCCCCAGAAAAAAAGAAGGGGAAACTGCATATCCCTGTGTATCCCCAGAAAAAAAGATGGGAAAACTGCATATCCCTGTGTATCCCCAGAAAAAAAGAAGGGAAAACTGCATATTCCTGTGTATCCCCAGAAAAAAAGAAGGGGAAACTGCATATCCCTGTGTATCCCCAGAAAAAAAGCACTGGATAAAACTATCACTAGAACTAAACATGACTAATTTACAAAACTGAACAAATATAGAGCAAGCAAGTGTTTAGCTAATCTAAGCCACTAAAAAATCAATACAAACTTATCACTGTAATTGTTTACAGTTTAGTTCACATATTTTATTGAACTTATGCAGATGCCCTGTTCTAAGTCTGGTGCATGTTACGTTTTATGAGCGAAGGTACTGTAGTATTGAGTCAGCATTTTATGACGGAGGATAGTTGTACTGTTGTAATCAGCATTTTATGACTCTGAGGGTAGTTGTACTGTTGTATCTTTTGATACTTGTCAAAACACTACTAGGCTTATTTAGAAGACCTCCCACAAACCTGCTGTATCTTGAACAGTACAAAATACACACGGGACTAATGAGAATGTCTGTGTGCCATACTGGTTTCTAATCAAGAATCAAGAAAAAAACCAGAAATAGAATCAAGAAAAAGAATCAATGTAAAAATGCATATTTTAACAGCAAAATAATTGAATCTGCAGCCTCAATAGTACTAACTTGATTAATAAATTTTTTTCCAGGATACCTACCTAAGCCTTGAATTTACCTGTTTTAGGGATGCACCCCATGAAAGTAACTTTAGGAACTTTTCTAGTAAATAATCTTGGGAATTCAGATAAGAATAATGTAGGCCTACATCTCATAAAATCCACCCTAGTACAGTGGAAACCCATTATAGCAACTTTACAGTGGAAACCCATTATAACAACTTTACAGTGGAAACCCATTATAGCATCTTTACAGTGGAATCCCATTATAACAACTTGGTCAGGACCGATGAAATATGTGTGTAATAACAGAAATTAACTATATATAGTACAAAGATATAAAGAATAAATATTATTGTGAATTTTGAAAATTTTTGTTATAGGCCTATAGGAAAATGTGTTATAGGCCTATAGGAAAATGTGTTATAGGCCTATAGGAAAATGTGTTATAGGCCTATAGGAAAATGTGTTATAGGCCTATAGGAAAATGTGTTATAGGCCTATAGGAAAATGTGTTATAGGCCTATAGGAAAATGTGTTATAGGCCTATAGGAAAATGTGTTATAGGCCTATAGGAAAATGTGTTATAGGCCTATAGGAAAATGTGTTATAAAAGGTTGTGCTATAGAGGGATTCCACTCTTCTCAATTGGTATTAGTACCACAGTTATCCTAGTATTCTCTGATTATTTTTGGTCAGTGGTATCTAAGCATCGCTGTTTAATTCATGTTCCTCATCTAGATCTCAGCAGCTGGCATCATGCTCTGTTGGGAGCGACAGAGTACATATGTGTAAACCCAAGTACAATAAAGTACATCCTGTACACTTATTTGAGCTTTCCTTTTTCCTAATTTTTCTAAATACTTATTTTATAGTTCCTATTAGTTTTTAATTTGACAAACAGGAATTCCTAAAAAAATAAATGAAAGGTGGGCAACCATTTTGGGTTGTCGGACAAGTGGCATGAGGCTAAAAACTTTTTTTTTACAAGTCTATTGGACATGCAAGTAGTATTTTCGGATTAGTATTTTCCAGTATATATAATATTTTCCAGTATTTTCCAGTATATATATAATATTTTCCAGTATATATAATACTTATAGATTAGCCTAGAGAGCCAGAAAAAAAATGGCTTGTGTGGTCAGATTCAGAAGGCCAGATTTTGCTCATCCTTAGCCTAAAGCAAATTTTAACAGTTAATATAAAGAAAATAAAGACATTGCAAGACTAAATTACACTAATCATGTGCAGATTAAAACAAATAAATATACATACTAAGGCAGTGCACGTCTAAATTACAGACACGCTGTGCAAATTTAAAGAAAACAAGGAAACATGACTACAAAAAATTATAATAAATCTACAGCGTTCTAGACAACCATCAACTACATTTCAGTGTCTATTTCTTACAGCATCAACCCCAACATAACTGGATTGAGGGAGCATCTTCGGCCACAATTCAGCGGCTCGCTACAGAAATTAGGCAAGAGTAATTTATTATGTACATCAATAAGCAATGACATTTGTTATTATTAATATTAAATAGATAATGGCACTAACAAGAAAACGTAAAAGCATATCTCAAAACAAAGTGTCCAAGAATTTTGTGGATAATGTGTGAGACACAGTAAAAGTTAAACAGCGAAGTGAAAGACACAATAAATGTAAAATAAACATTGACTCCTGAGTATTATCGGTCATTACTGTTATGTTTTCTCATTAGTTAGTGCAGACAAGTACTTGTGGATGTAGGGACGTATTTGTGGATGCAGGAAGGTACTTGTGGATGCTGTGAGGTACTTGTGGAAGCAGCAAAGTACTTGTGGATGTAGGGATGTATTTGTGGACACAGTGAAGTACTTGTGGATGCAGGAAAGTACTTGTTAATACAGTGAGGTACTTGTGGATGTAGTAGGTACTTATGGATGCAGGCAGGTACTTCTGGATGTAGAAAGGTACTTCTGGGTGTAGAAAGGTACTTGTGGATGCAAGCAGGTATTTGAGGATGTAGTGAAGTACTATTGGATGCAGGAAGGTACTTGTGGATGCAGGAAGGTACTTGAAGATGTGTGATAAAAGCCACATGCACTTGCCATTGCCTCAACATGTACAGGATGTGTTTTTTAAAATATACCATGCAACAAAAAAAACAGTGACCTTACCGGGAGTCCAACTCTGAGCCTCATAACTGTCAGACCAGCACCGTAACCTCTCTGCTTACGTATTATCACAGTATGTATGTGTGATATTTTTTAAGGAATTTTACACATCATAGTTTCAGTGGTTGTAATTTTAGAAATTACTCACAAAATCCTGCCAAAGTCATCCGACAAAAAGGCTAGGGCCATTGGTGTAAATTTGTTGTTTAGCCATGACAAGTAAGGATGACCATTTGGTATATCCACTTCATGAAATTCGGTTAGAGTTATGTCCTTGAAAATGAGAGTAAATGGCTAATAAGCTATACTCTGGCCGTAAATATTCATGTATAATTTGGACATGGAAATGACCACTGCTGATTATTTTTGGTCTACCCATGACTTTCAAGCTACTCTCCGCTGATGACCTGCTGCACTTTTCATTTCTCCACTTTTCACAGGATGATGCGCCTTTTTTTAATGGTCGAGCGCCATGTAACCCTATTTTGTGTAGCAGCTTCTCATTTATCGTGGTCTAGTTTAACGGATTTCAGTTAGATCTTTAACGAGTCCTAGTAGAGCTTCTTTTGACCACTTTGAGAACATAGGCCCTTTTGAAACTCATCACAGAGAAGTATCTTTGGTAGGCAGTAAACTACGAATCTGTGTCTTCATCAGAATAGTGTTAATGCTAGGAATACCATAAGACAGAATTGAGTATACATAGAGGAATAGGAAGAATATCATGGAAGGAGAAGAAAGCAAAGAGTTCTGAGCACATAAAAAAAACCAAATTAAATAGTATTAAAATAACATATTTTAGAAATACTAAAGAACATTACATCTTATTTAAGAAATTACTTTGAAATTATGTAGCCAAAAGGTAGAATTTAAAGTCAGCAGCTATCAAGAGGTAGCAGAGAAACACATAGGAGTGAAGAAACATTTCATGGACAGATTGCAGTCTAACAGTGTGTGCCACCAAGGCAAGAGACAGAAGATGTTGGAGGTTTGTTGCAGTTAACCCTTGGTCTGGAGATGGCACCTGATGATGACGACGCAAATAAGCACTTATGGCAAAACTATGTGCTTTGATGTTGATTCGTAACTCAACTACCGTTACTTGTTTCTTACACTCATTCTCCAGTGCAAACTATATCCTGCGAACCTGAACGAGTTTGAGAATGAAGGCAGAAGAAGACTAGCAAAAATAGAAATGACATTTTGTTATACTGTATAAAGAATATTCAGAATTGACATTTGTTTATATAAAAAAAAGTCTAGAATAATAATAATAAAAAAATAAGAATAGTCAGAAATGGCATATTTGACAATCAATTTGCTAGAAATGACACTCGTTATAATCAAGATAAATAATAAATGATAACTATTTAACCAAATTTCATCAACAATATCATTTCTATTTTTGTTCAAACTTGTTTCTGTTGATCTGGGATAACACTATCAAGTTTCATGAAAAGTATCGGCATCATGTAGCTCTAATGGTCATAATTCTAGATTCAAACATAATAATCTGCATTAGTTCACATCCCAATTTGCCTGATTTTCCCATCTACCAAGCTGTAAATGGGTACCTTTCTTTCCGAGTTTGAAAGTGTAATATTCATCCATAGATATTTTCAGATGTCTGAAACTAATTTCAAATCTATGAACAAGACATTTTATTGTTTAAACTCAGTCAAACTTCAGCAGCCATTGATGACCATGGCAAAAATATGCAACCATCTGACATTATAACTAAACATGCAACTTAGCAACGTCAACATGATCAATAACTGTAGCCATGACAACTACAAGATGTTGTTATTACCTTGATATCAGTCTCTAGGTCAGTGCCAGCTGATGGATGTGTCAGTACATTATCCGCAACTTGCTTGGCATGATTGGTAAGCATATCCATGATGTCATGTTCTGTGACATTTGATATTTGTGATCCAATTTCTGGGATCAATTTATACAAACATCATTGAGAGATTGTCATGGCAACATCCACAAAACATCATTGAGAGATTGTCATGGCAACATCCACAAAACAACATTGAGAGATTGTCATGGCAACATCCACAAAACATCATTGAGAGATTGTCATGGCAACATCCACAAAACAACACAGAACATATTTTAATAATAATAAAACACACAAGTTTTTTATACTTTAAAACAAAATAATAATAAATGTGCTTTGTAGTAAATACAATAGAACATGTTCCTTCAAAAACATCATCCTTACAATAGATCATGTTTCTTTAAACAAATATGCCTTACAACAGATCATGTTTCTTCACAAAAATCTGCCTTACAACAGATCATGTTTCTTCACAAAAATCTGCCTTACAACAGATCATGTTTCTTCACAAAAATCTGCCTTACAACAGATCATGTTTCTTCACACTAATCTGCCTTACAACAGATCATGTTTCTTCACACACATCTGCCTTACAACAGATCATGTTTCTTAACACAAATCTGCCTTACAACAGATCATGCTTCTTCACACAAATCTGCCTTACAACAGATCATGTTTCTTCACACAAATCTGCCTTACAAAAGATCATATTTCTTTACAAACATTGTAATTCAAGTACGAGTACCTATCAAATTCACTCGTAATAGGTACCTAATCCTAAATGACAATATCCTTATTGTACTTAATTCTTATTGTGCTTGTGAAGCAGAAAAGCTGCCAAATTTTCAAATGTCTATGCCACTGAGCAGCAATATGTCACTGAGCAGCAATATGCCACTGAGCAGCAATATGCCACTGAGCAGCAAAATTTCACTGAGCAGCAATATGTCACTGAGCAGCAATATGTCACTGAGCAGCAATATGCCACTGAGCAGCAATATGTCACTGAGCAGCAATATGTCACTGAGCAGCAATATGCCACTGAGCAGCAATATGCCACTGAGCAGCAATATGCCACTGAGCAGCAATATGCCACTGAGCAGCAAAATGCCACTGAGCAGCAAAATGTCACTGAGCAGCTATGTCACTGAGCAGCAATACGTCACTGAGCAGCAATTTGTCACTGAGCAGCAATGTCACTGAGCAGCAATATGTCACTGAGAAGCAAAATGTCACTGAGCAGCAAAATGTCACTGAGCAGCAAAATGTCACTGAGCAGCAATGTCACTGAGCAGCAATTTGTCACTGAGCAGCAATGTCACTGAGCAGCAAAATGTCACTGAGCAGCAAAATGTCACTGAGCAGCAATGTCACTGAGCAGCAATATGTCACTGAGCAGCAATATGTCACTGAGCAGCAATTTGTCACTGAGCAGCAATGTCACTGAGCAGCAATATGCAACTGAGCAGCAATATGTCACTGAGCAGCAATATGTCACTGAGCAGCAATATGCCCCAGAATTAAATGCACATAAAGCTAAAGCAATTCAAACAAGACATGGGGACAAACATATCAAAGTAAAACATACAGAGACAAACATTTTACAGTAAAATATATGTGAACATATATATCATAACAATGATAAATACAAACATATACAATGATAAATACAAACATATACAATGATAAATACAAACATACAATGCAACATGCAGGTACAATGTTGAACTATATGCCCCAATACCTACCTATCCTGTCATGTTTCTTGGGTCTGCTAACTTTCACTGTTTTTCTCATCTTCCTGTCTGCTGCATTACCTTCAGTGATGTTTGATTGGTCAGTGTTGGCATCTGCCAAATACATGTGAATGTTTCATATGAAATCTTGTACATAGAATAATCTGGTCAGTGTTGACATCTACCAAAAACATTAGAATGTTCAGTAAAATCAGCTGTAAATCTAGCAATACAACGTATTTCAAACTCTCCAGCCCAGATCACACAATAATTCAAGCTGATTATTTGAGAGTCCTCATTTGTTGGACAGGTAGCCAAGTGAATCTGATTCAAGCTGATTATTTGAGAGTCCTCATTTGTTGAACAGGTAGCCAAGTGAATCTGATTAAAGCTGATTATTTGAGAGTCCTCATTTGTTGAATAGGTAGCCAAGTGAATCTGATTAAAGCTGATTATTTGAGAGTCCTCATTTGTTGAACAGGTAGCCAAGTGAATCTGATTAAAGCTGATTATTTGAGAGTCCTCATTTGTTGAACAGGTAGCCAAGTGAATCTGATTAAAGCTGATTATTTGAGAGTCCTCATTTGTTGAACAGGTAGCCAAGTGAATCTGATTAAAGCTGATTATTTGAGAGTCCTCATTTGTAGAATAGGTAGCCAAGTGAATCTGATTAAAGCTGATTATTTGAGAGTCCTCATTTGTTGAACAGGTAGCCAAGTGAATCTGATTAAAGCTGATTATTTGAGAGTCCTCATTTGTTGAACATTAAGAGACAACAGATCAAATGGTTTGCACACATCAGTAGACTACCATCAGACAGCATACTACAGCAAGCTATGCTACACAGATACAATGAAAGTAGACATAGAGGACGACCACAAAAACGATGGACCACCGAAATAAAACAGGCGACAGATTCTACAATATACTCAGCACATACGAGGGCCATCTCCTGAAAACTCTTCTACACCGGACGCTGAAAGACAACAAAGGGTTTAGCGAATAGATAGATAGATAGTATCTTTTGTTAAAGAAAACATGTAGGCTATTAATAACCACCTTGTTGAAGCCGCAAAATGACATAAACACGTTTGGGTTGGATATGTAAGGAGACAATTCACTTTCTAAAATTATTTTGCAACAGTCAAGGGTGAAGAAGAAGAGGCTGGGAATAGAGGCTCTGGGTCTTCAAAATTCATTCAGAAACTGCAAACATCCATTACGATACATAGAAAGTTTGACGGTTTTCTCAAATTTGATTTTATGCTGATTTTTACAGACAACGATGTCAACGCATAAAACATTTGTATACATGCTTATACATTTATGCTGCCAGTCTGTAGTTGTACCCTTACTTTGTGTCTGTCCTGATACATCATTCACGCCATTGTCATCAATGTGGTGTCCAATGCCTCGACTTACAGAGCCACCCACATTGATAATTTCACCATCAGGGGCCATAATTCTGCTGCCTTTCTTAGGTACGGGGTGAGCTTCAACTGAAAGATAATATATACGTATATGTATATGACAGTAGGTCATCAAAGATAAGAGAAGAACACTGAACAGAACAATAAACAATAAAATAGAACAAGAAGAATAAAAATAGAACAGCGAATGTAGCAATAGAAAAACAAACCTAAAAATAGAACACTAAATGTAAAATTAGAACATAGAACAGAAATCCATCTCAAACATGACATAAAATTGTTGTTTTAACAACACAAATCATGACTGTCACAGTAAATGTCCTGAAACAACTCCAGTTTCAGACAACACAAATCATGACTGTCACAGTAAATGTCTTGAAACAACTCCAGTTTCAGATAGAGAACTCAGGCTCACATCTAAATACCCAAACATCATAGCTACTAAAACAAATCTTCTTTCAAATATAAACATTGTAAAACAGGAACAATGTCAACAAAATCATTTTCATATTTATAGATTTAACATTCTGTTTCATACCTCCACTCTTCCAATCTGGAGACTTCCAGTTCTCTTGCAACTTTGTCGTACCTGCAAGAAATATAAATGTTTTGTATTTGTTGGATAGTTATGGTAAATGTTACTTATGATAGTTTTAAAGTTGGGTAAATGTTACATGATAGTTTTAAGGGTTGTTTCCCCTGCAAAGCCATATGTTGTTTTTCCATGGATCCCAGAATATTTCTTCTTCTGTGTTCATTCTCAAACTGCTGCATATTAGCAGAATGTAGTCAAAAGAATGGAATGTATTTGGAATGGAATGGAATGAATGGAACAGCTTTGGTGTGATATCTGCACCTTTTGGCCTGATACATCCGACGTCAGTATGGCTTCAATGTCACTTTTACCCTATTTAGGATGGAAGAGCTAACTCTACCACAAAACCTCCTTAGTCTCCTTTATGACATCTATGGAAGGTAAACAGTGTTGCTATTCTTTACTTCCTTTTAAGCACAGGGAACACACAGAAACTGTTCTGTTGACATGGCTGTACATAATTGGGTGATCCCAAGTTCAATGAAGTCAATCCTCTTTGCTAATAATGAATGTACTAATATACATACACACACACGACTTATGGAACACTTCCTTATTGACTGCCCTTACCTTTCAACTGCCAGGAAAAACTTTTACAGACACCCTTAACAGTCACTAACTTACTGTATGGATCACTAAGTTAACTTCACAAGACCTGCACTTTTGTAAGAATGGCATTGTGCTGACAACAGTAAAACTATTCATCAACATTTGGATATCAACAACAACAACAACAGCAGCAGCAGCAGCAGCAACAACAACAGCAGCAGCAACAACAAACACATGAGGACACATAGAAAGATATTACTGAACATACCCTGGGCTAATGGAGGCAGTATAATGTTTTGAGATGGTTCTCTGCTGACATCCTTGATTGGGGACAATGCTGGATGTATTGAGGGAAGAACTGGCACATTTGAAAAGCTTGTGGTTGACTCAGTACTATCCCTCCTTGACCCATGTCCTGGGTATTCTTTCTCACTTTCAGAATCTTCCCCAGACCAGCTGCTCCTGCGTGAGCCTTGTAAGAAGAAGAAAAGGTGTGGGATAATGGCCAGAAATATATTTTATTGTATTCATTGCAGAATTACTATTGAATGCAATAGTAGTAGTAGTAGTAGTAGTAGTAGCAGCAGAAGCAGTGGTGGTGGTAACAGCAGTCACAGTAGTAGCAGTAGCAACAGTGGTGGTTGTGGTAGCATCGGTGATGGTAGCAACAGTAGCAGCAGCATTTAGAGTAGTAGTAGTAGTAGTAGAAATGGTGGTGTTAGTAGTTGTAGCATTAGTAGTAGTAACTGTAGTACTAGTAGTAGTTGTAGTAGCAGTAGTAGTATTAATAGAAATAGTAGTAGTAGTAGAAGTAGTAGTAGTAATATAAATAGTAGTAGTAATAGTAGTAGTAATAGAAACAGTAGTAGTAATAGAAATAGTAGTAGTAATAGAAATAGTAGTAGTAATAGTAGTAGTAGTAGTAGTAGTAATAGAAATAGTAGTAGTAGTAGTAGTAGTTGTAATAGAAATAGTAGTAGTAATAGTAGTAGTAGTAGTAGTAATAGAAATAGTAGTAGTAGTAGTAGTAATAGAAATAGTAGTAGTAGTAGTAGTTGAAGTAGTAGTAGTAATAGAAATGGTAGTAGTAATAGTAGTAGTAGTATCAGTAATAGTAGTAGTAGTATCAGTAATAGTAGTAGTAGTATCAGTAATAGTAGTAGTAGTATCAGTAATAGTAGTAGTAGTATCAGTAATAGTAGTAGTAACAGTAGTAGTAGTAGTAGTAGTAGTAGTAGTAGTAGTAGTAGTAGTAGTAGTAGTAGTAGTAGTAGTAGTAGCAGCAGTAATAGAAATAGTAGTAGTAATAGTAGTAGTAGTATCAGCAATAGTAGTAGTAGTAGCAGCAATAGTAGTAGTAGCAGCAATAGTAGTAGTAGCAGTAATAGTAGTAGTAAACAGGTCACATGACAGCAACCTGCCACCAAGGATGAAGATAACTGTGTACTAAATCACAGAAACTATTAGATGTAGTGGCCAGCTCCCTTCCTTTCTGCGTCTACCTTCTCCAACCCATGCATCAGGTTGTAGTTTGGAAGTAGTAGCAGTAGTAGTAATATTAATAATATCAGTAATAGTAATAGTAGTAGTAATATTAGTTGTAGTATTAATAGCAGTATTTTTGTGACACAGTGACACACCATCCAGAAATGTCTCTCTATGTCTTCCTCTGTCTCTTCTCCCCTTGATCTTTTGAAAAACTGATTTTATCTGTGCTATCCTGTTCCTGAACTCATTGGAGCATCGGTCATCTGAAGTTAAAATGGTGCCAAGATACTTGACTTTGTCCGCTGGATTTAATTTTGCATCATTAATAGTAATACTGCATTCTGGCGGTGTGCATTTCTTTGGAACAACCATTACTTCTGTTTTCTTGTTGTTTAGACGAATGCCTTTGTTTTCATGTTCTTATACTACCATGTCTAAGAGGAGAGCTTGAAGTTCTTGTTCGCTCCCAACAATCAGAATTGCACCGTCAGCAGTTTTAGTAGTAGACTAGTAGTAATATTAGTAGTAATCCATGCAGTAGTAGCAGTAGCAGTAGTTATAGTAAAAGTAGTACGAGTAGTAGTAATTGTAGTATTAGTGTAGTAAGAGTAGTAATAGCAGTCTCAGATTTTCACATTGATCGATTTGTTTTTGGATGTCAAATATTTTTGAGAACTATGACATTGCACAGTTTTCTAAATGCAGTTATACTGCACAGTTAAGGCTTACCTTGATGTTTAGACAAACGTGATGATAACATTCCGCCTTTGAAGGAACGATTTCTATCTGAAATTTGACCTCTGTCATCCATCTCTGAAAGGTCTGCGCCAATTGTGTGACGGCCATGTTGGGAGTCCAGCAAAGACTAGAGGAAAAAGTGTTACCTGTTTATATTACTTACGTAGAACACAGGTTTTTTAAAGTTTCACGTTTACACAACGGACTATCACTAAGACTAAGGAGTAATGAGGTATAGGCCTATACACGAAAATATACAAATTACAATACACAAGACATTTTCAACGTTTCGAACCGTTAGGTCTTTCTCAAGAATATATAAAACAAGACAGTGAAAAGCAATGAAAATAGTAAAACATAATGTTACCACCACAGAGGCACTAGATACACTATTGACATGTAAACAATACAAAGTTCAGGGTGTTAATGATGTATGTGGAAACATGTAGTGACACGTAGGAAACATGTAAGCTACGGAGTTGTGTGCTATGAGTAGTAGGCCTATCCTCGTTAGTCCGTGACCTGTCGCTTCACTGAGAAAGACTTTTGACAAAGTACGTTTTTATAAACCGTTTACTAATTCCTAAATATGGTTGGAAACGACTTGCTCTGAAACTACCTGTTAGCTCGCATATTTTTTTGGCAAGCAACTTTCGAATATCAATAACCAAAATAGGGCCTAAATATTTGTTGCTCTTCGAAAATGTATCTACATTTAATTTTAAATTCCTTTATAGGTTATAGATTTATTAACCTCGTTCACTTGTATATGATATGACATAGACACTATCCTACAGTAAATAATTGTCTTGTTCTAAAAATAATTATTTTAGCAGTGAAACACTTTCTCCAAAATAAGAAATGTTGGCTATAGCGAAATCCAGCCTTCGCCTTGATCAATGTGGCTACTTCCGAGATTTGAATTGATCACTGCATGCCTAAGTATACTGTGATTCGTATGCCAACGTCGACCAATGAAAAGAACTGAAATACTGGAAAACACGATGTAAATATGTTTGTTTTCATTCTGCAGGCAGGTCTTCTATTGGCGAAAGTCACTATGAAATACGCCTAAGAAATTACAGCTCTCGATTTCCACGTGCAACAAAATGATCTAATAAAGATAGATCTCAAACTTGGCTGTCGTTTAGTCAAGGGCATATCACAAAATCGTGGCATATTGTTGGTTTCAGCAAAATTACATTTAGGGGCCTATATGGAATTTATAATGAGTTTCAAGTGCAAATGTATAACTATAGCAGAAGGTTGTTGTTTTACTATATCAGAATTTATTGTTGTTTTATTATATCAGAATTTGTTGTTGTTTTATTATATCAAAATTGGTTGTTGTTTTACTAGACCAGAATTTCTGCAGGGAATCTAAAACTGGTCATTTATATTGTGATATTCATCACCCTGAGAAGCGAACGAAATTGACGCTTTATTTGACTGGATCATATTGTTTCCCGTTGAATGAAACAGGAATCATGTCCTGTATACACATGTCTAGAAAGGAAGGAAATAGAAAATAGACATAGATGTCTAAGAGAGGAGAGATTGAAAATGTTTCCTACAAATTAAATCGTTACTCTTCGGAAACTTAAAGTAATATTGCAAACATACTGCAGATTTGACATTTCTAAGAGTAATATGTGGAAAATTGTAAGAACCGCCGGCTCAACTTTCTAGAAAACTTTAGGCGGCAAGAATATTATTTGTGGAAGGTCACATTTGATTTCTGCCCGAAGCAAATACCTGATAGAGATTCGTGAGCAGAGGAGGCAAGGCTATGCTATTGTATATTTGGACGAATCCTGTGTAAAAGCTCACCACACCTATCTATGCTAAAGAATGACAATCAATGGACGGTGATTAGAAAAAAAATGCAGTGCACCAAAGGCCATCACATTATACCAGCGCACGCAGGAAAAAGTAACAATTGCCTCCATGGCGCTGGACTTATTTTCCAAACAAAATGTACAGACTACCATACTGGTAGGGACTATCATACTGAAATTAATGGACACATGTTCGGACAATTGATGAAGAACAGTCTTCCTTCATTTCTGGAAGGACTGTCATGTCTAGTAATGGACGATGCATCCATCACAATGCAGTACCACAAAGACAAAGTACCAACTGCATCAAACACAAAAGATCATATTTGGATATGCCTTGCTAAAAAAAATGTCAGCTTGAACAATGCATATTTGAAGCCGCAGTTGTTGCAGCTAGTGAGGAAGACAAATAAGACAAAGGTGTCTCATATTGACAAAATCATTAAATAATACGTTTAAAATTAACTGCGACTCCCTCCAGATCATGCATACTTTAACACGATATAGCTTGTCTGTGATAAAGTCAAAAGACAAGTTTCTGAACAGAACACAACGTTGAGAATGGTGATTTTGAATGACACGCGAGTCATTCTCAAAAATAGACATTCTTTTTGGAAGAAGTGTGCTGAATAGATGTGGTCCGAGAGGAAGACGACTACTGGCAACGAGATGGATTACAATTTATCCAGCCATTAACAGTTATCAAACTCCTTGAATCATTCGGAATGATGAAGGCCATATTTTGTTGACAGAGTGAATAACAGCCAGCGATAAATGTATGTTATATAAACCGTTAAGTTTATGTCATGGGGCAACAAATATAGGCATATCGCCTTATTCAAATGCATCTATTCATACAATTTTCAGTTCAGTTAAGACACCCTGAGGTCTAATGGTGACCGAGGAGCAAGATTAACAGTCGCATATTGTAGCCACATTTACTATTGTACATAAAGACCAACACATAGGCCTACGACTACTTGACATATCAAGGTATTATTGAGATCCAACCATTTGAATAAAATATAACTAGAAAATAACGTGTTTACTGCAAATTTTAAAATGTGGCTACACTTATCTACTTCCATTACTGCGTATTTTCCTGTTAGAGAGTGCAGGGAGGCTGTTAAGGCTGTGGAAATAAAGGCCGCTTTGCTAAAGCTGTCGCCGCGACGTGTACAGGAATAATTTTTTTATAGATTATTGAAAGATAAAAATATTATGTTCGATGTATTGAACCCGAGACCTCAGGAATCTGAGGCCAGCGTTCTAGCCGTACTGCCACGCGCTCCACTGGGTCTAAAATGGGTTTAAAAGATTGTTTAATTGTTTAATTTACAATGAGTCTAAAAGATCAAATGAATTCGCCGATGTGCACAATCCATAACATATATGAACTAAATAATAGCAATATTTTAGCGTCATTGGTATTCGAAAATTGTATGCCAAAGACATTTGCCACCTAACAGGTACTTTCGGAAAAATATCGCTTCCAATCATGATTATCAATTAGAAAACTAATTATATAAATACACATAACTTTGATAATGCATTCACATTAGCGTGTTCTATGTTTTAATTGGAATATTCTTAGTGTAGTGACTTCTCATAAGGTGACCAAACCACTTTATCTGCTGATGTTCTATATACTCTATACAAATCATTATTCCTACTCTTATTCTGGTATAATCATTTCTTATTTGGTCAGAAATAGCAGCTGTCATATGGCAACACTAAATTATGGTAAAACTACATTGTGTCATGTGACGTATGTGTGTGTCATGTGACGTATTCTTTCCAGAACGTTGTCTTCCCAATGAATTATCTGAACCCCTCTCTGTCTTAGCGATGTGGCTTGCATTTTCTAGCGATGTATTCATGTTATCTTTAATGTCGTCAGTCCATCATGTTCTTTGTCTGTCCATTCTTCTCGTCCCAGGAACTCTGCTGTCCATTATTTGTCTGTATAAACAGTTGTACATTAAGTTCTGGTAATACGCTACTAATTGAGACTTCTGGTTAATGGTGCGAGATCGCGATTGCTAACCTGCTCGCCCAAATGGAAGTAAAGTTCGATGTTTCAGTGCTTTATAAATGGAATATGTCATTTCTTTTCTGAATGTGATAGATTAGAACACGGTTTAACCATTTGTAGACGCTAAAACAACATCATGACAGGTCTAGCAAACCGACAGTGAAGAACTAAAACGCTCGTATTAAACATGGATAGTTCTCAGAAGTCGACTACAATATGTAGGCACTTTAACATAAAGAAAAACGCAGAAAAAAACAACTGAGGTAATGTCAATCGCAAAAACAGAAAGAAACATCACTACTCTAATCGATGATCAACAACTTATACAGGTGAAATAATTTATTTATCCTGGAAGCATCATATCATCGAATAAGAAAAACACCAAAGAAATATAACATTGATGCAGCTTAGCATACCGGATCTTGGGGCAGATGTCTCCTATTTTCAAAAACAAATATGTGAGCATGAACACCAAAACTGCACTATATAAAACAATCATCATACCATCACTATGCTACCAATGTCAAACGTGGACACCAACAACAGAATTCAAAAGAAAACTTGCTACAACAGAAATGACTTGTCAACGTAGAATCCTCGGAGTAACAATAAGAGACAAAATCGGAAATTAAAACATCAGAAGACTACAAACACAATGCCAATCCTGGGTTACATCAGAAGACAACAGATTAAGCGTTTTTCACTTTCTTCCAGACTACCGTCAGACAGTGCCCCTCAGAAAGCATTACTATGCAGACACGATGGATACACAGCCAGGGCAGACCTTTTAAACGACAGATTACAGAAATAGAGTCAACGAAAAGACACATATATGACTCACACAAAAAGCTCATATCTAGAGAAAACTCTTCTACCCCTGAAGCTGCAAGGCATAAAGGGGTATAACGAGAAAAGAAAGCACTACTAAGATCTGACGCAACTTTACTAAATTATGGCAATACGACATTAAGTTCTGTTAATAATTTACTATGTATTCACCTATATTAGAAAAGGTCGCTGGAATCACATCGGGCACGCGCTACGAATAATACTGAAAGCTTCCCCTGTCAAGCTTTGATGTGGTCACCAAAAGGCAAGAGAAGACAAAAAAGGAAGACAAAAAAAACTGTACGTAGAACTATTACAAGAGAACGTTTTACCATCGGTATCAAAAACACTGAAATCTAAAGCAAATTGCAATGAAACGGGAGACATGGAAATCTATGACATCCGCCCTATGTGCCGTCTTTGGCCCTAGAGGAATAACTAACTAACTAACTAACTGACTGACTGACTGACTGACTAACTAACTAACACTTAATACGCTCTGCTGTTACGATACTAAAGTATGTCAATACGATATTAAGATCTGAGAATACGATACTAAATTATATCACTACGATACTGGGAATGCTTTTATATGACCTGATGGTGACCTATTGTGCCGGACAGGAACCAGATCAGGGTAAAAATTACACACGGACTACGAAATCCTCAAACTCCAGCCTATTTTCACGGATGAATTTGATGATTTTCAATCTGCAAGGAGAGAATAGATTATACATAATAAATCTGTGTTATAATGTCGTCTACATGGCTTGTTTTCTGGCTTCTCTCCCTTGACTTCAGACGATTGGGTTCCTCGGGGCAGCGCTGTAATACATCATGTACGATCATCGACCAGTTCTTCCAAATAGTTAAATTTAACATGATATCATTCAAAGATTGTTTTACAGATGTCCTTCTATAACAGTTTTACAGATGTCCTCATCTCTCAGTTTTACAGATGTCTTTATATCTCAGTTTTACAGATGTCTTTACATTTCAGTTTTGGTCTGTTTCATTACCGTCCTCCAGAAGAGAGCTCGCTGAAGAAAATTTCCTCTCAGAATTTCCTGTAGAATTTTCACGAAGAAAATGTAAAAACTACAATTACAAATACTAATTAAGTTTCATAACAGGATAACAAACAAGCTCCTTGGAATAAATATCAACATCAGCACTTACACAGAGAAGTACCGGTAAGTCAAAATACCAACCAATTAAATATTGTACCCGTACCAGATAACTAGTCAATATGGCGGTGTCTAGTGACAATCTATTTCCCGGGAAGAAATATCCGGAACCAAGTCTACGATGATGGAATAAATCTTCCTTTTTCCTGGATCTTTGTCGGCAATAACGAATTTTACGAAGACTCTTCTGTGAAATCCATAAACTTTTAGGAATGGTGGTTTCTGAAAACCATGATGTGGTTTGTGGACTCACGCGTTCCTTGAAGATCGGTTTTGATAGAACAGTCAATATCATTATATACCGTATACTGGTGCTATATTTAGCATAGCACTACTTTACAAATTGCAACTGAACTGCAACTGATTCAGGCAATAAAAGCTAACATTTTTTGCGCTTATATTTCGCTGAATTTATAGGACTAAAAGTTTCCACAAACGATGTGTTTTTTTTTTTGTATTGAGAACTCTTAAGCACCGATTTATATGAGACAAGTTATTTCACAGTGACTAACATTTAGAATTAGAAATATGCATGTACCAAACAGGTTGTAGGAACAGTGTTTGTGTAACAAAGATTGTTGAGAAAAAGGTTCAAATCACCTGTGTGCTGGTAATCTAAGGGATTCAATGGTGCATTAAGAGAACTCATAGACGGCCCGCTGAGACGGAAATGTCAATACGTAAAGTGAATGACGAAGTTAGAACATGGACGGTCGGTTATTTTCGGTGGCGGTTCGCAAAGTGAGGCATAGCCGTCTATAGAATAAGTTATATTGAAAAATGGGACATAATCTTCTAAATTGACTCACTTGAGTATTACCGTGATTTTCATTGGCTGTCACACAAAGTATAATCATAGTGACCAATGAAAATGTAATAGTTAAATGAGTAATTAAGAATGCTTGAATTTCCATGTGCATATAGGGCATATACTATAGCCCGTCCTACGTAAGACAGCTAGAACAATGATGAGACCGTTGGCGGTATAGAAGACCTACCAACATAAATAATTAGGACTCCATTCGTTACGTTTCTGATTATTGTTGAGATTTCGATTGGTCACTATTTATATACTTAGAGTTGCATTGGCTATTTTTGCCATGCGATTCCAAGTAGACCTGTGTAAATAGTGATCAACCGAAATTCCAACAATAATGAAATACCTAACGAATGTTGTCCTAATTAATTCTGTTGGATGGTCTTTAAATGGCGGTGGTCATGTCTGGGTGACGTAGTCATGTGAATAGAGCGCTTGTGCTGGATCAAGTGATTCCAGTGCTAATGTAAATCCGGTGGTTAGAACGACAGTTTAGTAAAAACAAGGCGTAGGAATGTGGCTAGATTAATCAACTTCACAATACATAGTTTAGGTCAACGGGAGTCTGCAGTAAGACTGTGCTCCATACGGTAAACACATATTTTTGTAAATACAAAAAAATGTAGAAATATCACTTTTATTTTGAAGAAATTTACGCAATAAGTTTCAACAAAAATGTCTTTATCACAATAGGGACCACAAAAGAAAATACAATGAAACAGCGTGCACTGATGACTACATTTCAATTATGTTGCAAAAAGGTCTAGGAATAATAAAGCAAGATAACTTTTTTTCGCATTTTCATTGCATACTGTATTTTCGTGTCACATAACTTCGTATATACCCATAGTTTTCTTTTATCTTCTTATTGTTCCCAGACCTGCCAGTTTATACCACATAAATGAAATGTAATTCTCTTTGACTTTGCTGTTACATTCCGTGTTTGTTTGACATTCCTATCTTATGTACAAAGTATGTGCATGATGGGCGATGTGGCCCCTGGTGTAGGATTGATAAGTGTGTCTGTATTTTGCCAGACGTTCTCCGTCTTTCTCTTCAGCGCTCATTCTCAAACTCCCACTGGATCTCTCTTGTAGAAGGACCAAATTCCTACTAAATTTCCAGAAGGACGTAGTCTAAAATGGAAATGCATTGTGTCGACGTTTTATTTTGCGTCACTGGCCCGACACATCTGTCTTCGGTGGTGATCCGAGCAGTAATAACATTCCATAGAAAAACTATAACGTGATGTCATATTGCTATAAATTGTGAGCTACAGGCATTGGTCAGCGAGATCTTCAGGGAATATGATATTATTATATACACGAATGGTTCTGATGTTAGAAGTGCGTAGTGCTTGGACCTTCGTAGTGCTTGAACGTTCGTAGTGCTTGGACCTTCGTAGTGCTTGAACGTTCGTAGTGCCTGGACCTTCGTAGTGCTTGGACATTAGTAGTTCTTCGACCTTCATTGCTCGGTCTGTTGAGAAGAGCATCAAGGAGTGAAGATTATGTTGTGGCTACAACATCATGAGACTGAAGATTATGACAGTGACTTAGATCTTGATCGTGACAGAGATACTGATTGAAATTCATGACTGCATTCTCAGCGACTCCCGCAAGCACGATGAGAAAAATATGAGAGAAATGTGGTCTTGAATAGAGTCCTGAGGCATTAGGAGGGCGAAGTCAAATGAAGTCAAATTGCTTTTCGCGAATGGCTTTTCGGGTGTGTAATGCAATGAGATCTCGTCAAGACATTCAAACTGCGTACTCAAGTCACTGAGAACGGACCAATCGAGACACAGACTATTACAACAATAACGAATATTCTGTACATGTATTGAGGTATCATCAGGAACACAAACATATAACATTCATATTCGTACTACAAGGACCTAAAGGCCTTCTTGTAAATATTAATAACATAGAGACAGAAGAATATTACTTCAAATAATAGTATACAAGTAAATTCAAGTGGGAAGTATATGGCGTGCGATGTGATTCCGTGCTGCTAAATGGACCTGGTTCAATTCCCGTCAGTTGTGAGAATTATTTTCATTTATCCTCATGCTTCCTTCTTGAATTTAATGCAATGAAAGACCGGATCTGTTGTAGGGTTGCCACTGTTTCGAGTGGTAGAGAAAAGGGCTGGTCTGACATACAAACTTCTTGCGAGAAACAGCAGGGACACATGACATTAATGACAGTTATTATTTTTTACCGTGTCCATAATAAAGGAAGGGGCTTGAAATGTAGCGCAGTCAGAAATTAGCGTAATTTATATGTTTATAAGAATGTTTATCAGAAATTAACGGCATTTACATGTTTATAAGAATGTTTGTCAGAAATTAACGGCATTTACATGTCTATAAAAATGTTTGTCAAACAACAGAGAATTGGAACTGCTAGCTATCATGTAATTGCAAATGTACTTGGCGGGAGATCGGAATACCTAATAGGACCTGCCTGTCCTGCGTGCAATTATGATGATCCGGCTACTAACTTATATTTAGGCAAGTCTAGCCTCGAGCGAGTCTCTCATCTACTATAGTGTTGTGAACTCATCGGTTTATCATCCTATTAATATTGATACATCGGTTTATCATCCTTTTAATATTGATACATTTCGATTTTTTTCTACGATTTTAATTGGTCACTTTGTGCATACATTGTGTCGATTGCCAATAAAATCATGGGCATGGTCAGATAGTGTTACTTTTGAAGGATAATTGCATTGAGTCCATAGTTCTGTATATTTGGCGAAGGATTCGCTTCGGAAGCTAAGAAATCGAACAAGGATTCGACGGCCCAGCAGCAGATATACCTGGGGTGAGGTTTATTTGTACCAAAACAAAAAATAGTTCATACATTGATCGATATGCCTGGTAACCTTTACAAAACTTGGCGGCTAAACTAATAATCTGAGTGTGAACTTCTAATATTTGTCAGTTCTAACACAATCTGTCATTCAACAAACCCCTCGTCGTCAGTTGGGGGGATAGAATTACGACTTGCTCTAACAAATCTAGAAAATAAGCATAGAAATTTGCAATTGACAAATCTACCTGCCGTGAAGGGTAAATCGACAAATATATACTCAAATCACATTGGAACAATCGTGTCAATAGTGACGTCCTTACTTCGACGTCGCATACAAGAAACTGAATGTTGTATTCCAATCTGGCAAGTGCTAACAAGATGATTAACGTCGCCACGGTCTAACAAACACTTTGCGGTGTTAGAAATAGCAGGATGTTCATGTCAAATTATTGATTTATAAGTATGTGTAAGTTCATTTGAGAAAAGAGACTATATCTATCTATGTGACGTATCCTTTTACAGAACGTTGTCCTCACTAAAATTCTGAAAGCCTCTCCGTTTTGCGCAAGCTGCCCAGCCTCTTCCATTGTCATGTTCAGAAGGTCTTCGATATCATGTGTCTATCATAGTCTTGGTCTGTCTTTTGTTCCCTTCCTGGAACTTTTCCCTCGACAATGAATCTTTCTAAACCATTGTTTCTTTTTATGTCAGAAATATGCGTGCTTGCGTTTTTTTTGGGTAGTTTTGAGAATATATTCTTCTTCTATGTGCAGATCTGTGCGGACATCTGCGTTAGTTCTTCTTTCTGTTCATGATATTCTTAGCACCTTTCTATAACATTTCATTTTGAATGCTGATATTGTTGTTTTTTTCATTGCGAATGTCATTGTACACGTTTCAAAACCATATATTGCCACTGCAAATATAGTCAGTCAGTCAGTCAGTCAGTAGTCAGTCAGTCAGTCAGTCAGTCAGTCAGTCAGTCAGTCAGTCAGTCAGTCAGTCAGTCAGTCAGTCAGTCAGTCAGTCAGTCAGTCAGTCAGTCAGTCAGTCAGTCAGTTAGTTAGTTAGTTAGTTAGTTAGTTAGTTAGTCGTTGGATCATCGTCACTGAAAACTGGACACGTCCATAGTTGCTCCGATATTTGTTACTATTTATATACTTGGAGTCGCACGTCAAAAACTCCAAGGTCGATCAACGAAATGCACGCGAAAAGAACCCCAAAAGTTAGGCTTTCATGTCATGTTTACTGTCTGTACACATGTATGTACTGGAGACTGGTACATACACATTTTTTTCATAAGAGAATTTTAAGAACGAGATAGCTAAGATTGTTTTCGTAAATACCGTTTATACTCACCAAAGACAGCTTCAGACGTTTCAGAACTTTTTTCTCCGCCTTCCTTTTTGACAAATTGAACAGATTATGATTAAGGTCAAACGTCTTGTTAGCAGACTTGACACTGAGGCCGCGACCTTTCAAAGTCAAGTCTTGTCGCTGCACAACAACGAAGTACCAGTATACGCGGTCAACATCCCACTGGTCAAAAGACTTCATAATTTGTCTGTCAGTTTCTTCAGCGATTTCTAGGTTAGGGTTATTCCCCCGTGATTGAGGACTGAAGTGTGATGTCCCTCTTTAATATTTCTTTTAGAACCAAGTTAGAGATAATGTATTGCGTAGTGTAAGAACCAAATTGTGTTTTCTACGAACATGTGTATTTCCTGTGGCGACATATGGATGTGAAGCATGGACACTAAATAAAACAGTGGCCAAGAGAATAACATCATTTCAATTAAAGTGTTATAGAAGAGTTCTGAGAATACCATGGACAGCGAAGAAAACAAACCAGGAGGTGTTACGAACAATTAACGTCCAAAAAGGCTGGCTTCTGAACAACATATTAAAGATAAAGCTAGTTTTTTTCGGTCACATTAAGAGACACGACGGCATGGAGGGGATGATAGAAGGCAACAAGGGAAAAAGCTGACCAAGACGCCGTTGGACAAAAGACATTCAAGAATGCCTGCGCATGTCACTGGAAGAGGCAGGACAACTTGCTCAAGACCGCGGAGAATTCAAGAGATCCATAGACAAGACTACTGGACAGAATATGTCACATGATGATGATGAGTGTAAAAAAACTTGTAATATGCCTACATCTTAAAATGAGAATTATAAAATTCTCCATCTATTCTACATTAACGTATGGCTCAGAAACATGGATAGTTAATCAGACATATCAGAATAGAAGACATATCAGAATATCAGACATATCAGAATATCAGACATATCAGAACAGAATATCAGACATATCAGAATAGAAGACATAGAATAGAAGACATATCAGAATAGAAGACATATAATAGAAGACATATCAGAATAGAAGACATATCAGAATAGAAGACATATCAGAATAGAAGACATAGAATAGAAGACATAGAATAGAAGACATATCAGAATAGAAGACATAGAATAGAAGACATAGAATAGAAGACATATCAGAATAGAAGACATATCAGAATAGAAGACATATCAGAATAGAAGACATATCAGAATAGAAGACATATCAGAATAGAAGACATATCAGAATAGAAGACATAGAATAGAAGACATATCAGAAGACATATCAGAATAGAAGACATATCAGAATATCAGACATATCAGAATATCAGACATATCAGAACAGAGTATCAGACATATCAGAATAGAAGACATATCAGAATAGAAGACATAGAATAGAAGACATATCAGAATAGAAGACATATCAGAATAGAAGACATCAGAATAGAAGACATAGAATAGAAGACATATCAGAATAGAAGACATATCAGAAAAGAAGACATAGAATAGAAGACATATCAGAATAGAAGACATAGAATAGAAGACATATCAGAATAAAAGACATATCAGAATAGAAGACATATCAGAATAGAAGACATATCAGAATAGAAGACATATCAGAATAGAAGACATATCAGAATAGAAGACATATCAGAATAGAAGACATATCAGAATAGAAGACATATCAGAATAGAAGACATATCAGAATAGAAGACATAGAATAGAAGACATATCAGAAGACATATCAGAATAGAAGACATATCAGAATATCAGACATATCAGAATAGAAGACATAGAATAGAAGACATAGAATAGAAGACATATCAGAATAGAAGACATATCAGAATAGAAGACATATCAGAATAGAAGACATCAGAATAGAAGACATATCAGAATAGAAGACATATCAGAATAGAAGACATATCAGAATAGAAGACATAGAATAGAAGACATATCAGAATAGAAGACATATCAGAATAGAAGACATAGAATAGAAGACATATCAGAATAGAAGACATATCAGACATATCAGACATATCAGAACAGAATAGAAGGCATATATTTTTGTAGTTTAGACGTAGATACATAGAAGAATAGGAAGAACTGTATAGAAATGGAAGAAAAATGAACAAAGAGGTTCTAGAAACATTTCGTATACAAAAATCACTATTAAAGGAAATAAAAAGCACACGTTAAAGTATTTTGGACATATTATAAGACATGGCACTTTGTTGAATACCTTACTTGAGGGCAGAGTTGAAGGTGAGCAAGAGCTAGGTAGAGATACAAGTCGAAGAGAAACATCAGGAGGTGCACAACAGATTATAGTCTAACAGAGCGCACCATGAACACAAGAAAAAGTTGGTCAGCTGCAGTCAATCTTCGTTGCGGCGACGGCACTTGATGAATACATCTTAACATGTCAAAAAAATTACTATACTTTTGAAAGATCGTATTGTCAAAAAAATTACTATACTTTTGAAAGATCGTATCTCCCAAAGCTACATATATTTGATATAGTACTCAATTATATAGGCCTGTATACAATATACGTCAAATACGAGAAATAATATGTCAAATATGGGAGACTATAAATGGATTACACGCACAATACTTAACTATACGTAGTTAACAAAACGAACATCTTCAGAATTTCCTGAAATAAGACATTAAAATATTTTTTGGAAATATAACTGCGTTCATTTTCAATGTTTACAGTTTCCCGCCGTCATAATATTAAAAACAACGACTTGTTCAACGAAAGAAATCTTCAAACCTGCTAATACATAGAAAGCACAAGTAAGACAATTTCTAACACAACACACGTACGAGATTTCAAATTACGCAATAACAAAACACTGGAAACACATAACAATACAGCCAACATTTCCCAACTGCGATAGTAGCTCCTACAACGTCTAGAAAGAAAAACAATAGCTGGAGCAAAGAGCTGATTAGTTCATATTGATCGAACCTTGTCTCTTCAACGTTTGTCTCCAACCTGACACTTTTGATTCATTGCCCATCCTAATCTACCTTCTGCCACTGACGTCAGTTACTGTAAAACTGCTCATTTATGCTGACCGATCATATATTTGATCTTACAGTAAAAGAAGGACAATGTGCTACGGGGTTATTATTCTTCTACGTGCGATCTCAAACTCCTGCAGGTTATATCAGGATGTAGTCAAGAGAATGAAATTCTGCGATATCTGCGCCGTTCTGACTGACACATCTGACATCCGCTTGGCTTCTGGGTCACCTTGACTCTACTTTTATATATCATGAGACAGTCGACTCCATCCCATAACCTTCTTAGTCGCCTACTACGACATTTATGAAAGGTAAACAGTGTTACTATTCCTTGTTCCCCATTCTGGCCCCGGCAACATATGTTGATCAGCATCAGCTCCCTCCTTAGGCAGACGATCTTTTTTCTCGTTTCCAGGTATTCCACAATGTGATGGCATCTACCGCTTATCTACTATTTGCTGTCATAGTTCTGTCAGTAGTATTTGCGGGTCTGGTAGTTTTCTGGGCTGGAGCGCTTGGAGTACTGATCTTGCATCTGTCAGAAATACTACAGGCTGTGATTCGAGATTGGTGCTCAGCAGTTTTTCAGTTGCCACCTTGATTGTCTGGATTTCTGCCTCGTAGTTATAGTAGAATTTCCTCATTGGTACTTTATAAAATTAGATTTGTTCTCTGAGAAATGTATGTAGAATCTGAAACAGCGATCGACATTTGTCACGTTTCTGTTACAAATTGACGTAAATCTTTTTAGGTATGTTGCCAGGTTGAATTTCAATAATTAATGCGACCAAAGTAAATAAAAATAGTTATACTTTCACGAAATATGTGTGCGCTTGGAAAAATATATAGAAAATATAAGGAAAATGGCGCCACATAACACATATGTTCAAAATATATCAATAACGTACACAATTGATATCATAACACATGAAGCAATCATGCCAGAAGCAATGTGAACATACACTTCCAATTGGAACCATCCTTGTGTGTCATGTGACGTATTCTCTCCAGAACGTTGTCTTCCCAATGAATCCCCTGAACCCTTATTGGGCGATGAGGCTTGCATTTTCCAACGACGTATTCATGTTATCTTTAATGTTGATCCGTCAATCGTCTTCTTGGTCTGTCCTTTCTCTTTCTCCCAGGTGCTCTGCCCTCAGTTATATGTCTTTCTAAACAGATGTGTCTCTTTATATGACCAAACAGGTGTAGTTTTCTTTTTGTTATTGTGTTTAGTAACCAACACTCTTGAATCTTCAATGTGTTTATAATATCTGAGTTTCTCATTTTTTCTTCCATGATATTCTAAGTATCTTTCTGTTGCATTTCACCTCGAAATCGTTGATCTTCTTTGCCGCGCTGTCTTACTTAGGGTCCATGTTTCAACCATCCTTATGTTAATCTTCTTTGCCACTGTTTTACTTAGGGTCCATATTTCAACCATCCTTATGTTAATCTTCTTTGCCACTGTTTTACTTAGGGTCCATATTTCAACCATCCTTATGTTAATCTTCTTTGCCACTGTTTTACTTATGGTTCATGTTTCAACCATCCTTATGTTAATCTTCTTTGCCACTGTTTTACTTAGGGTCCATATTTCAACCATCCTTATGTTAATCTTCTTTGCCACTGTTTTACTTATGGTTCATGTTTCAACCATCCTTATGTTAATCTTCTTTGCCACTGTTTTACTTAGGGTCCATATTTCAACCATCCTTATGTTAATCTTCTTTGCCACTGTTTTACTTAGGGTCCATATTTCAACCATCCTTATGTTAATCTTCTTTGCCACTGTTTTACTTATGGTTCATGTTTCAACCATCCTTATGTTAATCTTCTTTGCCACTGTTTTACTTATGGTTCATGTTTCAACCATCCTTATGTTAATCTTCTTTGCCACTGTTTTACTTATGGTTCATGTTTCAACCATCTTTGTGTTGATATAAATATCGAAAATTATTAAATTAAATAAAAAATGTCCGTGTCGCTATATCCACGGTCCGTAATTTGTAATCGTATCATATGATCTATTAAATGACGGTCCGAAGCGAAAGAGGTAAGAATCTCGGACATAAACAAAATGAATGAAATGAATGTGGGTAGGGCCTACGTTGGTGTCTGTGCTGATGCTTTGCAGATACAGGCTACAAAGTCGCTGATACTGATTCGGTGAGTGTCCAGATCTTAGTCACTGTACACAGAACGACAATCTGGTCCACAGGAGCAAAACAAGCTGTGGGGAACCTAAGATGACCTTAAACAGTCCGCTCTATACATGACCAAAATTGAACTGAATGTTTAACTATTGATCGCAGAATAGACGCGTCATCAGTTGTTGTGCAGTATCAGGAATACAAGATGGCATAAAACAAACCGGTCATGATCAATATTTGACTGAATTTTTAACTATTAATCGCACAAGAGGAAAAATTAGTGAGTATGGTCATGTGAAAAGGTCAGGGTCATCTCATATTCTCTCCGTTTCCGTGGATAGTGTTTTAATTTTTGTGAAATTTATGGTGATCGTGACATTTTTGAAAAAAACCACAAGGGACATGGAATGAAGGGCAGAGGGGAGAAGGGGATTGCTCACTTTTACTTTGCTTCCCAAGAATAAATGTAGTGTTATGATTTCTTAATGATGAAGGCGCAACAACTCCCCCCCCCCCCACCCCTTCAAGTCTACGGGTGTATCATGTTTCCTTGTGCCATCAGTCTCAGTATATGAAGAGCTGCGGAGGCTTACGAGGGCGTGGAAGTAAACGAAAGAGCCGACACATTAGCTAGCCTCGCTACCTTAACAGATGGTCAGCCTATGAATATATGAGACGTACTAATTGCTCTTTGTGAGTCCGCAACATCACAGGATTTTGAGATACAGGAGCATGAATTGATATCGAGAATGTGTCGATTTGGGAGTCAGGATGTCTGTGGCCAGTATAGATTTGGGAGTGAGGATGTCCGTGACCAGTATAGATTTGGGAGTGAGGATGTCTGTGACCAGTATAGATTTGGGAGTGAGGATATTTGTGACCCGTATAGAATACCTTACATATTTTTTTTGAAGCGCTGAACCAACATAGAACAGGAACCATCAGCCGTTATACCCTGACAGATTTACTGAAGCAGAGATCTTAGCACCTATAGACAAGTTCAGTGTGGGAAGGGAAGAGGATAATCAACATGCCTAATAACTAATACATATGAAGAGTAGAGTCCATGGGGAAAGATCGATAACAGTCGCCACACACACATTCCCTCACTCCCCTATTATAAACAAGTTATAATTTAATGTCAATACTTGTAGACAGACGTCCAGAGCTAATCTCGCATTTATTGGCGCAGTGTTCTATCCAAAAAAAAGGCAAGGGAGAAAACAAATAGCTGCACTACAGTATGTTTGATTATTAAGTGTTTTACAGTGCACACAGTAACCAGCAACAACAACGACGATAGGAAGTAATGTTGAAAGTTGTCCGTACTACAGTGTTAGCATTTCGATAACAGTTACCTTGTTACGAGAGACCGACATTGTGCTTGAACTAGTTACGGGCACGGCGTGGGTGGGCGGAACAACAAAGAAACCTGTCACAAGGGCCAGAGTTGTGCCCTGATGTCGACATCTGTTTCGGCGGCAATAGACTCGAAACACCATCGAGTCGGATGGCTGCTGGAACAGAGGGCGGAGCACTTATGGGAATGCCCCACGTGCTGTGAGGCCAGTTTCTAATCAAGAATCTCAACGAAACGGCACATCGCCTGCCAAGAGTACCACTCAAAGCACATAACTCTGTAGCTTTAAACGAGAATCTCCAGCAATCTCGGAAAAAATTCCCTTTATAAACAAGATGTTATGATCGGGATTCAAACCTCTGACCTCTTGGGCACATAGTGAATGCCTTAACTACTATGCCCATAAGATCCCCAACTCGTTACAGACAGCTGAAAAATTTGATGGCATCAACTCTACAACTAATCAATTGATGATATCAACATCTAAACAGTCAATTGATGACATCAATTTACAGGCACTCAATCAAATTCAGACAATCAAACTTACAGATTCTTGATTATCAACCAGCATCATAGCACAAGGGAAATTCTTATAAATTCTCTGCTTTCCATTCCGTCAGACATCTAAATTATATATGCTCAGCGCCCCAATCAGTTGTTGTTTTTGCGCTATTCTGGTCTTTCCAGTGAGGACACACTTTCTCCCCTGCCCACAGACATTTCTATCATTCTCTGTACATGTACATTGTGTTTCTCATCTTCATCATTCTTTAGTGTATCCATGACAACATCCTTTCATCATTCTTTAGTGTATCCATGATATCATCCTCTTCATCATTCTTTAGTGTATCCATGACAACATCCTCTTCATCATTTTTAGTGTATCCATGACAACATCCTCTTCATCATTCTTTAGTGTATCCATGATATCATCCTCTTCATCATTCTTTAGTGTATCCATGACAACATCCTCTTCATCACTTTTAGTGTATCCATGACAACATCCTCTTCATCATTTTTAGTGTATCCATGATATCATCCTCTTCATCATTCTTTAGTGTATCCATGACAACATCCTCTTCATCATTTTAGTGTATCCATGACAACATCCTCTTCATCATTTTTAGTGTATCCATGATATCATCCTCTTCAACATTTTTAGTGTATCCATGACAACATCCTCTTCATCATTTTTAGTGTATCATGATATCATCCTCTTCATCATTTTTAGTGTATCCATGATATCATCCTCTTCATCATCCTTTAGTGTATCCATGACAATATCCTCTTCATCATTCTTTAATGTATCCATGACTGATCTGATTCAGTTCAGTCTTTTCTCATCACAACACCATCCAGTATAGCTTTACCCACCAACGTTTCAATTGTTCCATTGCCCCTGACTTCCACATGATCCGAACAGTGGATTCATGTGATGCTCTGGGCGATGTTGAAAAAAGTGCCCCACTCTTTTCTTATCATGAATTTTCCTATCTCGCGCACATACTCTGGGAATCTGACAGAATCACTGTGGGTGTCGTGGTTGCATTGTCAGCGAAGTCAGCTCTGCTGTTACAGCCTTTATCTCCATTCTTATACACTTTCAAACTCATTAAATCATTGTCATTCAACATTACAGGCAGCGAATAAATTGATGACATCAACTTATGGCTAATAAACTGCATCTTGATTCTTGATTAAGAACAAGCGTCACAGCACTGGGGGCATTCCCCTATATGTTCTGCTTGCCCTTCCGTCAGCCATCTAAAGGTGTAAAACCTCAGTGTCCCAGTCAGTTGCTGATTAAGCGTTCTTATGATCTTTGCGGAGATGGAGTACTTTCTCACATTGCCTCTAGTCACTCCCATTTCTACCATTCTCTTAATATGAACATTGTCTGGTTCTACCTCCTCCTCTTCTTCTCGTAGGGTATCCATGACTGCTCTAATCAATTCAATTCTGTCTCTTCTTATCTTGGTGCTATTCACCAAGGCTCTACCAGCCAACACATCGGCTCTTATGTTTCCCCTGACCTCAGCATGACCTGGAAAGTAGATCCATGTTATACTTTGCACATTGTTAAGAAAAGTGACCCATTCAGTTCTTATCATACACTTTTCTATCTTGCATGTATACTTTGAGAGTCCGATAATCACTGAGTCTGTTGGTGGTTGTGTCGTCAGCCATAAAGTGATGATGTTAAAGTGACAACAATAGTCTTACTTTCATCAATTTTGTTCTGATCTGATTGTTGGAGGTATCTGCTGAAGAAAGTTCTGCCCTTCTGCTCATCTGTGGTTAGTACAAGCCCTGACTCGTCCTTTAAGCACAAGTTTAATTTTGTGTCAGTTTTTCGGTTCATTTTCTGTTTAATTTCCCAAAATTGTATAGGGGACTGTCAGCTGCAACATCTTGTGTAAAATTATCCAAGCATTCTTTCTTGGTTTCCTTTACGATTTTGTTTAAAGACCTCAGTGATCATCTTCATAATAATCTCTGACTCTTTTTTGCTTTCCATGGTAACTTGTGTCTATCATATCTTATGTTGCCACTCCTGATGCTTTACTTCTTCTTTACTCATGCAGACTCCACCAATCTCTTCAGTCCACCATGTGGGTTATCGTATGTTTGGCCTCACTGTATTTCTTTGCCATGCCAGTGGTCGTAACTTGCCCAAGATCGACTTTTCATTACGCCTATATTTAAAGGCATTTTTGTCTCTTACAGACAGCTTTAATTGCAACTTACAGACAGTCAATCTATTGATGATGTGAACTTACAGACAGTCAATCTATTGATGATGTGAACTTACAGACAGTCAATCTATTGATGATGTGAACTTACAGACAGTCAATCTATTTATGGCAACAACTTATAGACAACTACATTAACTTACAGATAGTAGAATCAATTGATCATATACATTTTCAGTCACTTCTCCTACCTGAACAGCCTCCCTTATATTGAACTCCTGAATCTTTGAAATTGCTCCCTGCCCCTCAATGTCCTCTTCTGATTCTCCATCCTGTTCACCCATCATTGCTCTGTCGATTAGGTCTTTATAAACTTCCTATAAACAGTATATACTGGTGTCATAATCTGATCAATCATGTTTACACATTTCATAGTTACAATGTTTACACATTTCATAGTTACAATGTTTACACATTTCATAGTTACAATGTTTACACATGTCATAGTTACAATGTTTACACATTTCATAGTTACAATGTTTACATATTTCATACTTACATTGTTTACAAATTTCATACTTACAATGTTTACACATTTCATAGTTACAATGTTTACACATTTCATAGTTACAATGTTTACACATTTCATAGTTACAATGTTTACACATGTCATAGTTACAATGTTTACACATTTCATAGTTACAATGTTTACATATTTCATACTTACATTGTTTACAAATTTCATACTTACAATGTTTACACATTTCATAGTTACAATGTTTACACATTTCATAGTTACAATGTTTACACATTTCATAGTTACAATGTTTACACATTTCATAGTTACAATGTTTACATATTTCATAGTTACAATGTTTACACATTTCATAGTTACATTGTTTACATATTTCATACTTACATTGTTTACAAATTTCATACTTACAATGTTTCAATAAATTTGTCATATTTAGTGAATCGACTCAACTCCAAATACTCCTCTGTGTAATCAGTGCTTGTGAATTCACTGCTCAGTGAGTAGGAAAGACCATCAAAGAGGAGAAAGGTACTTCAAGCCAACTGGAGATTGACACTTGTGACAACAAGAAATGTGACTATGGAGATTATGGCAGGATTTTACCATGGGCTTGAACTGAATGAGCACACAAAATACAACTCATATATGTATCCTAAGTGACTCAGTGAGCACAGTCACAAAAATACAAGTATTTTTGAGGCTGTATTTGTGAGCAGTGACTTGAGGTCAGTTTGGAAGGAGACAAATTCATTGTTGTGTCTGGTCATTTGGGGCAATGAAAGAGCAGAGCAGTTGGCAAACTGCCACTGTATGAAGAGGACCGGCCTGACGTACTACACTTCTTACAAGAAACAGTATGGGCATGAAATTTGGCATTACCAGAGTGAGATCCGCTGTGGACTTACAAGAATGTTATCAACCAATAGAGCGCTAGAACTTTCATGTAAAAGTAGGTGGACTTAAGGGAGATCGAAGGACGTATGGATGTGTTCACTGTGTAACAGGAGGATGACCTGACAATTAACTAACAGATTAAATGTAAATAGTATGGTTGATTGGTTGCTGATCCAGTGGTCCATGAGCTCATGCCCTTTGACCCAATGCCATTGTGTGACATATGCATGTGTTTGTAAACTGTTGTTTTGTTCTATATAAGGTGTTTCATTTATATGGCCTTGGAGAAAGATATTTCCATAGAGGAACATGTGGCCATTTAGTTAAGGCACAGGTCTGACAATCATGGCAGCTTAGGTTCAAACTGCAGTAAGGACTCTTCATCTTCTTCTGCACTTGCTGTGAAATTATCAGAATGAGTATTTGGGTTTTTTTCTTCTTCAGTGTTCATTCTCAAACTCCTGCTGGATCTCTCTTGTAGCTGGACCATGATCCTACTAGATTTCCAGAGAATAAAAGTGCATTGTGTCACTGTTTTATTTGCAGCAATTGCCCACACCATCCGACTTTGATGAACTTCATATTATTTGAGCTGGAGCACATGAAAAATGTTGTTTTGCTAGTTTTACAGTAGAGCTTTATGTTTTGCTAGTTTTACAGTAGAGCTTTATGTTTTGCTAGTTTTACAGTAGAGCTTTATGTTTTGCTAGTTTTACAGTAGAGCTTTATGCTTTGACCCAAAACATCAGTAAGAACTGAAATATTATCATTTTTAGATAATAACAATTAAAATCTCCAAATATAATAAATAATACAGTCAAACATTATTATAACAACTTCTCCCGGAATGACAAAATATATATTATAACATAAATTTTCTATATACAGTCTTTTTTTAAACAAAAAAAGAAAGAAATATAATCAGAGATTTTGAAAAGTGTTGTTATAGTATGGGCTATAGAGGATTTTCACTGTGTATATATATATATATATATATATATATATATATATATATATATATATATATATATATATATATATATATATATAACATATAATTAATGACACATGGGCATAAAGTTTAGAGACTTGACAATACTAGGGCTTATTTGTTTTGATTCCAGAAATGACAAGAATAAAGTCTGTGTACAATTTTGTGCAATTAGAAAGAGGGGGGGGTGGGGTTCCCCAGAGCTTTATTTCATAATAAAAAGTCTCCAGATCTCGGCTGTGCACAACACAATGGAGTCTCTCCTACTAAGAGTAAGGAAAAATAAGTAATGAAAATCCCTTTGTGTATTTTGTGTTTGCACTGACCTAGTTTCAATCCTTCCAGTCATTTCCACATTTTACTAGACCATGTGAATGTCAGTTGTCTTTATTTCCCATCATGTTTTATTTGCATGTGTATTTAATTGTGATAAAGGCCTTTTGGTCGAAAAGTCAATTTATGTGTGTTATTATGTGTTTCCAGTGATTAGCACAACTTCATTTCTCTGTTTTATGCTTGACCTGTTGGATTTCAGTTTTACTGCAGTGAGTACATATTATCAATTAAAAACATAAAAACTGAATTCTATGAATGAAATGGCGTGGGTCTTCTTCCACAAGAGAAATAGAAGAATGTCTGAATATATATGTCTATATCTACTAGTAGTTTATTGTTCTATTGATGAAACTTAACCACAATATTGATAGTCTTCTACTTGTTGTAGTATCTCTTCATGTGTTTTTATATTTATCTCTTGTTCTTCTGTGTCTTTGCTGATTATTATGGTTTTGTTTGTTGGATGTTTATTTCCAATCCATATTCATTTTTACTTGATGTACTGACTTGATCAGGACAGATGGAGAGACACAAAGAGAGAGGGGCTCAAGCAAGAGAGAAAGCAAGGCATGAAAAAGAGGATGAAGGAAAAGAATATAGATAAATACAGAAAAATAATATTTACAAAAATGTTAACATAAATGTTAACAGTACCTCTTGTGTCTTCAGGGCATAATGAACAGCACTCTTAACAAGTAAATCTGTGATGACCTCTTTCTGAGACTGTCGGTCAAGGTCAGAATAGACTACTTCTGTCTGTATTTTGCCGCTGGTTTTAATGACCCGGATATTATTTCGTCTACGAGATTTGGGATCAAGAACAGCATTGCCTGTCTTCTGGTTATCATCTCCGGTTTCATCTGAAATAAAAGATGATAATGATAGTGAACTCTTGACAAATGATGATTATGAAGCAATCCCTTTAGCTGTGAGCTGGCAACTCTTGACAGCTCATAGCCTTCCTTATAAAACTGCAGATGGGTCAACAAAGTTGATGGAAGAATAATGAGCTGGTTGGACGAGAAGTATATGCTAGTATGACCTCACAGGACATGGCCCTGGGATACCGCCACATTGCAATGCCTCCACTCAGGGACTATACATGTATTCATAAATGTTCCTCTCATGAAAACAAAACAATATATACATATATATACATTTCTTTATATTAGATAGGATGCTTGCTTCTTTATAGAAATCAGTATTAGATTTATAAAAACCAGTATTAGATTTATAGAAACCAGTATTAGATTTATAGAAACCAGTATTAGATTTATAGAAACCAGTATTAGATTTATAGAAACCAGTATTAGATTTATAGGAACCAGTATTAGATTTATAGAAACCAGTATTAGATTTATAGAAACCAGTATTAGATTTACATAAACCAGTATTAGATTTATAGAAACCAGTATTAGATTTATAGAAACCAGTATTCGATTTATAGAAACCAGTATTAGATTTATAGAAACCCGTATTAGATTTATAGAAACCAGTATTAGATTTATAGAAACCAGTATTAGATTTATAGAAACCAGTATTAGATTTATAGAAACCAGTATTAGATTTATAGAAACCAGTATTAGATTTATAGAAACCAGTATTAGATTTATAGAAACCAGTATTAGATTACAGGGAACATTCTCATAATTACTCAGCTCAATGTTCCACCATGGATTGTTTACAATTAAAGTTCAAGTTGGTTGATTGGTTGCAATCACTGGAAATTATGAACAACTTCCTCCTACTCCATATGTGCAGTGGGTGTTTTTCCAGAGTTTTCTCATATACTCAAAAGACTTTGACTCTCAGCAGTGAGCAGTGCCTTAATACATTGTTACACCATCGAAACCAACTCCTTGAAGTGGAGATTGGACTTATTCCAACCAACAGAGGCTGAAAACTGAGATTGGTTAGACCATCCCCAATATTAAGCAGGACCACAGTCTTGCGCAAGCAATCACTAGTTCTGAAGTCGGAGATACTTGGTCGAGAGGCGCACCAGCAACCATGGTATCATGCAACCAGACTAGATAACATGTCTTCACAACAAAATTCACTCTCTGTGTAGACATGTTCAACTTTCTGTGTAGACATGTTCAACTTTCTGTGTAGACATGTTCAACTTTCTATGTAGACATGTTTAACTTTCTGTGTAGACATGTTCAACTTTCTATGTAGACATGTTTAACTTTCTATGTAGACATGTTTAACTTTCTATGTAGACATGTTTAACTTTCTATGTAGACATGTTTAACTTTCTATGTAGACATGTTTAACTTTCTATGTAGACATGTTCTACTTTCTGTGTAGACATGTTTAACTTTCTGTGTAGACATGTTTAACTTTCTGTGTAGACATGTTCTACTTTCTGTGTAGACATGTTTAACTTTCTATGTAGACATGTTCTACTTTCTGTGTAGACATGTTTAACTTTCTGTGTAGACATGTTTAACTTTCTGTGTAGACATGTTCAACTTTCTATGTAGACATGTTTAACTTTCTATGTAGACATGTTTAACTTTCTATGTAGACATGTTTAACTTTCTATGTAGACATGTTTAACTTTCTATGTAGACATGTTTAACTTTCTATGTAGACATGTTCTACTTTCTGTGTAGACATGTTTAACTTTCTGTGTAGACATGTTTAACTTTCTGTGTAGACATGTTCTACTTTCTGTGTAGACATGTTTAACTTTCTGTGTAGACATGTTCTACTTTCTGTGTAGACATGTTCTACTTTCTGTGTAGACATGTTCTACTTTCTGTGTAGACATGTTCTACTTTCTGTGTAGACATGTTCTACTTTCTGTGTAGACATGTTTAACTCTCTGTGTAGACATGTTCAACTTTCTGTGTAGACATGTTTAACTGTGAATAAGAAGATGAATATTGTGCTGACCAAGATCAGCAATAGTCTAATTTCCAGTATATATCCATGGTTACCAACTTTGATGGAAGTCAAATGTGCTAAGATACTTCAGTAAAATGATATCTGTAGCAATAATATTGCTAAAAGTAGCTTAATTAGCGTATCTAAAATAGTATAACATGTAAAATGGCTGTGCCCACGAAATAATCTTCTGTATTGAGTTGGGAGTGAATTCATGGAATTTGGCCAGGTTACTTTGTGCAAAATTTTTAAAGTAATGTAAAACTACCACTAGCATTATAATAAATATGATTACGCTCTTGAAAACTCTGGTGCTTTCAAATTCATTCAGAAAACGCAAACATTCATCAGGACACATCAAGCTCTATGTCGCGAGTTCGATTTTATTCACATTTTTGAAGACAGTGTTGCCAATGTTCAAAACATATGGGAAATTCTTGGCAATGAGAGATACGTATGCTCCAGACCAAGCTTGTAGATAATGAGTTGGGAACACCCACATAGAAAATCAGAACATGACATTTAAGTACTAGAAATTTAGTGACAAAGTTGGTAATCAATGACACCCAGCAATTTTTTGTAACACAGTCATAAACTGTCTCAAGAGAAAATGGAAATTACCTTGCAAGAATTCCCTTTATTTTAAAAATACCCCCCCCCCCCCCCTTCCCTTACTTAAGAAGCATCTACGGCCCTACTCTAGATTGCTGGTCGGCAAAGCGTTAAGATGAAGTTTTGCAGCCATCATGAGTTTAAAGTTTCAGTAACGTTGATTGCAAGATCTTTAGATATTTCCAGAAAGGACACATGTTATCCACTCAACTTTCTTGGTTACTCTAATTTCTATCATTTTCTGTAAATATTCACCATTGCTTACAGCCTCATCTTGCTAATCCTGTAAAATATCTAAGAATACTCTGATTAAATCTTGCTAATCCTGTAAAATATCTAAGAATACTCTGATTAAATCGGTCCCGACTCTTTTGAATAATGTACCATCCACCACAGCATTCTCCACCAGGATAAACAGGTATCATATTTGTGTACAGACAACTGGAGCTTACTATAGTTGGGTTACAGCATACCAGGTTTGAAACCATGTCCTGACGGAGAAAATAAAAATCCAAAACATGATTTCTCACCTGACATGAGAGCTCCTCCCGTTGACCAAGTTATAAATGTATACCGGACACATGAGTAAAGGAGGTAAAAGTAAACAAAACAAGGAAGGGAACTGGTCACCCCTCCTAACAGTTTAGGCTTAGTACATCAAGAGTTATCTCCATCCTTTACAGCAAGTTTCTGCCTTGGGATCTAATTTTTATGAAGTGTGACTAAACTTGGATCAGATCTAAGTCTCTCTCAGTTCAAGACAAATATTTTAACCATTTATCTAGACCAACTTTAAAAAGCAACTATAATGGAAGATACGGTTGCTGGTAGCAGAGGGTAAGGGCTGCCAAGACGACGATGGATAACAGACATATCAAATTGTTTAAACATGCCCTTGGCTATGGAAGCTCAACTCACCCAGAATTGTGAAGAGTTCAGAAGATCCATTGTGAAGCCTTCATTCTGGAAAGAATATCACCTGAATAATTTGTAAATCTACGCAAACACAATTAAACCTTCACGTTTAAATACCCAAACATAACACCTCTAGCTGTACTCTCATAACACCTCTAAATGTACTCTCATAACACCTCTAGCTGTACTCTCATACTCTCACCGAAATCCAGACCGGCTGCGCTGTAGAAGGTATATCCTGACATGCTACCAGGTGTCAGCAACATGCTTCTCATCAGCTTGTAAGGCTCTGGCATACGGGACAAGTCCTCATACACAAACCTTCGTCTAAGACTTGGGACTGCCATGTTGAATTGGTATAATGACCTCTCTGAAATATAGCCTTGATCGGAAAAAGGTTAAGTAATTTGACGCAACTGGGAACAATACTTTATAGTCAGGGAGAGACATATACATGGACAACATCACAATAAAGAGCATTGTGTCATATAAACAAAATAATTACCATCTACTACACAATTACTGCCATCTACAATACAATCAATGTCATCTACAGCACAATCATTACCAATTACAGCACAATCACTACCATATAAAATATAGTCACTGTCATCTACTACACAATCACTACCATCTACAAAACAATTGCTGTCATCTACAGCACAATAACTGAGCACAATTACCACCATGTACTACACAATCACTCACTACTATTCACAAACAAATACTAATATCTACAATGCAACAAGACACAATTGTTAATATCTACAAAATATTCAAAACTATTCACTTTACAACCGTAACTGCACTGTAAAGAGGTTTGAGTATTTACAAAACTTTACTAGAAATTAGACTTTATCTACAGCACAATCACTAATATCTACAGCACAATCACTATTATCTACAGCACAATCACTAATATATATTTTTTTAAACAATATCTACAACATAATCACCAATATCTACAGTACAATCACCAATATCTACAGTACAATCACCAATATCTACAACACAATCACCAATATCTACAACACAATCACTAATATCTACAGCACAATCACCAATATCTACAACACAATCACCAATATCTACAACACAATCACTAATATCTACAACACAATCACCAATATCTACAACACAATTACCAATATCTACAGCACAATTACCAATATCTACAGCACAATCACCAACATCTACAACACAATTGCTAACACATAGGTGTCAACTGGTACAGATTTACATATTGATATGGATTTCAAGCCCAACAAACACATTTTTAAGGGTCATTTGGTATTAAATTTCAATAAATATTACTAATGCAGACATTTTTAATCTAATATGCACGTAATGAACGTATTGATGGGCAAAAAAATATTTTGGCTGTAAATAAGAACATTTTATTAGAATACGCATATAAATTGTAAAAACATGGATATATGACTAAATAAGCTGACAACTATGTAATATCTACAACATAATCAGCAATATCTACAACATAATCAGCAATACCTACAACATAATCAGCAATATCAACAACATCATCAGCAATATCTACAACATAATCAGCAATATCAACAAAATAATATCTACTACTTCGCAGCACAATCATTACTATCTGCAACACAAAAAGCACAGATATCGCAACCAAGCTGTAAACTATAAAAACACATTTCATTCTCTGAACTACATCTTTCTAATCACCAGGAGTTTGAGAATGAACCAAGAAGAAGAAAGAATGTAGACCTATATGACATTTACACATCCTAACCACAATCTTGTCACCTCTAATTTGCATTTATCTAGAACTTCTGAGCCAACAACTAACCATGTTTGATGATGTTGTCAAAAACAGAATTGTCCCATGTTCGAGTCCACGTAGACAGGTAACGTTTGGCTGAGAACCCTGGACGAAACTGTCGCTCAAATGCTCCACAATGAGCGCGAACACATTTTAGATAAAAGTTATCATTCAGCTGGGGTTGTAAAAAGAAGAGAAAAAATTACACTATAATTCGGATAAAGATAAAATATCAGGTTAAGTTACCTCCTTATCTCTGGCAAGCCACTAAATCCTCAATTTTTATGGTTAATTTTAAAAACATTATATAATAATAAAACCATAACCCATCAGGGTGATATGGGTCGTCATAATGAGCGATCAGAGTCATATGGGTGTCACATTGAGAGATCAGGGTCATATGGGTGTCACATTGAGAGATCAGGGTCATATGGGTGTCACATTGAGAGATCAGGGTCATATGGGTGTCACATTGAGAGATCAGGGTCATATGGGTGTCACATTGAGAGATCAGGGTCATATGGGTGTCACATTGAGAGATCAGGGTCATATGGGTGTCACATTGAGAGATCAGGGTCATATGGGTGTCACATTGAGACCTTTGGTGCAGAAATATCTTCATGTATCTCTATGCACCCATCATCCTAATCAGTTTCAAAACTTCAAACTCCATCCAGTCCTTGATTTTATCCAGACGTATCTTCTTCTGATCACCTCCTCTTCTTCCACCCTCCACCGAACCTTGAAGAATATCTCTTGTCATCAAGAAATATCTCATCACATGCCCATGCCACCGGAGATTACAAAGTTTCCCGATTGTTAACAGTGGTTCTTGCTGAATAAAAACTATGGCCATCTGAAACAACTCTGGCAGACAAGCTCTATGGTCTCGGCTCTGGCCATCTGAAACAACTCTGGCAGACAAACTCTATGGTCTCGGCTCTGGTAATCACAACACAGTACATCTATATCATCATCTGACTTGGACTAGAGAATAATAATGGAGTAGAAGAAGATTAAAACTGTAAAACCACAATTAAAAAAGTTAATTATTTAATTAATTATATCATGCACAAACACATTGGTCTTATATTCTCTGCACAACAAAATGCATTATGGCAGGGGAGGCAATCCATTACAGAGTTAGCAATCAGAATCATAGCACATGAACTTCATCAAGTGGTCAACTGTCCAGCCAGTGGCTGACAAGATACTACCTGAATAGTGTCACCTTAAGCACACTTATTCTGAAACAATTGCAACATTACACAACATTCTCAAATCATTTGTATACATTTCTAGTGGCAGTGAAACAAAGGAGTAATTTTTGTGCAAATCACAAATGAACTCAAAATCAGGGCCAATTTCTGGAAGTCACTGCTACCAACAACAGATAAAAGACACGGTAGTATTTCTGGATATGGAGCCAATCTTTAAACTCTCCATGGACATAGAATTGAATTCACCTCACCCATGTAACCAAAATGTTGATGCTAACCACAAGCTTTGAAGAAAAGTTGATGCTAACCACAAGCTTGGAAGAAAAGTTGATGCTAACCACAAGCTTGGAAGAAAAGCCACTGACTTTGGCTGGACAACAAGGAAGAAGAAGAAGAAAAAGCCTGTCATAACTAGAATTATAATTGCTACTGCAATCTTCTATTTCTAAGCTATGATTGGTTGGCTGGTTGCTGATCCAGCAGGTCCATGGGCTCATGACCTTTGACCCACTAAGCTATGGTTAAGATTTGTTCTATACTATGTCCAGAAGCAGTGGGTATTGCCATTGTTTTTCAGAACTAAACAACATAACTTAGAGTGGAGACAATTTCTCAGAACTAAACAACATAACTTAGAGTGAAGACAATTTCTCAGAACTAAAAAACATAACTTAGAGTGAAGACAATTTTGTTCAAGACAACACATGCTTCTTTTGGTGAAATAGAAAAATGAGTATATTCTCACATATAGCAGTAAATCATTGGGTTAACATAAAAACTTGTATTAGCAAACCATAAACTATAAGGCTGATCAAAGTATTATCAATGGAAACTAAAACCAATATTTTGGTTATTGATCCCATAGTTTCTTAATATAGCTGATAAATCTGTGATAGGTCCAGGAAGAGTTAAATCAATATTAGCTACCTGTGATCCATATTTAAGTATTGAATTTGCCAGGTCTTCAACTGTTTTCAAATATACCTGAAAACAAATACATGTACCAGGTTAAAAATGTTCATTTGAAAACATGTATTTTAATTGCATGTCAGGCTAATACCAGAGAAACACAGAACAAGAGAGAGGGGAGGGGAGTAGGGAGGAGATGTGGGAGGAGATATTGGTTCAGGAAAATTAAATTAGGAATGAAGTGATCTAGTTACTAAAAAACAGGGGAAAGAAAACCCTATTCATGATGCAGGGTTCACCCCAGCATTTATTGGCTGTAATGATTTTCTATACAATATAAATACGTGCAGTAGGTTGCTATTTCTTTTTGAACATTCTGGACGCACAGTTGCCGGCAGAGGATTTTGAACCTGGTACCTTGGCTGTGTGAGACGCACTCTGTAACAATGCCACAGGGTCGAACCTAGTTACTAAAGAAAGCAGGGATTAAATAAAATCAGTAGTTGTAAAGTGTAAAAGAAACTGAATAAATAGGTACAAAAGAATAGATCTTGAAACTGATATGTAGTCAAAGACAGATGTGTCAGGTCATTGCTGCAAAAAGAACGATGACACAATGCATTATCATTCTCTGAACTACATCCTGTTGGAAATATAGTAGAACGATTGTCCTGCTCTAAGAGAGATCCAGGAGAAGTTTGAGACTGAACGCTGAAGAAGAAGAAATTGATATATAGAAGAAAAACACTAGAGGTGAACAATGAAGATAATGTAGATGATAATTAATGAAGAAGAAAAGCAAGAAAGAATGAAGAAAGAGAGAAGAAAAATGCATACCAGTCAAACTGTTTCAAGAAAAACACATTTACAAGTTCCCCATAAATTCATAAGAACACATTTACAAGTTCCCCATAAATTCATAAAAACACATTTACAAGTTCCCCATAAATTCATAAGAACACATTTACAAGTTCCCCATAAATTCATAAAAACACATTTACAAGTCCCCATAAATTCATAAGAACACATACACATTTACAATTTCCCCATAAATTCATAAGAACACATTTACAAGTTCCCCATAAATTCATAAAAACACATTTACAAGTTCCCCATAAATTCATAAGAACACATACACATTTACAAGTTCCCCATAATTCATAAAAACACATTTACAAGTTCCCCATAAATTCATAAGAACACATTTACAAGTTCCCCATAAATTCATAAAAAAACAACAGAAAAAAACCATATAGAGCAGAAGAATATATTTATAAATTATCATCATTATTTGCCCGAGATATTGATAATGTTCTACTTGTTTTAGTATATCTTCATGTATTTTTATGTTTAACACCTGTTCTTCTTTTTTTTGTTGATTATAATGGTTTTTGTTTTTAAATGTTTATATCTAGTCCATTTACTTCACTTGATTTATCGACTTCATCTATTAGTCTTTGTAGTTACTGTTCACTTTCTGCTAAAAAGACAGTGTCAATATCAGTAGAATATCTGTACATTGTTAAGAATCTAAGAGGCTACAATAAATCTCTAACATTTTATATCTCTTGCCTTGATGGTGCACTCTGCTAGACTGTAAGATGTCCATCTCATGATGTTTCTCTTCTATGTGTATCTCTGCCTACCTCTTTCTCACCTCCCCTTGATTCTCTACCCTCAAGATAACAGTTTTTAACAATATGGGATAGAAAACAGTTTTTAACTATATGGGATAGAAAACAGTTTTAACTATATGGGATAGACAGCAGTTTTTAACTATATGGGATAGAAAACCCCCAAAAACTGAGTGAACTCATCAATAGCATTAAGATAGAGGAATGAGTAAATTTGTACATAGAAGCTAAAGAGTTTAAGATAGAGGAATGAGTAAATTTGTACATAGAAGCTAAAGAGTTTAAGATACTTACTCCATTTTTGTTTGTGACTAACTCTGAAGATTCCAGATCAGAGGTTGTATATCTGTGAGCTAGATCTTCAGAGAACAACAGTAAGGCACCTTTCCTTGTACTATATGTCTTAGGAACTCTAAATTCTTGGAACTCTCTTGAATACCCGATAGTCTGGTTATCCGCACTGATTGGTGGATATTTTGAGTCAACTGGCGGCATTGTTCTTTCAGAATTTGTGGAGAAGTTGAGGTAATCCTGAAAACATAAATCTTTGTAACTGACAAATTCTAAGAAGTTTTGAAGTAATCCTGAAAACATAAATCTTTGTAACTGATAAATTCTTAGAAGTTGTGGTAATCCTAAAAAGATAAATCTTTATACAAGACAAAACTCTTAAGGTAGTTCTAAAATATAAATTTTGTGAATGCCAAATTGAGTTAGTCTTGACAACTAGAGACAAAAGGTAGCAGTCAATTGGAGCAGCTGACCTTGACGTGGGTGCCAAAAACAATCCTCAGGGTGGGCCCACAATTTAAATGAATTTAGTTTATGTAAGGGGAAACACTGGAGATATGATGCATAGTTTCTGTGCTGTTGACAATATAAATATCTGTGAATAATACAATTCTTAATTACCTTGTAATCAGACTATCATTCTGGGGGCTGTCCATACATTAATTAAAAATAATCTGGCCAATATTTGATTTGGCCCATATGAACAAGGCACGGCCCCTCCTCCATCTTGCTAAAAAAACCTAAAATTACTTCCTAATTTTCAGAGCCCCCCCCCCCCCCCCCCCCTTGCTTATAATTTTAACCAAAAAAATTTATCCCCATCAGAAAAGGTAAATAAAGTACATTAGTTCTATTTTTTTTAGAGTTTGTGGAAAAAAAATTGAAATTAATTTAAATTGGTATAGGCCCCTATATATAAAAAAATTTCTTTGAATTTATTTTGTCATACCCCTCCCTCGCGATTGTCAAAAACTGTCAAACTTTTCCAGTTGCGGTTTCTAGAAAATTGTTTACATAACTTATGGACAGACCGTTGGCACTCGTGATAAATCAATTGGTGCTCCAGCCTCCTATTTACTATGTCTTTCAGCATGTTGCAACTGATGCTTCTATGTTGATTATAACTTTTCCTTTGATTCCTATAGACCTAGCCTATAGCATTTGTTTCTTGTAACATCCTACATCATCCCATCTCCTCTCTTCTAACCAAAGACAAAAAGGAAAGTCAAGGATATAGATAGGCCTACATCTTAAGTAGGCAGGTGGGGGGGGGGGGGTGTTTACCTAAAGAAAAACTGTGATTCGCCAGATTTTATTTGCAGTTTCCTCTTTCTGATTAAAAATCTGTTGACCTTTCAGTGCAATATTTTTGGGGTGTGGTGTGTTATCCACACCTTTGCTAAATTCTTGGTACCCAAAATCATATTCTAGGTAACGGGTGTGAACACACCCCACCCCCTTTCCCATTTACTTTTAGACCCATATACAGGATTTCCTAGCATCCTCATATTGCCTAACTCTTTGATTGTAATCAAAATATCATACTACTAGGCCTTGTCACCGTGACGTATTGACAAGTCTGTCCAATCTTTCCCCTAACATATGCATGTCTGGGCACACAAATGAATGTAACTGTCATCAAAACTGATTTCATCATCTATTCGTTGCTGTGATCAATTGTTAAGCATCTAGTCCACTGTTGGTCATGTATAGAGCGGTTTGTTTTAGTCATCCAGCAACTTATTTTGCAGAGAAGTTCCTGTAGTCAATAAGTCACATTTACCAGTATTGTAGTACAACAGTCAACAGAGTATATGCTTATTCTTCATAAGTGAGCATTATAATGTCCAGTAATGTTAATAGGAAGTAGTTCTCGGGCCTATGTGATAGAACTAACGCAATTGCTGCCGTAGATCATTCTGTTTCTTGCAACATGGTTAACCTGGTGACCATCAATCATAATTTATTACTAATTTTCAACTGCAACTGTTTTTAAAAAAAACTACAATATTTTCGTAAGAGGAAAATTTGAAGCAATATTTTTGTTTTGTTCCGTTATAAATTACTCTCATATTATATTTGTATTGACAGTTTTGTATTCCAAAATGTAAACCAAGATTATTGTATTTACACAAAACAAAATATAGCCTTACCTCAGGTTCCAAATACACATCCACCTTCTCGTGACCATTTGTATGAACCTCTCCAACACCTCGACTGAGGAGAGACAGATTCAGGGCTCCTCCAGCCATGCTCAATGATTAGCATATCTCGAACACATTAAATTGTAGTCCAAATTACAAGTTATTTATGGATATGTATTGTATCTCAATCTGAATCAGTTAATTAAAAATAATATCTAGTTCTACAAATTAGCTCTGACAGCTTTTAAACCCACACAGCGGGAGTCTGAATTAAATGTTTGATAAACCTATAGTCTTATCCGTATTATAAATTGCATTTAAAAGTGAAGGTTGCAGACGCGATTTGAGCAATAATAGTAATAGTCTATTACTAACTAATAGATACCCGTACATCTGATTCTGCGACTCCGAACTCGACCAATCCGAATAGAAATATTTTTAAAACTAAAAATTGAACAGTTCACCGTATATCAAATATTACAAACAAAAACAAAAAATGCAACGTTAATGTCTCTTTACTTGTCAAACACGTAAGATGGATACAAGCTAATTTTTGACAACGACTAACTATGCTAGTATAACGATAGTCGGTCCACAATTTATGATATATCTGCCGCCATGATGTTTATACTATTGATCAGTGCCTAGTTACACGATCGTACATTCGCCTTTTCGCCAATTCTATTTGAACAATTAAATAAAACTACACATATTAATATTTCATCGTGTGAAATATTGTAATTAGCTCGCTGTACCCATGGAGTCACTGAACCGACATTTATTTCGTATATATACAGGAAGACTAGATTCGAAAGAAGGGGCGTCTATTTATTGTAGACACCAGTGTCGTAACCTGGGCTTGGGCTTTTAGATCCGAGTGCAAAGAATAGGGTCTCTTTCCAGACATATCGTATGAGACAACTAAGGAAAGTTGGCAGATAAATTAGCAACTAGTCATCTATGAAAATAAATAATTTTCACACTTTGTCTCAATTTTTTACTTATGTCTTTTATCAAATAATTCTCCAAGGATAACGAAGATGGGCGGACGTTGCCTCACTGTCCTTTTATGGCAGACTTTATATAATTGGGAATGGTAGATGTGCCATTAAGGATGACTCAACAAATCGGACAAAAACATTATGAGATAGTTGACCCAGAAGTTTTTCCTGTTCTCCTGGCAGGACGTGGTAATCCTAGGATACTGGCTCACTGGAATGCCTTCCATCGCAGACTAAACATGCATCGATACACTCCCCTTATACCACAATGTCTTTGAGAAGTTATGCGAGTTCGGGTTTCGCCATAGCTGCACAACTGAGAGGAATCTGTACTTTTGTTGCAAAGACTATGTGCTGTTAAGAGTTACCTGCTAATGGCCAAAGTGAATATTTAACCATCATCATCGTGTAGTGAGGAAGCGACATGTATGAAAGATGAAATAATAAACAAAGGTCAGCCTGCAATTCTTCATTTCTTAAATCTTATTTTGGTTAGCAGATGGTTAGAATGGTTGGTAGATGGTTAGAACTGATGATGGTTAGTAGATGGTTAGAACTAATGATGTTTAGTAGATGGATAGAACTGATGATGTTTAGCTGATGGTTAGAACTGATGGCGGTTAGCAGATATGTTATGATATTGATATGATTAGGTGACCTTTTTACCTATGACTTATGACGCAATGGTCTAACGATGGTAAACATTTGTCGATTTCGACTATTACTGAGTAATAGAAATTAGTATTATTTTATTTTTATCAGAGCTTATCCTGTTTAGAAAGAACTTGACGATGTATTTCCAAGTTAACTATGGTTCCTACTATTGTTTCTGCTTTTTGTTTGGTAATTTATTCAATAAAAGGAAATATTTCGCACCAAGGAAACTTTTATTTGCGTAGAAATTACACAACATTCATAAGTATACAATGCCAACTCCTATATGAAACCAAATTGGAATACGCATAGAGAAACAGACTTGGACGTTTGCAGTTCGTTTACAAGAGTGTTTTTGTTTGTTTTGTTGTTTTAAATTTTATTTTGGCCGCCTTTTAGTTATGGAATAATGTTTTCTGTTAGGCTTATTTAATAATAATAATATATATATATTTTTTTTTGGGGGGGGGGGTTTGATTTTATTCGCAAGATGAGAAATGTTGTTCTCAATTGTATTCGGAAATGTATCTATTTTATTTTCCTTTTTGTTTTATTCTCCCACGGCAACTCTGGGCTAAACTTCTAGTATGTAATATATCATGTTATGAAAATTGAAGTTTAGTGTTTTTAACAGTTCAAATATCTGATTGATTGATGTTTTCCATTATTTCCGATATTGATTGTGCGATCGATTGTTTTATCTCTTGTGTAGCTTCTCTACAATAAACTCACATACGGGTAATTGCATCTAGTCGGGGAATTATATCTTACTGCGGAAGCATGTTGGTTTGTGGGTAATTATCAGATGCTCTCTTGACGTATTAAAGCCATGAAGCCATATTGGGTTATGTGGTCAAATAATCATATGGATTACACACAACATGGTAAAAATTCAACATGAAGATTAATATCGAAAAGACAGAAATAATGGCAATAGCAAAGAAAGAAAGAAATAGGGGCTTATCACTATTTCCATCGATAATTATCACCTTTAACAGGTAAAGGGGTTCACTTACTTAGGAATTATTATATCGAATCGATAGAAAAATAGTAAACAGGAGATACACAACATATGCAACAAAATATACCAGATACTAGGACAGATAACACTTATTTTAAGAACAAAAATGTCAAAATAGAAGACTATTAGACATAAAAGACTATTAATTTGTAATATACAAGACTATTATTATCCCATGAAAATATCACACCTCTTCCATGGACAGAGGAAAACTAGAGAATTTGGACATTAACAGCAAGAATTTAAGAATAATCAAGAACATGTACTGGCAACAAACAGCAGAAATAAGAGTAGGAAATCAATTTGGCCCTTTTCAACAAATAAAACAAGGAGTCAGACAAGGATGCGTGCTTTCACCAAACCTGTTCTCTTTATACAGTGAAAACATATTGCGTGCAATAGTAGATATCCCAGGAATATCAGTGGGAGGGACATACCATAAATAATTTGAGATATGCGGATGACACTGTTCTGATTGCAAAAAGTGAGGGAAACATTCATGATTTAATTAATGTAGTAGTCACAGAAAGTAAAGAGAAAGGTCTCTTCCTAAATATCAAGAAAACAGAAGTAATGGTTATTTCAAAGAAACAAAATAACACACCTTGCAAGATCAAAGTGAATGATATAGTATTAAAACAGGTCCACCAATTCAAATATTTAGGTACAATGATTACAGCAGATGGAAGAAGTTCAACAGAAATAAGAAGCAGAATAGGACAGGCAAAAACAACATTCAGAAAAATGAAAAATATACTGTGTAATATGACCTTGTCATTAAAGGTGAGAAAGAGAGTTCTGCAGTGCTATATATCCCCTATACTAAAATGTGGGTGCGAGTCTTGGACAATAAACAAACTGGAAAGTGGGAAATTAGAGGCAACAGAGATGTGGTTCTACAGAAGAATGCTGAGAATACCATGGACTGCCAGAAAAACTAATGTAGATGTGTTGAAAGAGTCAAATGTGAAACGGACCTTAATGAACAATATCAGAAAAATACAACCGTCTTTTTTGGCCACTTCATGAGACAGGCTGGTTTAGAGAACATAGTCACAACAGCAAAATTGAAGGCAACAAAGACAGACGGCGACAACGTGAGAAAATATTAGACAGTTTGACAACCTGGCACGGCAAAGAAACAACACCGACCTTGATACATAATACTGTGGACAGAGAGCTGTGGAGAGCCATGACCGCCTACGCCAGCCGGCATGACACCTGATGATGATGTCCCATTACTACATCAAATCGTCAATACAACTGACGGAATAATACAAAATGGCCCATTACTACATCAAATCGTCAACACAACTGACAGAAGAATATAAACGTCTTCTTCAGCCAACTGTGTTCATTCTGAAATTGTTGCAGATTATCAGAATGTAGTCCAGAAAACGGAATGCGCTGTGCCACGGTTCACAGCTAAGATGCGATATCCACGCCTTAGACCTGACACATCCGAGATCAGTCGTCTCTAGGCCACTTTAGGCCTATATGAGATTGGACAGCCAGCCACACTCTCACACCTGCTTAGACGCTTCTTATGACAACGATAAACTAGTTATCTTAGAACTAGTCGTCTTAGAACTAGTTGTCTTAGAACTAGTTGTCTTAGAACTAGTTGTCTTAGAACTAGTTGTCTTAGAACTAGTTATCTTAGAACTAGTTGTCTTAGAACTAGTTGTCTTAGAACTAGTTGTCTTAGAACTAGTTGTCTTAGAACTAGTTATCTTAGAACTAGTTGTCTTAGAACTAGTTGTCTTAGAACTAGTTGTCTTAGAACTAGTTGTCTTAGAACTAGTTGTCTTAGAACTAGTTGTCTTAGAACTAGTTGTCTTAGAACTAGTTGTCTTAGAACTAGTTGTCTTAGAACTAGTTATGTTAGAACTAGTTATCTTAGAACTAGTTGTCTTAGAACTAGTTGTCTTAGAACTAGTTGTCTTAGAACTAGTTGTCTTAGAACTAGTTATCTTAGAACTAGTTATCTTAGAACTAGTTGTCTTAGAACTAGTTGTCTTAGAACTAGTTGTCTTAGAACTAGTTGTCTTAGAACTAGTTGTCTTAGAACTAGTTGTCTTAGAACTAGTTGTCTTAGAACTAGTTGTCTTAGAACTAGTTGTCTTAGAACTAGTTATCTTAGAACTAGTTGTCTTAGAACTAGTTGTCTTAGAACTAGTTGTCTTAGAACTAGTTGTCTTAGAACTAGTTGTCTTAGAACTAGTTATGTTAGAACTAGTTGTCTTAGAAATAGTTGTCTTAGAACTAGTTATGTTAGAACTAGTTATCTTAGAACTAGTTGTCTTAGAACTAGTTGTCTTAGAACTAGTTGTCTTAGAACTAGTTATGTTAGAACTAGTTGTCTTAGAACTAGTTGTCTTAGAACTAGTTGTCTTAAAAGCACATACCCTTATCCTGGTAGGATGTAACTATCCTGGGATACTGTCTCACTGGAACGTCTGTCTTCAGCGTTGATTCTCACACTCTCACTGAATCTCTCTTGTAACAGGACAATGATCCTACTGGAATTCTAGCATAATGTAGTCTAGAGAATGGAAATGCGTTGTATCGCCGATTTTTGCATCAATAGTCCAATACATCCGCCTTCGATGGGACTTCGGGGAATAAACCTGTATCTAGAAACCCCCTTTCTTCCCCCAACCCCACCCCCTTTCTTCCCCCAAACCCCACCCCCCAAGAGCTTAGATATTGTTCATTCATTACGGCAACACATTTCGAGGGCAATTGTTTATCCCCTCCCCTATCGTTGTCAACAACTTGTCAATAAATCAGCGCCCCACCCTGCTTAATTATGTAAAAAGAAATATAATTTGTAACCCCCCACCCAAAATTTCTTGTTTCAAAAACGTGCCCAAAAAATCCACACTATATCTTCTGAATTTGAGAAAAAATTTTTTAAAATTTGTTCAATTTAAAGTAAAGGAAGGTCCTATTGTTGCAGCAACCTGCCGAGCGGGGAGGGGGGGGGGCTAAGTTGTCATATACTAAGCCACATTAACTATTAGGTAAGGGGGTTATCTCCTTTTAATGTTGTGTTTACCTTCTCTTACACACGCGTTTGTATCTATTTACAGCTGGAGTAGCGATAGTGTCAGGCGAGAAATCACGACACAGATTTATATTTTTGGTGTCCAGGCGTAGTTTCCAACCTGGCACGTTGTAACCCGGTGATAGTAAGCAAGCCCACAGTCAACTAGGCTACCTCTCTTCTCACATAATTTACTTGGTGTATAAAAAAAAACCATGTTATAGATGTCAACTTTTGTCAAACCACCACCCCCCCCCCCCCCAACCCTTTGTCAAAAACTATAAAATATTTCTAAACCCCTTCCCTCACTAATTCTAGGCCAGTGTCAAGATACGCACATACATAAAAAGACGACGAGTTTTTTAATGTATGTGCGTATCTTGACAAAGGACATTTGGTTCGAAACGTCGATTATGTTATGTGTATTGTCATTTGTATTATATCCTGTGTTCTGTTTTGTATATTATTTCATGTAAGCATCGGACAGTGATAGTGTACCTGTCATCATTCAGTAGAACTTCATTACCTGTCTCAGACGTGAGTATTATTTTCATTCAGTTCTACTAGCAGTATTACCTTATAATGATTGTGATTAATATACTGGAATTGAGATCAGAGCGGCTGTGACTATGTCTGGTGTTCGTTTATGATAAGCAGAACTTATTCTATGATGGCTACAGTTAACATTGCATGAAACAGCGATGTAGTGTTCGAATCAGTCCATGCTAGAGAGTATACAAACTAATGAAAACACGGACTGAACAATTAACGCGCTCTAATGTTGAACAGTCTAACAGTAAACAAATACTTTCAAACTTATGTAAATTCATCAACTCTGACATTTCACAGGATCAAGTTGACGTGCTCGTTTGAGAGACTTCCTGATAACACAAACTGCATCAGTGTAGGATAAATTGTTTGCGGTAGTATATTGAACTGTTATGTAAACGTCCTATTTATCACTTGTGTTATTATCGCGAAATGTATAAAAACTACTAACATCATCGTAACAGCATTATTATAAATTGTTTCGAAATGCATGCCCCTACTTTTATGTTTTTAAATGCTTCAACGTGATAAGTTCATTTTTTGCAACGGATCTTGTAGTAAAAGAAGATAGAAAGGCATCAAGATTTATTTTAAATTACATCGTCGTACGAGTGAAGCTTATTTTCTGTGGAATATTTTAATAAATTCTAACGAGAAAATGTAGACTCGTAATAACTACCTTTAATTATTATTACCGTTATGATTATCATTACTATTATTATTATCATAATTGTTATTAATATTATGACTATTATTATTATTAATAATATATGTGATTTTTTTTCTGGATATAGGTACACAGGTATAGTGCGTATATAAATTTTTTTAAATGTATTTCTTACTTTGGTTCTGATTTGGTTCAGCCTAAAGAAACTTTCATGCACGTCCAAAACAAAAATTCAACCTTGAAATATTCAAATGGTCATGGCATTTATTTTTGATCAGAATAATGGTAAATGGACACTGACCGGTCTCCTAGTGATACATTAAGAGATAAAGTTAGTATCGGAAAAAACGCTAAACTGAAAATGGAATATCGGAATTTATAGCCGATCCGCCCATTTCCCAAGTAGTGAATGTAATAATAAAGAAGGTCTCCCGTTTACAAACATCTGATTTCACATTTGACAGACACTGGAAAATTTCACATTGTCTTTCGTCATTTATAGTCTTGCTGGTTAATTGGGGTTCATCCTTCTAGTGACACATTTGACATTTCACGTGATTTCCTTTAGTCCCTGTGTCGACAGCCAAAGCAATTCACCATAAAAATCAAATGCATAACGATAGAAGGATGAATCCTACTTTAGCACACAGCCTTGTAATCTCCATTGACGACGAACAAAGGAATACCAGCAGAAATCAAGTGTAAAGATCTAGGCAGAGTGTAGTAATAAAATCATTTTCACACGTTTTCAGACAGCGAGTACAGTATCTAGTTTCGGCATGAACACGTACAGTGTTGTCGAGACACATTGAAAACAAGAAGAAACAAAGATGCCTTAAATATATGGTGTCTTTCAAGTTGTTGTGCACATACGATACACTAAAAAATCTACACTAAATATTCACAGTTCATATGACGTACTGTTATCACCATTGTAAATAAATGCTTAGCGACTTTTGTAGACACCCTGTACAATGATAGTTTTACAAATGTTACTTTTTTCAGCAGAAATGTGACAAGTTCTGTCTCTGTAAATTACCATCTTAAAATTGTGATTTTCCATTGAACTACACACCTTCGGCAACTACAACTTGGAAACCACTCGAACTAGTGCGAGATGTTTGAAACAAATACCGGAAGAGAATCGTTGCTTCCATCACCAAAACGACGAGGACGACGACGATCAACAAATAGTGTGTCATCGCACGGAGGATTTGATGAGTACGATGTTGCTGCTATTGCGGTTGTTTTATAGTTTTATTGTTGTATTTATTGGTGGGTTCTTGTTTGGAACATGTGCCCCCTATTTGATTATCTCTCTGGGCAATGTTTGTCAGTTTATGTTTATGCATTATTAATTTTAATATAAATTTATTTCGCGTTAGGGTTAATTATGTAAAACACAACTCCATTACCATAACTCTAAATAAATTTATACTAAAATTAATAAAGGATTAAAATAAACTGAGAAACATTGTAAAGGGAAATAAATAAAACAAGCAAATAAAACACTCGTTCTATATAAGAACCTATTATTGTTGTGTTTTTATTGTTGCTGTTCTTAATATTGTTTTCATTGTGTTGTTATTTTTATTGTTCTTGTTTTATTGATATTTATATTATTATTGCTTTTAAAGTTGTAATTTGTAGTCATATTTTTTATTGCTGTTGTTTGTTATTGTCGTTGTTATGTTTATTGTATTTTATTGTTTTTTTAATAATTGATGTTTTATAGTTGTTTTTATAAATGTGTTTTTATAGTTGCTTTTGTTGTTGTTGTTATTATTGTTGTTATTACGTACAGATGAGAGTTGATGTTTTTTAAATATTACGTACAGATGAGAGTTGATGTTTTTTAAATATTACATACAGATGAGAGTTGATGTTTTTAAATATTACATACAGATGAGAGTTGATGTTTTTTAAATATTACGTACAGATGAGAGTTGATGTTTTCTAAGTATTACCTACAGATGAGAATTGATGTTTTCTAAGTATTACGTACAGATGAGAGTTGCTTTTAAAAAAAATATTACGTACAGATGAGAGTTGATGTTTTCTAAGTATTACCTACAGATGAAGGTTGATGTTTTCTAAGTATTACGCACAGTGGAGAGTTGATTTTATCTGAGTATTACATACAGATGAGAGTTTATGATTTCTAAATATTACATACAGATGAGAGTTGATGTATTCTAAATATTGCATACAGATGTACCACCCATGTCTCGTACACTTCTCATTTCTCGTCCACAGTGCATGTCTCCAATTCAGTATTTTTCAATCTTGTTTGGTCAGTGGCTCCCTTTTGCCGCAAACATTCTTCCGTGGCGCTCCTGGTGCTTGAATGAAAAATAGGTCATTGTTTTTCATTACAAGTCCCCAATACTTATTAAGCATTATTCATAAAATTCATGTTGTTTGTCGTTCACATTACGACCTTTCTGTGGCTCTTACTGGATGGATCTGTCTCTCTTCCAATTTCACTTTTTACTAGGCCCTTTCTGCAATTCTCTGAGGCCACAAGGAAGCATATTGTCCTTGCTGAGAACCACTTTTAAAATGATCAAAACCACATATATCTTTAAGAGAGTTAGCGTCGAGAGTATTCAATACTGCCCTCCGAGCAAGCTCTAAATCCGTTCCAACATAGACTCCATTCGTTTCAGTTGTGGCTCATCTTGATATTACTTTTGGAGCACCAACCTAAGCGATAGTCCTTGGCTAGCTTAGCCCTTAGATAGCGCCCTTAAATTCAAGCAAATTCTATAGGTTTTAGTAAACTTATAAATGTGTATTCGTTGTGCTAATAATTTATTTTCACTAATTAATATTTCATTTATCATCCTCATTACTCTCATTACTTCAATTATCAACCTAATAATTATTGTACTTTTAACAGAAACGAAGAGGCGGTAATGAGGATGTTTGAAAATGATGAAGCGAATGAAGAACTTGAAATCAGTAATAAAGCAGATAACGACATCGAACCCATTCCTGGAGGTCACCGATCGAGGAGAAGTCGAGAGACAGCAAGAAAAGCCAACGAAGCCATACTAAAAATAAACGCTTGTAAAGAACTCATTGACAATTTGAAGAATAAGGTTAGATTCGGTATTTAGAAACAAATTCATGTATTTTGATGCAGAGCCAACCTGATATATAGGACCTGCAGAATGCGTCATTAATCTTGACTAATTTCACTGATCCGATGTTGTATTTTTTTTAAAGAAAGAAATAGAATTACATCTCATTGTGAGGTACGCTTTTTTCGACAGATTAACGTTAATCCACTGTCGTTTTATCAGAGCTTTTTACCATAAAAAAAAACAATGGAGGCGGTAAATGCGGATGTTGGAAGATGATGAAGTTAATGAAGAACTTGAAATCAAACGACAACGACACATTACAGACTATGAGGATATGCCATATCATTTATCGGATTTCTTTCATTGGTGAACTTGAAATACTCTATCGATGGCCAATGAAAACAAGCAGGTATCAGTCAAAAGTCAGCCAACATTTTGTGAAGAATGTGTAGTCCCTATTTTATCTAGTGTAGATTGTTAAAGATGAGATTTTATGAAAACATACTAAATCTACGTTTCGAATTTCAATGCCTTTATGATGCATATAATAAATAATAAATTGATAGAAACGTGCAGTTAACATGTTTTTTTTTTAAATATTAGGGAATGCCCATAATTTACGTCAATAAATAACGAGAGGGTTGTGGGGTCCGAATAAGTGTTACAGCTAATATCAGGGGGGGGGGGGGCGAGGTTGACAAAAGTTAACATCAATATAAAAAAAAAATATCGAATACACTTGTTTTATTTTGATATTTCTTTTACAAAATAGTATAGTTGTATTAATTAAATTGTTTTAATTCTTCTTCTTCTTCTTCTTCAGCGTTCATTCTCAAACTCCAGCTGAATTTCTCTTGTAGCAGGACCATGGTCCTACTAGATTTCCAGCAGAATGTAGTCCAGATAATGGAAATTCGTTGTGTTGCCGCTTTATTTGTGCCAATGGTCCGATACATTTGTCTTCGGCGGAGTTTGAATTTGAAATTGTTTTCAAAATATTTGACAAAATCGTGTAGTTTTTCGTACCAAAAAAAAAACAAAAACTTTTTTTTTTAAGGGGGATGGTGTTAAAACTCTTTGACATATGCAAGGTGTGTCTGACTTTCTTAAATATAATGACAAGGGGGTGGGGCCCTCAAAATTGGCAAAGAAACTGTTGAAGTAATTTATTGACAAACCAAATAATATGTTATTTAAACAACAGACTAAATCTATGTTTCTAATCAAATATTTTGATCACACAACTAATAAAGCGCATTTAGCTTGCTTCTGTAAATTGTTGATTTATTTGATCTTACCTTCAAATTGCACTGTTTGGATGCGTTTTGAGCTAAACCATGGATATTTGGATAATAGAATGTCCTTCGGGATTTGTTACGTCACAGTTACAGTTGGCTCTACACAAACATTGCTGAGAGTTCCTTCATACTACTAAAAATAAAAAAAATAAAAATCCGGGTTGTGAGTACTTCCTTGACACGACCACTCCTCCAGTTGACTCAGCTTTAAATGAGTACCTGACTCATGAGTTAGGGAAGGTAAAAACAGCAAGGAAGGGAACTGGCCACCCCACCTAATAGTTGCTGCGGCGTAGTACATGAAGAGTTATCTTCATCCCCGACGGCATATGCCATATGACCTACCTTTACCAGTGAAAGTTAGCAAATGAAAGACTGCAGTAAAACTATGCACCAATAGGTAAGTAAATATAGAAACAACGATATAAAAATTATTGAATAGCAACTTTACGAGGAACATTACACGTAATCAACGTTTCGACTAAAATGGTCTTTTTCAATATTGAGACAGACAACCATAGAATATTAACTACAAAGATAGATTCGCAATGACTGCACGTTTGCCATGTTGGAGCTCACAAATCTGGAATGCAATGAAAGGACGACGAGAGACGAGAGAGACGAGTAACCACTCACATTCTGTAGTTCATTTTGTACATAGTTCACAGTCTACAACAGATGGTGAGATGAACAAGTGGCTGCCATTAAATTATGTAAACAATTACTTGGAAGGGGGGAACGTCTGAAAAGTTTGACATATTTTGGCAAGATGAGAGGGATGTTTAACAAAAGATGGCGTCGCAAAATACTGTTTTTATACACCAATAGAATGTATGGAATTTAAGTATTTTTAATTATTTTTTTAAAAGTAAAAATGGGAAATAAAACATGAATTTTATCATACATTTTCTGATAATAAAATGTTAGGGAGTGGGGGGGGGGCGTGAAAATTTTGGTATAATTAAGTAGAAGAAGGGGAGGCTGAATTCTTGACACAGATGTGAAGAAGGGAGTGAGGGGTTCAAAACTGGCATAAATTGTTGACGAATGCGTGTACATCCCCGAGAGGGCCAAAATGATAAAAAACTACGCTGAAGTCGAATGTGTCAAGCCGAATGACATTAATTTCGCAGCCGAGGTGTAAGCGATGACACAACGCATTCAGTCTTCCTAACAATATTTTGGTAATCTGCAGGAGTTTGAGAACGGACGCAAAAGAATAAGTTATCGATTTACATGAAATTGTGTCAAATCGACAAAAGTTCTCAAGCTTTTGTCCATATTCTGTTTGTTTTTTGTTTCAATTCACGTCGCCATCATGCCTATTTGTTGTTCATGACATGTTTAAAATGAACCATGTCAAGTTCTCTGTCCTAGGACTGGAAGATGTCACAGAAGCTTCTGATCCATGACAAGGCTAAGAATTTTGTTGAAAAATATGAGGGCAAATTGTCTCGCGGTAGAGGCTATCAACAACGCGTCAAACAGGTAAGGTGCACTGATTTCTGCCTTAGTTGAGTAGTGTTAGTCGTAGCAGCTTCCATTCACCTTGTAATCAACTACTTCTTTCCTATGTATTTTTGACTTCCGGGCACAGTTATTTATTTAGACTTCGAAAGTCGATCACTTCGCTCGCTCTGAGATGTTTCAAGAGAATTGCCTCGCCGATTGTTCGGAAGCCAGTAGTTAATAGGTTACAAGATATTATGATATTTTCCCTTCTGCATGTCTCGTGAACAAAACAAGATTTGTCCAATCACAAAAAATGTCTTCATTTAGTCTCTCTGCACTATCCAGTGGTTTGGAGTTTGACAAAATAGAATTAGATTACCAGTCTATTCCTGGCTTCACTGCGTCTCAACAATCATGTCCTTTAATGTTCATCTCCTTAAGATCTTCTTCTTCTTTCCTTCCTCTTTTACCCTTTACGGGTGTCGAGGGAGATACAATGTTCTCGTTTTTCTGGCAGCTTCAGATAATGTTATTTGGTGTTCGTGTAATCTCTCTTTGATGTTGTCGATCCAGCGTACTCTAGGTCTACCCTTGGCTCTTCTTTCTGCTTCTCCTCTCTTCGTATATGCTTTATAAACTAATGAATCACACGGCATTCTTTCCAGATTACCAAACCATTGTATCTGTTGGTTTTGTATGTATTGTAGAATTGATATGACACCCACTCTTTCTCTTATGACATCGTTTCTAATTCTGTGTCTTCTGGTCAAAATCCTTAAGATCATGTCCTATTAAGTTATGTTCTTTACCTATCCCTGGTCACTCTAATTTCTAAAAGTATCTGAAAGTGTACATTAACTCTTTTAGTCTGTTATGTGTCGCATAAGCCCATGGACCGCTGGAACAGCAACCAACCAACTAGTCTGTTGTGTCCTGTCCACATGAGGACAGAACACAACCGACTGGACAGCCATTTAAACAGACTAAGACTGGTTCCATCACCTGTGCCCATGTGGGCAGGCAGCACAGACCGTGGAACATATTTTCTAAGACTGTATTACACTATACCAGTTAAGGGAAGAGCACTGGACCACAGGCGACACAACGCATTTCCATTCTCTGGACTACATCCTGCTAGAAATCTAGTATGACCATTGTCCCATTGTCATGCTACAAGAGAAACACAGGGGGAGTTTGAGAATGAACACTGAAGAATTATATATATATATATATATATCGTCTGCTTTAACCAGATATTTATTATTTTCAATCACAAACGGGTTTTCATGTTCTAAATATCTTTCAGATACTCAAACATTTGCTGAGAAGTTGGACTAATTGCATTTCTAGTATGATCCCTTGGGACATGCAAATCAAAAGAATTGAAAGTAAGCTCTTCTGAACTAAAGTCGTAAAGTGTATCCATAGTGTTAAACAGAGATCGTAGCTTGGATCCCCATGTGTTACATGTTCTTAATATTGTTTGACATTCAATTGGTATATTTATATACTTGGAATCGTCGTGTCTATCTTTGGCATTCGATTCCAAGTATATAAATAGTAACCAATTGAAAGCGAAACTATAATCTAAACACGTAACGAATGGGGTTCACCTTAATTTAGTGAACAGGTCTTCTATACGGTGGACGTGCCATGGTTAAATTTACCGAATCCCTCTAAATAATATATTCCTGCTGGCTAATCGCGATTCAACCTTCTAAAGTGACGCCTTGGACATTTCCCGTGATTTTCATTGGCTGTAGACAGAAAGTATACGCAAAAGGACCAATGAAAATCACGGGGAAAAGTCACTTTAAAATGATGATTCCCGGTGAATGAGAGACACGATGTAAAGTGACAAATGAACAGTCAGGCGAATGACTCAGCACGAAGGTTAGGTCTATCTGAAGGCCTTGGATTTACTATAGCCTATGTACAGTTACGTAATTCACACACATCTGGATACATTGGCCGTGAGTTTCGCCAACAGAAGATCTACCAACAGAATTCAATCAAGCCTTCTGTGTCATCTTTTCTATTATTCCTGTACATTTCGTTGTTCGGCTTTAGCCTGCGACACACATTATATAAATAGTGACCAAAGAGAAACACATCAATACTCGCAAACATGACGTAAGAAGCCTGACTGTGCTTTGTTGTGATTCTGATGTTGGGTCTTTTTTTTTTTTGGCGATTGATGGTTTATAGCAAGAGTACACTATGTCCTCCATCGTCAAAATGTGTTGATGGACCCATCTTTAAACCATTTCTCAATAGTATAGTTGAAAAATGTACAAGCCTCGTGTATACCACGTCCTTCACTGGGATAGTCTTGAAGGCTGATCTTACGCAGTCTCCGTCAAAAGTGGTTTATAATAATCCACGGTAAGCGATATTATGTGAGATATGCGCGTAGGAATATCCTGTATGACTTTTTAAGAAATACTTGCGCGTAGGGATATATTTTTTTTAAAACTGTATATAAATGGAAATTATTAAATGTTGCAACTATTTCACATTGAGCATATTAAGAGACAACAGCAAACTGATGTTTGCACACATCAGCAGACTACCACGAGACAACATACCATAGCAAGCTATGCTACACAGATACAGTGAAGGCAGATCTAGAGGCCGACTTCGAAAGAGGCGACAATAAGAAAATAAGAGGCGACAAATTCAACAATATACTCAGCACACACGTATACCATCTCCAGAGAACTCTTCTACCCCTGACACTGAACGGCAACAAAGGGTTTAGCGAATAGATAGACAGATATATATTCCACATGAATATATGGCCCAGTAACATGGACAATGAACAATCAAATAGAAAGCATAATTGATACCCTTGATATGTGGATATATGATTAGTGAGAACGTCATGGAAAGAGAAGAACATAAACTTTAACCAAACTTTGTATGACCAAAAAAAACAGTGAAAGAAAATAAAAGTAAACGAATACATTATATTTTGGGCATTTTAAAAGATCTTACTTGTAAGGGAAGACGAGCAAGGGAAGACGAGCAAGGGAAGACGAGCGAGGGAAGACGAGCATGGGAAGACGAGCGAGGGAAGACGAGCATGGGAAGACGAGCAAGGGAAGACGAGCAAGGGAAGACGAGCATGGGAAGACGAGCGAGGGAAGACGAGCAAGGGAAGACGAGCAAGGGAAGACGAGCATGGGAAGACGAGCAAGGGAAGACGAGCAAGGGAAGACGAGCATGGGAAGACGAGCATGGGAAGACGAGCGAGGGAAGACGAGCATGGGAAGACGAGCAAGGGAAGACGAGCAAGGGAAGACGAGCATGGGAAGACGAGCGAGGGAAGACGAGCAAGGGAAGACGAGCAAGGGAAGACGAGCATGGGAAGACGAGCAAGGAAAGACGAGCAAGGGAAGACGAGCATGGGTAGACGAGCATGGGAAGACGAGCATGAGGTAACAAGAGATACAAGTGGGAGGGAAACATCGCGAAATGGACAGGTTACAGTCTAGAAGAGTGAACCAAGGCAAGAGATGGAGGATTTTGAAGGCTGTTTGTAGTCATCCCGCTTTGCGGACGTGCACATGATGATGATGAAAAATCACTATCAGTGACAGTTTTACCTACATTGACAATGTCCTCATTCATCTCCTGACAGGTCACTTCGGGTCAGTTGTAGCTTCCTATTTCGTATTTCTCAGGTGGCTGCTGTGGATCAGCCTCTGGCTAGCTGTCATGCCTGTATGTTTTATTATGATCCCCGAGGTATGTTTATTTACTTGTCTGTTTCAATCACTAGAAATTGCGAGTGATAAATCGCATTCCACAGTTCCCTGCAGTATTGCTTTTGATAAGGAATCACTTCGGCACACATGTCCACGACATGCAAGTATTTGACAAGGAATCATGTCGGCACACATGTCCACACACATGTCCAAACAGTGAAAATTTTCTTCGATTCACTAATGAAAACAAATCATTTGCCTATCTTCCTCTGAAATTCCCTCATTTTTAATTTGTATGAAGCATTAGCTGACCTTTTTTGCGGATAGTCGTTAAGAATGAGGATGGGGGGGGGGAGGAGTCCACACCTTTTTGGCTGTACTTTAAAAAGAAAATGCAATATTTTTGCAGTTATTTAGTTAATTGTATTAAAGATATTCGCTGTTTGGACATCATTCAACATATCGACTGTGTCCACCTGGTCATTAACTTCTCGTGGTTACCTGAACTGTACTTACCTCATGATTCGTGAGGTCATTAAAGATGTCAAAGTCAAAATCATAAGTTCTCCCACACCGCCCTCTCCCCTAGCCCTAATTCTCTCCAAAATGTGTAACCGTGATCCTAAGAACCTATTTTATTTTTTTAAAAAAAGCTCATCATCTCTGTCTGTTAGACATCTTTTTATTATTTGCCACTTCGCTTATCGTAAACATCATATTGTTTTCATGTTGTTTCGTCGCAAATATTTTCTGAAATTGAACTTCTTGTAGCCTTCTTCTAAAACAAGTCTGTGCTGCCAATCCCCCCCCCCCCTCTCCCATGTTCATTTTCTCTTCGTGGTCCCCAGAAAGACGTTGTGGTCCACTAGTGAACAGTAGAGAGCTGTAGAGAGAAAATGCCTAAGAGCATAATCAAAACAAGCCTTTATACGTGATATATCCATGATTTTCGATGGTCATTATGTATACTTTATATCCCTTGCCAACTTCCATCAATGAAATGCAGGGAAATAATAGGAAAATATTATGAATAAAAGCTTGTTTTATTGTTCTCAGATATTTACTGCCACTTCGAAGCTACGACTAGACCATATGGTTTCGTCAGGAACTTATCTTAAATTCTATAAAATTAACCTAGTTAGTTAGTTAGTCGTCGGATCATCATCACTGCAAACTGGACACATCCATAGTTGCTCCGATCTCTCCTTGAGTGTATCCGCCATCACACTTCTGCTGACAGTACCGGTCCTATGCTGGTTGACCATCATTCTTCTGCGCTCTCCAAAATGTTCACCTCTAGCAACACCGCATCTCAATCCCTGATCTTTAATCCTAGCCATTGAAAAGGAATCACCATCCATATTAGTCTCACTCTCGCGTGTTATATCTCTTAAGGAGTTCAAAACGTCAGCGCGATCCATTGCCCCATCGCCCTAGGCCACAATCGCACACGATGCCAGTTGATCCGCTCTTTCATTGCCTCGAACGCCCACATGTCCCAAACGAAAATAAATGTAACCGCTTTCAAGCTCGCATTTCTCAAGGCCTCAATCCACTGTTCGCGAACGAGACCCACTTGTACCTTCTTAATCATACTCATAGAGTCACTCAAGATGCAGACCTGCGTTACTTTCTGTGTGCGTAGCCACTCAAATGCCTTGGTCACCACCATAGTCTCCATGGTCATACTACTCGTAGTGACCGCAAAGGCACCACTTTCCTCCTTGATAGTTTTACCTGCGCACTGAGCTGTAAAGGCCCAAGCACTGCGAACACGCCTAATTACAGATCCATCAGTGTATATAATCACATCCCCCTCTTTGGTATTCTCACTGATTAAAGCCTGCACTTCTTTCTCCACAGCTGTGGGACACCATTCTCTGCATTCCCTGCTAAGTGATATTACTACTCTAAAATTAACCTATTCTGTTTAAGGTCAGCTACAGTTTCCAGTTTCCATGATTAACCTATTCTGTTTAAGGTCAGCTACAGTTTCCAGTTTCCATGATTAACGTTCTTTGTTCCATCAACCTAATATAAGTTAATGAACAACGATACACGGTTCAGGCCAGACTGTCCCTAGTATACAAGACCTTCCAACAGAACTAATTAGGACCCCCATTCGTTTATTATTAGGCTTTCGGTTGGTGAGTATTTATATACTTGGAATCGCCTTGGCTATTTTTTGGCATGCGATTCCAAGTATCTAAATAGTAACCAACCGATATCCAAACAACAATTTTAAAAAAGTAACGAACAGGATCCTAATTAATTATGTTGGACGGTCTTTATTGAAACGGTCTTGGATCAGGCATACCTTCGAAATTCTATAAGACCACTGAACATAATTAATTCGGATATAATTTGTTACGTTTTTTTATTATATTCATGATTTTTATTGGTCACTATTTATATACTTGGAGTCACATGCCTAAAATAGCCGAGTTCGATCAATGAAATGGAGAAATAATCAAAACGGGCTTTTAGGTTCATGTTTACGTTTTCTGATCAAACGTGAAACGTGCACAGGCTAATTTACGTGCACGGGTCATCTATACTTGAGAAGGTCATGGTTCATGTTTAGATAACTGCACACATTGATTTCATTACACAAGTTAAACTACTATTGATCTGCAAGGATTTCTATTAGTGACGGTAGTAGCAGTGTTTGGAGACATGTCTGATGTCCTCAAATTAAAGTTCTACTTTCTGGGTTTAATTTAGTCACAGCAGTATTTAATCGAGTCACTAATTTAGTCAGTAGGCTCATTGGTATCATCATTTACCAGTGATGCTAGTTGCCTTTTCTCGTGATTTTCATTGGCTCCCGGTACAAAATACGCACAAAGTGACTAATGAAAATATAGTGAGAGCTTCATGAAACGAGAAGAAAACAAAGATTCGGACAACATAAAATTAAAAGAAAATAACTATTAAAGAAAATAAAAATACAATAGAATACAACAATGTATAAACAAGGGCTGCCATTTTGTGGCTTATAAAATGGCTGCTGGACAGGAAATTTAGTTGAGCCAATTTTATTCTTTTTAAATATTTTTTTTGGACCAATGTGAATTTGCAATTGAAAAAAAATTGTTTGCATGTTTATAAACATATATACTTTCCCGTATATTTTTAAAGTTTATCTACAAACTGTCTGACATGTTCTTTCATTTTAAAAAAAAAGTCATATTAACTAATTTATAAACATTGTCCATTCTATTCATGTACAATAAAGAGTGCATGCTAGAAATAGGTATTTGATAATACTGTTCTCAGGATATCTCAGTGGAAACATTGGTACTTTTGTGATATATGATACAGCAAACAATAAGAGCAGAAACTTTCGTAGTATCAAAACAGGCACTAGATAATAGTTAGGACATTAAATTAACTGAGAAATTTAGTGACTACAAAGTGAAAAGTGAGATATGTAATTTGACTATGTACAAAACTTCTAAGTACCCTCATTTCTTTCCTGTCTAGAGAAAGCTCAAACTCTCAAAACAGCATTAGAATAACTTATTAAGTTAGCAATAACATGTTTGTCATCGTGAAATGAATTAATATTGATAATTTAACCAGAAATAATAAAAGTTTATAGAAAGGTAGAATTCCTGAAAATGTAGCATGTTTTTAGTAGTTTAAACATAATTCTGAAAATTTAGCCATTTTGATCATTCTTCATGAACAATTTTGCCAAAAAATAGTTCCAACCATATGGCAACCCTGATATAAACTGTTAGTCGAGATTGGCTATGATTTCTGAATTTTTTTTGCAGCTGCTTTTAGGAGAAGCCTATGGATCAAGTGTTCGAAAAAAGATACCCTCAGACGAACTGGCCACGGCTTATGATCTGAAAACGTTGTGGAACGCAGAAGTCAGTGTCTGAAGATGTGTTTGCTGTTTATATTTTCGTCAGCTTATCAATTTGTTTGCACGTATGTCTTTTTTTTCAAGACAGGTATATGCGGTTGAAAGTGGAAGAAGAAGAGAAAACCAAATAAAATCGTGGATAGACAATATCAAAGACTGGACAGATACATAATTTTCTAGTAATCCGCATTACCTAAGCATGACCGAGCTCCAGTATAGACCTGCGAACAGAAAGTAAACAAGACTTCATTCGTGACGTTTTTTTATTAATGTCATGTCTTTCATTGTTTACTATTTGTATACTTGGAGTCACTTGCCAAAATATGCCACGGCAGACCAAGGAACGGCACGGAAATAATCAAAATCAATCTTCCAGGTCATGTTTACTTTCTGTACAGAGGTCTATACCGTCGTTGGTTGCGGATAAAGTTAGAAATTACTTGGAAGACTGTGTTTGTCGTGTCAAATTTAGTACAATAACCATCCTAACCAGTTATGGGTTATATATATAGATGGAAGTCTATCTTTGAATGCATATATGTATCGTTTTGTCAGCTCAATAAAGTGTATGTGCTTGTTTCTCAGTTCATGGGTGTGTCTACTGTATAACTACTGACAGGCGGAAAACTGCTTTGTGACATTAGTTAATGTGCGAGTTGTCTACCATTAACCTATTAGTTCATTTACTGATTGATTTATCTATTGATCCACCTCTAACGCCATCGAGTTGGTAACCTGCTATTGTTCTAGACCAACACCGACATCGTTTGATTTATATCGATATACATCAACGTTATCACCTCAATATCAACAGTCATCAAGTTATCAAAATAATATCAACGGTTGTGCCAGATGCGAGAGTTGAGTAGGCACATCTCAGCATGAAGGGAGAACCCTTCACCGACAACGAGAGATTGTGACGGTGAGAAATACAACAACGATACGTTGCATAACCAAACCATAATGACTCATGTAATAATATTGTCACACAACCGTTTCAGGTATATAATATCCACTATAAATATATGCAGATGCGCATATGTAAAAAACGGACTGGCGATACAATAAGTGTTGTTCTTCGGATCCTTTCGTGAGATCAAGTGAGCACGTACACATCCAGACTAAAAGACATTGTTGATTCTCCATGATCTATGCAGGACCTGGTCAGACAAACCAATAATGTGTTCCTTCAGCGCGCAGAAAATAACTATAGGCTCTATAAAACTCTATAGTATTATAGACTATGTCTTGGGAAAAATACTATTCCCATGTAAAGTATGAATGTGTGAACAAATGTTGATGTAATGACTTACCGTACCTATGTGTATAATGAACAAAGAGAGATGGATGAGAACAGATGTATGTGAGATGTATGAAACATTTAGAGTGGTAGGAAGATTTCACTAAGCTTGGGAGAACTGGGCAAATTCAGGTTCGATTTGAGATTCAGTGAATTCGATAATTTGGCAGCGAAGAGGTATGTGGCAAAGTGCCTGCAACGCCGCAGTGTAGGTCGGAAAGATTCCTAGGTAGCTACAAGTTTAGTGAGATGTTTTTAGCTAATATTTGTTAGTCAAAGCTTGAAACGCTCTAAATTCGATGACAGTGTAAGACTCCACGTAAACCGGATTTCTCGCTGGATAGCGGATAATCAGAACAGACAGTTCCTGCAGTTGAACCTATATTGGAAACTTATACTTCCAGGACATCAAATTAGCATCGCACAAGTCGTGGGACTTGAACGTAGAGAATTTTCGTATCCTTTACAGGAAGACAGGATCCAACGATTTCGGTTACTATCGCGGCCCTAACATTTATAATAGACAAGTATTGTGATATAAGGACCTCGTGTTGTAATTCTAGCCACTTACCATTACGGGCAGGGAGTCCGAAGGTTAGGTAGATGAAGAATCTTAGCTTGAAGAACAGGAACAGGAAGTTTTGCCTCCACATATATTGCCCCCATCAACCCCCATCATCATTCTGTCACACGGTCATCCAGTTATCAAATTAATATAAACAGCCATGTAGTTATCAACTTGGTTGCAACAGCCACATTGTTCTCTATGTATCAAGATAATTCGAAGTGAATGTTCCAAAAATGGAAGTAGCAGATGGTGATCATCACGAACAAAATATCAACGTCTATGTTGTCTTTATATTTTTCTCTGTGTGCCTCTCTGTCTCTTACTCCCATATCTCTGACTCCCATATCTCTGACTCCCATCGCTCTGACTCCCATCGCTCTGACTCCCATCGCTCTGACTCCCATCGCTCTGACTCCCATATCTCTGACTCCCATCTCTCTGACTCCCATCTCTCTGACTCCCATATCTCTGACTCCCATCTCTCTGACTCCCATCTCTCTGACTCACATATCTTTGACTCCCATATCTCTGACTCCCATCTCTCTGACTCCCATATATCTTACTCCCATCTCTCTGACTCACATCTCTCTTACTTCCATCTCTCTGACTCCCATCTCTCTGACAAGCAAGTTCACATAAAAATATATCCGATAAATGATCTTGAAAGTTTTACTAAAACATTTTTTGACCGACATTCTCCAGGGAGTCATCAAATATTCCGTGATTTTCTACGGTTACTATGGCAACAGTACAACAACTAGTCACGGATACAGGCTGCCATTGGCCTACTTTTTGACCAATGTGGTGGCTTTTGGGTACAGTTTTATCATCGTCCTACACACGTAAGAGATGTATAGATTAGTGGAAATACGCAGAAAGATGTTTATGCGGATGAAAGGTTAGATGTGATAGTGATTGAATGGGTAGAAAGCTGGATAGACGTGATGTGATTGGAGGGGCAGAAAGATAGATGGATAAGTGTGTGGAGGGAAGAGTCAGATCTGATTGTGGTTGAATGGGTAGAAGGTTGGATAGATACATTGGTGAATGGATAGGTGGGCTTATTTTAGTTTGTTTATTATATCTTGAATTGACGTGAAAGCTTCCTACATCTCTTCTAGCACACGATAAAAAGAGTATGCATGCTGATGGTACCCGTAGTTAGCTAGTAAAACAATAATCTACCGCTCACTCAAGCACCCCATTCTGATTGTGCAATTGGTAATTGCAATTATTTTAGTCGAAATATATGAGGGGTCACGTATATTTTGACACAGAGACACAAAAACATGTAAGTTTGACTGTGGTCGCTTTTAGATTGGTTTCCAGCGTGCAGTACGAGCAGTGTTTATAAAAAATTACATTATAATGTATGTCTGGCCTACTAGGGATATGTCTACGGAATTTCACCGTTTAGTAAAATTTGTAAAATGCTGAACGTGTTAGTTACCAACGACGAAGTCTGATGTGTATGGCCATTGACACAAATAAAACAGCAACATGACGCGTTTAGATTCTCTGGAGTACATTCTGCTGGAAATCTATAGCGCGTTGCACTAACTTTGCCCTCGAAGACATGCATCCATCTGATTAACCATCTAGCGTATTAATTTCCATTTTTGCATATGATGTTATTTTTGATTAGATCCAATAAATATATACTTTATATTTGTGTATCATATTCAGTTTTTATACATAATAACATCATTTTAATCTTTGTCGGCATACTAATTATTGTGTATCTAGAAATGAAATGTTACCACTTCAGAACCAGATTCTGTGAGTTGATTAGAAATAGGCGTATCTACTATTCCATTAATATGTGCACCATGTTTGGATATAATATTTGTTGAATATGATTTCTTAAATGATCTGTGTGCGAGATACTCGTGAGATTGTTTCATTGTCATTTAGTGCTCTACTGTCATAAAATTTACTCTCACTCTCGTGATTTTCCTACTAACTACACACTTTATGTGAAACACTTCTGGCGGAGAATTTGAGCGTGACACCGGATATAACCTTAAACATCTTGTGTCTGTCTTGTGTTCAAGAGTAAAACTTAGGGCAATTTCACGCTTAAATCATACTAATTGTATGATTAACCAGTCATGTGTAAATGAGGTTTTAGAATTGACTGCAAACATTTGAATAAATGTGTGTGAGATGTGCGTTAACAATTATACTTTATATATATACAGCAAATAAACGAAAATTGAAACCAATGAATTCATTTTAATGAAAAATGTAATTTATAGAGTCTATACCTTTTCAAATTCACATTAAAATTTTCAATTATATCAATAATTAGGAAGTAATTTTTTTTGCTGAGATGTATAATTTCTCGTAATTAATCCATAGATAAAAGGATTGATAGTGAGTGTGTGCATGAATGTTTGGATGAAAGGATGTGTTGATGAACCAATAATTCGATTAACGCAAAGATGAATGAGTTTTGTCGACCGATCTATCCATTTATCCATCAATTTTTCTGTCGATCTATCCATTTGCCTGCCTGCTTATCTGTCCGTCTACCTGCTTACCAACCTAGATTTTTCTTTTCAGAATGGCGAACAATTTTCAACGAAATCGAATGTCCGACAAGGATGAAGAGTTTACGTTCTCTTGGAAACTTTTTACAGAGTGGGACTACATGATCGGAAGTAGAGAGACGGCCATGACAAAACACGCTTCCATAGCAACAACTTTTAAGGTAGGAGATTGATGAGATGAGAGTGGTTGTGATATATGGGAAAATGTAATATTCTTACTTTCTTAAAACTAATAACTAACAAATAATGAAACAAATGTAACCACTGTTATACTGAAAACATATGAATAGTGTATTTCACGGTAAAATTTGGACTTTTCTTAACTTTCCTTCGCTAACAGAAACTCTTGCAGATCAATGGTAGTTTGAGGACATCAGACCTGTCTCCAAACATTGCTACTACCGTATAAAACTTATATAAAACTTATATAAAACATGTAAACCTTATATAAAACTATATAAAACGTATATAAAACTTATATAAAACTTATATAAAACTTATATAAAACTTATATAAAACTATATAAAACTTATATAAAACTTATATAAAACTTATATAAAACTTATATAAAACTATATAAAACTTATATAAAACTTATATAAAACTTATATAAAACTTAGATAAAACTTATATAAAACTTATATAAAACTTATATAAAACATGTAAACCTTATATAAAACTATATAAAACGTATATAAAACTTATATAAAACTTATATAAAACTTATATAAAACTTATATAAAACTTATATAAAACTTATATAAAACTTATATAAAAATTATATAAAACTTATATAAAACTTATATAAAACTTATATGGTCGTGATATAAGGCTGATCAATGCTCATGTCTACTTTCTTTAAAAAATTCGACTGTACATGTTACGCAAATGTGACCTCATCACGTGATAACAATTTTTAATAGTAGGTTTGATTTCATTGAGTTTCCGTGACACGGAAATTTTTTTTTAATGCGAAGCGTCTGCTAGCGCTAATTCGATCTTCATATAAAGTACTGAGGTCCCGCCCCCCCCCCCTCTGCAAAAGCTGTTCCAGGGGAGTGCGAGCACGGCCTATCAGCGCATTACGCGCAGATCGATGGTTACTGCGTTGTATACGCCTGTAACGAAAGTTCGTTTCGTTAAATAATGTATGAGACTAGTTCCGTAAAAAATAGGACGCATCTGCTTAACGTGAACCAATTCTAATGCTAACCATAACTCTAACTTTACACATAACCAAGTGTTTGTGTGTACGCTCGTGTGTCTGTGTCGAAGAAATTAATTAAAGCAATTACATATTCAAGAATACTACACATGTTTATTAAGCAGTGACGTCATTTAGGAATTCATCACGAAATAGGAATCCCCACCATGTCATCTACGGAAACCCGCTACGAACAATTTATTTCTGTAGTATACATTTTTGACAAGCATCACAGTAACAATAACATTTATTTTTGTAATGTTCTACAGGAAGTCATTATGGAAGAGCATGTCAAGGTCACAGGCGAAAAGAAATGGCTAACTGTGGTACTCCGAGTTTTGGCTAATGCTATTATAGTAATTTTATTAGGTTAGTTACATTCCTTCATATTTGAATTATTCATATATAAAAATGATAATTGTTCTACCGTATTTTTATACCAACTCTGTGACGCCAATTTTAAACATGACCTTGACAATGACCCTAGCGAAATAGATCATAGTATATAAGATTAGATGTTTGGGGAAAGCTATAAATGTCACCAGAAGAAACCGACAGAAAAATGAAGATATCAGGAAAGAATTAAAGACCATCTCAAGTCAAGACTACTCCGAGAGACTGCAAACCACGTGGTGTGGCCACGAAATGTGAATGTAGTCTACTTAACCACCCCTTCGTGCGTAGGGACCTACAACAACAGAAGATCTCTTGTAGGCAAGGCAGGATTTAGACTTGATAAGGCCCTAAGCTTTCCGAAAGTGCGGCATTGGCACAAATAATGCTGCAATATATTTAAGTATATAAGATAATTGCTGGGGAAAGTGGGCGCCCTAAGCTATATCTTGTGTAGCTTATTTGTAAATCCTGCATTGCTTTCGTGCATACACCAGATCTTTCTTGTAGCACTACTCTCATGTCATGCTAGATTTTTCAGTAGAAAGTAGTCCAGAGAACGAAAATGCATCGTCTGATAGTTTTATTTGCGCTAATGGTATGACATAGCATATCCGACTTCGGTGTTTCTGGAAATTTTAAATAAATAATCATCTATAATATAAGGTAAGGCTATATTTATAGTGTAGTCAAAAGAAGGCTATAAATTGTTAGCTTTTAGCTCTCATTCTCAAGCTCCCGTTGGATTACTCTTGTAGCAGGACCACAGTCTTACGCAGTCTTAGATGCGTTGTTTCCGTTTTACTTGCACCAATGGCACGACACATCCGTCTTCGTTGGAATGTATATATCTAGATGTCTGTGGATAAAGTCATTGATGTTGTGTTCCATATTACTGCATACAGATCTGAACAGAACATGACTCGCCACTGCTTACAGATCTCAACAGAACATGACTCGCCACTGCATACAGATCTCAACAGGTCATGACTCGCCACTGCTTACTCATGACTCTTCCCAAAAAAGACCTTCCAACAAAATTAATTAGGATCTCATTCATTACGTTTTTGATTACTGATGTGTTTTCGATTGGTCACTATTTATATACTTGGAATCGTATGTCAAAAATAGCCAAAGCAACTGCATGTATATAAATAGTGACAAACCGAAATCCCAACAATAATCATAAACGTAACTAATGGGATCCTAATTAATTGTGTTGCGAGGTCTTCTAATCACCTGACAGTCTCCCGCATACTTATTCGTGACCATTGACAGTACTATAAGACGTAACTGCAAAAAGTAAACTGGCCTTTATTCGGTACGTCGTTTTAGTATTGTCACGCTTTCCATTGGTTAATATTTCTTTACTTGGAGTAGACTTGGTTATTTTTTGTATGTGATTCCAAGTACATGTATATAAATATTGACCAATGGAAAACACGCGAATAATAAAGGAAAGGAACGAATAAAGGTTTAATTAATTCAGAGAACAGGTATTCTACCGCCGATCGGTCGTGGCTTATTACACAGGATAGCCTTCAGAAACTAACATTGCATTCAGGTTCGTAGTGTTGGTACTGAAAGTTGACTTCAATCATATTTTTTTACCCACACACGTCAGATAAATATAGGAAATTAAACAATGTAACATTTTGCCATTTCAATATTATCAACGGAAAATTAATCAGTTTTTCAATAACAAAATACTTTTATCAAGAGTCGAACAGAAGACATTGCACGTCAATCACGGGGGGAAACTCAGCTTTGATCTCAGTCTCTCATTCACTGCCTGAAACGGTTTTAATTTTTTGTATTTTTTGGTTTAATTTTGAGAATTTTGTGTCTCAGTTTTGTTGTATTGTTTGTAGGGAGAATAACAAAGATTTTTGTTAGAATAAATGTCAAATTTGCTTGATGTTTCCCAAGTTCATTGTGAGGCCAAATTGTAAAGAATGTAACAGAGGACAAACGTTGCTCATTGATTATACAGAATATAAAAACCACCATATACGTGAAAAAACGAAATAAATACTCTATTCTTTTTGATTTAACAAAAACACTTCATGACAGTGCTGACACGCTGCAAACGTGTTGCTTAGTCAGGTCATGAGGCAGCATTCACTTTTCGAAACTAACCTCCAGTGAAAAGTTGGGGGTGAAAGAACAATAAGGGTCCAAAAGAAAGTATGGATTGATTATATTAAAACCTGGACAGGACTATGATTTTCCACATTTCAACAAAGAACTCAGAACAAAGAAGAATGGCGAAATTTTTGTGTTGATGCTTCTAGAGTCTCACACCCCTACACCACTGAAGAGTTATGTGTTTGATAATGCTTTTGCTGATGATGATGATGATGTTAATGATGATGTAGCACGGCCATCTTAGTTTTCAGATGAAAATTTATTTCTGAGAATCGAAATCAGTTCATGTTAGGCTGATGTGGCATTTTTTTTACCAAACAAATTTCCTACATTATTTAACGAAACGAGTTTTCGCTAAAAGCTCATACAACACAGCATTCCTCGATCTGCTCGTAACGCACTGAGAGGCCCCTTCATCCTTCACTGGAACACCCTTAAGAGGGTGGGGGCGAGGCTCTCTATGCGTTACGCGAAGATTGAAATAGCGCTAGCAGACGCTTCACATTTTTATTTCCACGTCTTGGAAGCTCAATGAAATAAAACCTGCTATTTAAAAAAAAAGATGGACTGTTATCACGTTATGAGGCCAAATTTGCGTAACACGTACTTCGAAATCAGCTTCAGAAATATGTGCAGCAGTAATTCTTCCAAAACGAACACAGAATAAACTGCATATGACAGACAATAAACTGATTGATTTCAGGAAATACAAATATTTTATCAGACGATAATAGAATACATTTCCTGAAATCAAAAATATACGAAGGAAATACGGGATAGATTTCATAAATGAAGAAATTAATAAACGAAACAAAACAACGAAGTTATAATTTTAGACACAGTCCATAAATTACGTCAACAATCGTGAAATAATTTTTCACCTCCAGCTCCTCTTGTCAACAAACTGTCAAGAATTCTGGAATATCTACCACTTTATCCCCCCCCCCTTTACAAAAGAATGTGCTTCAAGATTAAGAAAAAAATTCCTGTTTTTTATTCAAGATTTTTGTTTTTAAAAAAATGTCAAAATAAAACAATTTATAGATTTACTAAAAAAAAATATTTGTTGAGGTCAATTTTGTCTTCCACTTTTTCATAAACGTCAAAAACGTGGAAACGTTATCAGACACCCCCCTCTTACCCCTCCCCCTAACTGTTAACGAGATTTTTGAACATGTAAAAATATATTTACCGTATTCTGTAATACAGCGCAATGGCGTGGAAAAGGTAAATTTTGATTTTACATACATACAGGCACGGGTCTTGTGCAGACTTTATTGTAGCGGAGATTATCATGGAATCGAACTGTCCACCCAATCCCGTGATCCTTAGTCGTCTCTCACGATATTTATTATACATGATCAGAAGCAGTGTTTCTATTCTTTGCTCTCCTTTTGATCCCGGACAACTGTCTCTCGTCAATTACACAGTCCTGTGGGCGCATCGTGCAATTACCCTTCTAAAGTGATGCTATTTGTCTTTTCCCGTGATTTAATTTCCTATCGTGTATTCAATTTTGCCTGGACAACCAATTAAAATGTCTTCCTAGTACTAAATATCATGTTCTCATTTCCCAAGGGTGGAGGTAGAGGCTTGGCAAGACCCCACACCCTTATCTAATTACCAACGTGGAAAACGACATTTTATAATAAGAAATCGTATCTTTCGTCAATTATACAATCCTGTTGTCATTTCCTTCTAAGGTGACGATGTTAATTTTTCCTATGATTTTCATTGGTCACCTATGTAAACTTTGTCTCAACAGCCAATGAAAATCACGGCAGAAGTCGTATGCATTATGATAGAGGAATGATCCCCAACATTTATCCCACGTGTCTTATATTGTCGATGATCACAAACAAATGTATAAGAATAGAGCTACCGCCCCCCCCCCCCCCATTTACTGGCTGGTAGGAAATGTTTAGTGAAATAATTAAAATACAAGATGATGTACTTTTAAAAAATGTCTGTAAATGAATGGTTCACCTTTGTTGTCACTTTAAAAAAAAATATTATCTCTTTATATATATATATATATACACACACACATCGACATTGACCAATCAGCGTTGAGCGCCTATGTGGTTCAGCTTTTTGTGGAAAGATCTCGCACTTTGGAGATCAGGAAGAGAGATAACCCAGATTATGAATCGGATTTTTGGGAGGAAAATGAGGTGAGTATATGGGGAGAATGAGGTGAGTATTAGGGGAGAATGAGGTGAGTATTAGGGGAGAATGAGGTGAGTATTAGGGGAGAATGAGGTGAGTATTAGGGGAGAAGGAAATAGAGGAGTCTGTCTGGAAGTAGAACAAGGATGGGAAATAGAGGTGTGTGTCTGGAAGTAGAACAAGGATGGGAAATAGAGGTGTGTGTCTGGAAGTAGAACAAGGATGGGAAATAGAGGTGTGTGTCTGGAAATAGAACAAGGATGGGAAATAGAGGTGTGTGTCTGGAAGTAGAACAAGGATGGGAAATAGAGGTGTGTGTCTGGAAGTAGAACAAGGATGGGAAATAGAGGTGTGTGTCTGGAAATAGAACAAGGATGGGAAATAGAGGTGTGTGTCTGGAAGTAGAACAAGGATGGGAAATAGAGGTGTGTATCTGGAAGTAGAACAAGGATGGGAAATATAGGTGTGTGTCTGGAAGTAGAACAAGGGTAGTAAATAGAGGTGTGTGAGGTAAGCGAAGGTAAGAGATCCACCTCCTCCCCATTCAGTTTTATTAGTATGCATAACCCCTATTTAAACAGCACCTCCATTAGGCAGACCCATCAGCATCAAAGTTATTGGTGGAACGTTATGGTGTATGTACTTGATTGCTATGAACTTTCTTTGTCAGATAGCATCTTTTGTTTTCTTGTCCACGCTGGGATATCTAGAAGACCTCAATGCATACACACACATATATGTACAAATAATTTGGTTATTACAACTTATCAAAGAAATGGAAGGAGATTGTTCTGCATTTAGACTTTGATTATTTTTTTTAAACAGTGTTCCCAAGATCATTTTGAATATTTCAAGTGCAGGTTTTCGTTCTGCACAGAACGAAATACTTGCATTATTCATGTATTTTTCAATTCTTATTATTCAAAATAACACACACAAAATCACTAAATAAATATGTCCATGTTATACACTTTCAGCTGACGATGGTATTCACATTGATTTCGCTAATCTTCCCTCCAATACTAGAGGTACTAAGCCCAATGGAAAAATATCACCCACGAACCAGACTACGACTGATGTTAGCAAGGTGAGACCTCAGAGATAAGGCCTATTAGTCAGTTAGGTAAAAATGTTGTCAATCAACATTAAGTACTACAATCACAGTCATAATTCTCAGTTACAATGATAAAAGAAACTTTAATGAGAGTAGCAATGATGACAGCAAAAGTTCAAGCACAACTTTGGACCCAAAAAAAAACCAATCACATATATATATTGATTATATATATATATATATATTGTTGTGCTTGAACTAGTTACGGGCACGGCGTGGGTGGACGGAACAACAAAGAAACATGTCGCAAGGGACAGAGTTGTGCCCCGTTGTCGACGTCTGTTTCAGCAGCATTAAACTCGAAACACCATCGTGTCGAATGGCTGCTGGAACAGTTGGTGAAGCACTTATGGGAATGCCCCACGTGCTGTGAGGCCAGTTTCTAATCAAGAATCAAGGTATAGTATAGACATTGACCTCGACATTCTACAATACAATTCCTAGCAAACAATGTAAACAACCACTCATCAGATGTGTTTTTTTTTATCCTTTCAACAGAAACACATCATAAAACAACTATGTGCGTGTCACTGCTAGAGGCTACTTCATTCTTTTGATTGGCTGGCAATATGTGAGCAGCTCGTAGTGACAAGCTATCCGGTAGTTTTATGGTGTGTTTCTGTCAGTCCGACAATATTTTGTTCACCCTACGCTGAGTGGTTGTTAACATTGACTTGTTGGTACTTCTTTTGTAGAAGGGTACTACGCTGAGTGGTTGTTAACATTGACTTGTTGGTACTTCTGTTGTAGAAGGGTACTACGTTGAGTGGTTGTTAACATTGACTGGTTAGCACTACTGTTGTAGAAAGACATGTCCAAACACAACTATAACAAGCAAATACTTGTACAATTACGTGCGTGGTGAGTATCACAACCACATACCTTATCGACAAATCTGTTTTAGTTGTAAGAAATGTCCTGCTTCCTCTGGATTCAGCTTTCTAAACTGTGAAGTTGCCTGCTACCGCACAGAATATATCTCCTTTCACGTGTGGTTTCACTATAAATTGCGCAGCGACCATACTTTGGTGAAGCGCTTTGAATGGTGGATAAAACGGAATCACAGTGAGAGCGCCCTGCGAAATTAATTTCGTAAATAGCGTCTACCTGCCTGAGCATGTGAAGACTGGTCTTCGTAAACCTTGAAGATGATGTTAATAACGGGTACAGCGGGTAGAAAGGTTATTCACAGTAGAGTAATGTGGACTGCATAGAGAGTGTCAAGGCACTCAGAATTCCCTGATGATCCACCACATTCTGTATTATTTCTCAACATTTTCTCTCACTGGTGTCAACTAGGCTAAGACGAGGGAGCGAGGGTGGCGAATAAGTTTATGATTTCACAGTGAAATCGATTTTAGCAATACGATTCCTCTGGTTTAGTAAAATATACATCTTATGACGAGGCACACTCTTTTCAACCTTGAACAAATATTCCAAATTGGTTATATCAGTGCTTTTTACTATAAAAAATAGTGTAGGCCTCGGTAATTCAGTTACCACGACCTCCTAAAAGTTTAGTTAGATATAGTAATTAGCTATAAGGGGAGAGAACAACAATGGACTAACTTTTCTTCCATAGCTGTAGAATAGAGTAGCTTGTAAACGTGCGCGTGGCAGCTAAAGAGAGGGGATATAACCCTATTGATTGTCAGCCACAGTTGACCAGTATATTCACAGCTGTAACTATACATTTGTTTGTTTGTTTAGTACTGGTTTTGTCTTTCTTGAGAAAGTCACGCTTTTTTCAACCGTGAAATAATTTTCATTGGCTATATCGGGGCGTATCTGGTGGTCGAATGACCTGGGTGTTGTCCTGTTTGGGACTGGGAGAATGACCTGGGGTCTGGTCTGTCCAGAAAAGACATTAAATAGTGGGGGGGGGAGTGGGGTGTAACTATACATGCATTTATTTCATGGTTTTTATTTTTTTACTATAAGCTTTTATAAATTGTCTTTTCCTAAACAGAATATTTGCTTTGAACCTGTTGAATCTTTACACTTTGTTTATCGCCCTTTACAATATGCAGAGAGATCTGGTAAGTTCTACATGTTAAGTAATTCCTAATTTATTCATTTTTAATCAGTATAAAATAGTTCTTCATTTATCCACCTCTGAATTAGCATAAAGTAATTCTTTACTTATCTCCCTTCTAATTAGTATACAATAATTCTTTATTTACCTCCCTTTTAATTAATATAAAATAATTCTTCATTTATCTCCCTTTTTGGTACATACTCTTGGTCATAGAGATTTAATGTCTCTAATGGCGCGAAAGGGGAGCAAAGAATAGCAACACTGTTTACCTTCCACACATGTCTTAAAAGGCGACTAAGGAGGTTATGGGATGGAGTTGGCTGTCCCATCCCATATAGGGTCAGTGACCCAAAGCCATGCTAAAGTCGGATGTGTCGGGCCGAAAGGCGCAGATATCGCAGCAATGCTGTAAACTATGACACAGCGCATTCCGTTCTCCGGACTACATCCTGCTAATCTGCAGGAGTTTGAGATCGAACACAGAAGAAGAAGAAGAGATTTAATGTGCACCTTTTATGCTAATATATGCTAATGTCAATTATTTGAGCCCAGTTACGTTATATCAGAACTTATGACCGTAAAATAAAGGCAATCATGGTTCAGGTAATTCTGTCCCCATGTGTGATTATTCTTTGTAAGTGGTATCTCTACATCTTCTGCATTTCTTCTCAAACTCCTGCAAATTAACAGGACATAGTCCGGCGAACGGAATGCGTTGTGTCATGGTTTACAGCTTTGCCGCATTTTCTGCACTGTTTACCCTGACACATCCGATTTCCGCTTGACTTCTGGGTCACTTTGACACTATATCGAATGGGATAGTCAACTCAACTTCTAAACCTTCTTAGTCACCTCTTATGACATACATTGAACGGGAATTGTTCCTATTCATTTTTGGCCACGGAACATATAGTAGTAAACAATGTTTCATTTACCTCCGAAATGCAACGACGGATGATTCTTCTGAAATACAGCTATGATGATTCTTCTGAAATACAGCTATGATGATTCTTCTGAAATACAGCTATGATGATTCTTCTGTAATGCAGACAAAGACAATTCAATTATAATATTTCAGATTACATATTTCTCACTATGCTCTTACCAAATTCCCTGCAGGATGAAGACCAATCACAGTGGCACTACCAATTTCCCAGCAGGATCGAGACCAATTGCAATGCTTCTACCAAATTCCCTGCAGGGTGTGAACAAAGAGTGGAGATATAAATATGAGTAATGCTGCTGTTTTATTTGCGTCCTTTGCCCAATACATCTGACTTTGGCAGCATTCTATCTATCTATGCTTTTGAGCGCTGAATATTGTGCAGAAACCAGAGCTCTGCTGTTCGAGCGATATGATGCAACTGTGTGTAATTCTTGCATGTTGTTGAGATCCATTGTCTTCATTTTCATAGACTCTTGTTAGTTGCTCTGCGAAGACGTCCCTTAGTCTTTCTCTTTTTCATTTGTCATCATCTACCCATCTTAACGCTTGTAGTGTCAGTCTGTTTTCATGCATTCTAAGTACATGTCCGATATAAGTCTATCCTTTTTTACTTATTGTTGTACATGTCCGATATAAGTCCATCATTTTTTACTTATTGTTGTAGAAACATATTGTTGTAGAAACACTGACAACTTTACATAAGTGATAAAAATGTTACTTGTTAGGTTTATCTGTGAACAATTGTTATTCTCTGTCGCAGGAAGACTACCTGAGCAAACTAGAACGAAACTGTTCATACCTGAACAGTCCTTCACCGTTACCAAGCAACGTAACGTCGTCAATGTTCACAACCGTGAAGTCAGTACTAAATAATGGAAGCACTAGTGACATGATCACACCTGGTTCTACCTACAATTATACCACAAGCTATCCAACAGATGTAACATTGGGGCTTACCTGTGCTGATGAGGTGAAAGAACTTTGCTGGGAAACTATGATTGGTCAAGTATGTGCCGTCTGGCTAATCATTTATTAACATTTTTTAATATGTACTGTCTAAACAAAATTATCATTTTTTATAGCCTCATCACTGGACTACAAATAGTCAGCATATACAATGAAATCCCTCTATAACGCATTCTTTTATAACAAACTTTCCCATACAACAACACTTGTCAAAGTTTCTAATTATATAATGTTTATACTATATATAACAAATGTCTGTTTTTACATACATATGTTGTCGGTTCGGGCCAATGTACCTCTTATGGCGAGTTAAGCTCCTTTCAACCGCGGACATTAGTGCAAATTGGTTATATCAGTTCTTTTAAGCATCAAAAATAGTGGAGCCGTGGTAATCCAGTTACCACGACCTCCGAAACATAAACAATCTTTAAAAGTTCTACACGCTAACTTTTCATTTATATCCCTCTTAAGCAGTACTAAATAATTTTGAATTTATCTACCTTTTAAATACTTATTCTTGGTCACTGAGTTTATATTGCAACAGTTATGGTGATACACGCTTCTTTCAATCACACATTGGAGTGCATTTTGGCTATACCAGAATTTATTACCGTCAAAAACAATGACAGTCGTGGTTCAGGTAATCATGTCACCATGGTTGATTCTCCTTTTTTATGAGCAAAAACTCCATTACCAAGTTTCCACATTTTTCATTTTGGTGTACTGTTTTTCCTGTTGGTGTACAGTTTTTCCCTGTTGGTGTACAGTTTTTCCCTGTTTGTTTACAGTTTTTCTGCAGTTACAGTATGCGTCAAAAATTCAATACTGAAAGATGTCCATCTCACACGCACATGTGTGTTTATTGATGAGGTATAACGTCACATCACACGCACATGTGTGTTTATTGATGGGGTATAACGTCAAATCACACGCACATGTGTGTTTATTGATGGGGTATAACGTCACATCACACGCACATGTGTGTTTATTGATGGGGTATAACGTCACATCACACGCACATGTGTGTTTATTGATGAGGTATAACGTCACATCACACGCACATGTGTGTTTATTGATGGGGTATAACGTCACATCACACGCACATGTGTGTTTATTGATGGGGTATAACGTCACATCACACGCACATGTGTGTTTATTGATGGGGTATAACGTCACATCACACGCACATGTGTGTTTATTGATGGGGTATAAAGTCACCTCTTACATTGATACCTACAGGCAAAGAAGCCAGTGGTAGACCAAAAGAAACACTTAGAAGAACAATACTTAGAGAAAGTAAAACAATCAATATCCATACTATTCAAGAACTGCACAGAATAGCTAAGAACAGACAGAATTGGAGAGATCTGACCTCTGTCCTTTGCGCTAACTTCAGTGAAAAAGAGAAAATGAATGAATGAATAATGTCACCTCACACGTACATGTGTGTTTATTGATGGGGTATAACGTCACATCACACACACATGTGCGTTTATCGATGGGTATAACTTCAGCTCAACATGTTCAAAGTTGCGAAATGGAAGTATGATTGTGCAGACTTTGAAAATCGTTCTCTTGTTGGAGGAAAACGTATTCATAGTTGAATACTATTGCCGCTCATGTTGATGTGATTGTGGAAGATGGCAGAGTTTGAGAAAAAAGTGACAGAATAATTCAGAAAGAAACTTTGCAGAACAAGTCAGTTCACATGGCACTGATTCCTTATTCTATCCATTTTATATTCCCTGGTACCAACTTATGGAGATGTATTTATGGAGAGTGTGTTCAACTGTGACGATCCACCAGAAGTCTGCCTTCATTTCAAAAACAAAGTCAAATACTACATGTTAGGGAGTTTCTGTGGGAATAAAATGGAGGGTGGGATATTGTAGCCTGTATTACAAAAGAAAATGACCTCCGGTACAATCCCAGATAAGATACCTCCTTCCTCGTTTGATTATTTCTCTTGGCTATGTTCATCAGTTTATGTTTTATCATTTTAATGTAAATATTAATTTATTGGGGTTAATGTTAGTTCTGTACAACACAACTCTCCTAACCCTCACTCTTAACAAATTAATATTTAAATTAACTATTGATTAATTATTGATAAGATATTTAGATTAATTATCCCTAAAATAAGCAGGTACGCATCTGATTTAGAATTGGACCTTATCTCCTTTTGTTTTCAGGATTGTGCAGAGACTTATGTCTTGGAAAATATTTCATAATTTGCGTGAGTAATATGAACAATGTCTAAAAAATGGTTGGGTGGACTTCAGTCAATATTGTGGAATAATGTTTGTTGCATATTCTTTACAGCGGAACACGCTCTTCTTTAACATACCCCAGGTGTATACATCAGGTGCTATACGATCGAGGGAATAGGACCTCGTATGTAAAGTCAGTACCACATGAAATGATTCATCTTAGAAAGGTTTCTCTCTCAGAATTGCGCTTCCGGCTTTTTAAAAACTCTGTCTCTTTCATGGCTACTTGTATATGAGAGGAGATAGTACCCCAAACTATGAATACTGACTGATTCCTCTGTCAGTGGAATCACTTCCAAAAATGACTTTACAACACAACTTCCATTCCGCAACTGGCAACAGCTTCCATTCCGCAACTGGCGACAGCTTCCATTCCGCAACTGGCGACAGCTTCCATTCCGCAACTGGCGACATGAGGAGCTAGCCGAACTGATATATCCCACGGACTCACAATAATGTATGAGTTTCAGTACTGTATGTGTTAGTGAAAATAATTCTATCTACCATTGATAAACTATAAACAATAATGTTTGCATAGCTTACTAGGTGACTGGGTTGTCATAACTTGTTTACATAGATTACTATGTGACTGGGTTGTCATAAATTGTTTACATAGATTACTAGGTGACTGGGTTGTCATAAATTGTTTACATAGATTACTAGGTGACTGGGTTGTCATAAATTGTTTACATAGCTTACTAGGTGACTGGGTTGTCATAAATTGTTTACATAGATTACTAGGTGACTGGGTTGTCATAAATTGTTTACATAGATTACTAGGTGACTGGGTTGTCATAAATTGTTTACATAGCTTACTAGGTGACTAGGTTGTCATAAATTGTTTACATAGCTTACTAGGTGACTGGGTTGTCATAAATTGTTTACATAGCTTACTAGGTGACTGGGTTGTCATAAATTGTTTACATAGATTACTAGGTGACTGGGTTGTCATAAATTGTTTACATAGCTTACTAGGTGACTGGGTTGTCATAAATTGTTTACATAGCTTACTAGGTGACTGGGTTGTCATAAATTGTTTACATAGATTACTAGGTGACTGGGTTGTCATAAATTGTTTACATAGCTTACTAGGTGACTGGGTTGTCATAAATTGTTTACATAGCTTACTAGGTGACTGGGTTGTCATAAATTGTTTACATAGCTTACTAGGTGACTGGGTTGTCATAAATTGTTTACATAGCTTACTAGGTGACTGGGTTGTCATAAATTGTTTGCATAGCTTACTAGGTGACTGGGTTGTAGTAAATTGTTTACATAGCTTACTAGGTGACTGGGTTGTCATAAATTGTTTACATAGCTTACTAGGTGACTGGGTTGTCATAAATTGTTTACATAGCTTACTAGGTGACTAGGTTGTCATAAATTGTTTACATAGCTTACTTGGTGACTAGGTTGTCATAAATTGTTTACATAGCTTACTAGGTGACTGGGTTGTCATAAATTGTTTACATAGCTTACTTGGTGACTAGGTTGTCATAAATTGTTTACATAGCTTACTTGGTGACTGGGTTGTCATAAATTTACATCAGATCTCTACAACTATCATTAGGAGGTGTTTAAACTGACCATCTTGGACACAGTATCCGTATTGGTACAGATCCTCATACAGGACATACTACGGACATACCTGGTCAAGTACTGTAACTTCCTGTGTTGTTGGGATCTTGAGAAACATTTTGTAAGTAGTTATGTACCTCGAGACCTCATTTATTCATTTATATGTCAGTGTATCTTTCTGCTTGGTTCCACACGTGGAAGGACTGAAGGTCCTGACAGTGGTTCACCAGCCAACTACCTTCCAGTAGCCAACTCTTACATCGAAATGTCAATCATTTTTATCCTTATTCTAATAATTATAATTCTTTCTATCATGCATGCCTTCTTATTCTAATTCTCAAACTCCTGCAGATTAGCAGAATGTAGTCCAGAGAACAAAATTTATTGTGTTACTGTTTACAACTTTGTAGTGATATATGTACCTTTCAGCCTAACAAATCCGACTTCAGTATGGCTTCTGGGTCACTAACCCTCTATGGTATGGGACAGCCAACTCACCCCCAAAATCTCCTTAGTCAACTTGTATGATATGCATGACAGTTTACTATTCTTTGCTCCCCTTTTGAACTTGATAAAACGTGGGCATATTATTATTATTTTACTGGTAGTAGTAGGTTTTTCTAATCATATATTTACCTATTTACAATATTTACTTGTGTATTTGTGTTACTGTGGCCCACACCTGAATTGTAGAACATTTTATATACTGGCCATTGTGTTTAGGAGTAAAACCTCACATATGCTGGTCATCGTGGATAGATTTAGGACATGTCCATATGTGCACACAATCTGCTGCCTTGCATGAATGCTTGAGACAGACAAAAGCTGGAGAAAACATACTTTATCAAAGTACTTGAAGAAGCCAGATGTGCAAGATGAAACGGTATAGATAATACATCCTAACTGTAAACTTTGACACAATCTAACAATCAATTAACAAGACTTGAGCTTTCACAATTAACAAGACTTGAGCTCTCACAATTAACAAGACTTGAGCTCTCACAATTAACAAGACTTGAGCTCTCACAAAAGAATGAGACATATTTCTTGAGTAGAAGCACTACACAGATGAAACGTGGAGGGGCCTCCCCCACCCTCCACCCCCAATTTTAAAACATATTTTGATTAAAATTTTAGCGAACCAGCGTCTCTTTTCAACAGCGAACACGAGTCCATTTTGTTTATGTCACATCATATCACTATCAAGAATAATGAAGGTTGCAGTTCAGGTAATCTTGTCATATGACTATTTATGTGGCTTATCATTATTTATGTATTATTAAATTTTAAAAGTATCTTCTATGGTGTGGCACGCCACTTTTAACCGCGGATATTAGTACAATGCGGTTGTGTCACAGCTTTTGACCATCAAAGATAACGGAGGTTGCGGTGCAGGTAATCCTACACCACAACCTACTATTATTTTGTGTGTATTATATTTATTTATAATAATTTTACCAGATATATTTATTTCTTTCTATATATGTTTACATCCATAATATATATATATATATATATTAACAGTAAATAAACATACTTACAGGTTATCCAGAACCACTATTTGTAGTGGAGAAATGACTTAAACTTGTTTGGTTTGGATATGGAACGAGACAGACTCACTTTCTAAAACTATTTTTCGAGGAACAGTCGAGGGTGAAAGGAGAAGAGACGTTAAAGAAAATCCAGAATTGACAACATAAAGAACTGGTCTGGACATGATTATTCTACTCCTCAAAATGGCTGAGGATAGAGGTGTTTGGAGGGTTTTTATTGCTTATGTCTCCAATGAGACACCTCTACGACTGATGGATTATGGGTAATGTTCTCTCTAAGGTACGCGACCGTGCATGTCACTAGAGGGTACCACTCACAAAATATACCACCCGCGTATAAAAGTACTAGAAAAATATCTTATTCTTAGGTAGCAGATAACCACTGCGAAATATTCACCTCTCAGACAACATAGGGTTTGCTCATAAGCGAAGAAACTTAGAGGGAACATTGGTTATGAATCTTAACATTATTATTATTATTTATTATTATTATTTATTATTATTATTGTATTAATAAGTCTATGTATCAAGGCTCGAATCGCTCTCGCGTCCAACGCCTTTAACAAACTCTCAAACATCTGGAGATCGAAGATCGTATGTAAACACATCAAACTGCGACTATTCAATGCAAGTGTGATTCCATCATTGGCATATGGATGTGAAAGTTGGAAATCTACGGCAATAATGGATACGAAGTTAGTTGCCTTCGACAATAGATGCCTCAGAAAAATCACAAATACTAATTGAAAAAAATTCAAATCAAACGACATACTAAGAGAGAAGACAAAACAAAAATACGTGACGAACATCATCAGAAGACGCCGCTGGACATACATTGGCCACATACTTAGAATGAAGGAAGACAGAATTCCACGACAAGCCTTCATGTGGACACCACATGGGAAAAGGAAACCGGGAAGACCAAAAACAACGCTCAGAAGAACTTTTATGAATTAACTAAAATCAACAGGTATAAATGCACAAGATCTGTATACTCTGACAACTGACCGACAGGCATGGAGAACTATGACATCCGCCCTATGTGCCAAACTTGGCAAAAGAGAAACTGAAGTCTATGTAAAGAAATCAATGATCTCGCTTGATCATCTCAGTTCACAAACTTTCTAAATCAGGCATTCATTTGCTTAGTTACGTCAACTGAAGGGTGGCTTCCAGAGATTTGAACCCAAACCTTTGTATCCAGTGAGCAAGCTAGCTAGCTCATCAAACCCATTCTATTATGTTGTGCCCAAAGACGCATAATATATTTTTTATACTCAATCTCCTGCCGACACGCACAATCGGAATCTCCTACCAATGCTCACACTAGGAATCTCCTACCAATGCTCACACTAGGAATCTCCTACCAATGCTCACACTAGGAATCTCCTACCAATGCTCACACTAGGAATCTCCTACCAATGCTCACACTAGGAATCTCCTACCAATGCTCACACTAGGAATCTCCTACCAATGCTCACACTACGAATGTCCAGCTGTCACTCACACTTTCCTTAACTGTTGTTGTTTACTGTTTATACATCCCCAGCCGGAGTATCCTGAGTTTAAGACAGCAGAAAACATATTGGCTTTGATAAACAACCAAGGAGTTATTTGGTAGGTTTTCTTGTTGTTACCTCCAGCTTTTTCTCTTGTGTGATCATGACCCAGTGGTAGCATGTAAGGTTTATTCACAAATGTATATAGGTTCAGTTCTTAGTCCAGTTCATAGCCCACCAACTTGAAAACATGAAGATCATTGGTGATGTTACTTTTTAAGTATATGCAACATTGGTACTTTCAAACTGTTTAAAGGTACTGGGCACACATGGGGCACCATGAATGAAATAGCAATGATTACATTTATCCAGTTATCTCAGGTTTCATGATATTTAAGGGAGGTAACACCTGTTGCTACCGTTTATCTAAGAGTGTAGTGTAGAGTCTAGAGAGTGGGACAGTGCATGACTGAGAGTGGGGTAATGCAGTACTGATAGTGGGACAGTGCATGAGTGGGATGTCATATAACTTATTTTTCTGCATTTGGTCTGAAATAATCATAACAAATTTTTGGATTTCTACCAGGAACTTGAAATATTCATTGAAAATACAGTGAATCAAAAAACTTATATTTAAACACACACAAAACAAAAACATCACGTCAACAGATATAACAACACGACAACCAAAAATCAGAATAGACAATACCGAGATAGAATGTGTGGATAAATTTGAATACTTAGGAGCAAACATCAACGGAGCAGGAGACTACATGGCAGAAGTAAGGAAGAGATTGGCAATGGCTTATTGTAAAATAACACGGCTGAAAAACATATGTGAAAACAACACGATAGAAACGAAAGTGCTAATGCTACGAACTTTTATTTTTTTCCAGCTGCAACATACGGCTGTGAAATATGGACCTTAAGTAAAACAACGGAAAGAATATCAACGCCTTCGAGCTGAAATGCTACAGAAAGATACTTAGAATATCATGGAAGGAAAAGAAGAGAAACTCAGATATTATAAACACATTGAAGATTCTAGAGTGTTGGTTACTAAACACAATAACAAAATGAAAACTACGCCTGTTTGGTCATATAAAGAGACACAGCTGTTTAGAAAGACAAATAATTATTATAAAGGACAGAGAACCTGGGTAGAAGAGAAAGGACAGACCAAGAAGGCGATGGACTGACAACATTAAAGATAACATGAATACATCGTTGAAAAAAAAGCAAGCAGCATGGCCCAAGACAAAGAAGTGTTCAGAGAGTTCATTGGGAAGACAACTTTCTGACAAAGAAGTATTCAGAGAATTCATTGGGAAGACAACTTTCTGAAGAAAATACGTTAAATGATACACACGTTATATCATCGCCCAAAGTTAATATCTGAGAAATAAAATATTGCAAAATAATTATAAAATAATAATTATTGCATCTCATTGATATAAAATAGTGTATATATATATATATATATTCGCTTTCATTACCAAGTACAAAATATTCACACGTACCTATTTTGGTGTAATTTACTTCTAATTCCCGACCTCTGTCCTAGTTACAGGTAAACATTTTCAAATCAAAAGGCCAGTATTTAATGATGTCATTTTTGTACTTCAGGTTGGGTGCTATGTTCAGCCCAGGTCTACCAGTGATCAACCTAATCAAACTATTCATATTGATGTATGTCCGGTTCTGGACAGTCATGGTCTACACTGTCCCAGACGAGAGGATCTTCAGAGCTTCAAGGTACCTGAAACACTAAATCATTTCATTTTTGTGTGTATTTGTTCTGAAACTCCCACCGGATCACTCTAGATTATTCCACCGGATCACTCTAGATTATTCCACAAGATCACTCTAGGACAGTGTTTCCCAACCTTTTTTGTACCATGCCCCACCTAATTCTTTCTAAAATTCTGATGTATATGTAACATATACATGTTTTTAAATATTGAAAATTTGTATTATTCCCCCAGATGTTGCCCCCTCCCCCTGAACAATCAAATTGTCCACCTGTGGGGTTTGGGTCCCATGTTGGAAAACACTGTTCTAAATTATTCCACCTGATCACTCAATTATTCCACCAGATCACTATAAATTTCTAGCAGTATGCGGCCTGGAAATCAGAAATGTGTTTTATCGCCATTTTATTATTCTGCAATAGCCTGACAAATCCGATGTTGGTAGTGGTAAACTAATACACTCAGTGTTACCACTTCCGCTAAATGGTGGAGGTCTGTAACCATATCGTTAGTGGGCCAGTCGTACGAGAGACATGGTTTCCGTACTTGCATGCTGGTTATATCAATCTCAAAGCTAAACATGGTCAAACATGATTGACTTTTGTGCCGCTGTCTTGCGTCGCTATCAACATAACCACAAAATCCCACAGAGATTTATTTAATTTTTGATCTGAATGACGTGAACAATTTATTGCATTTATATGCTGATTTATAATCACTTGTGCAATAGATGTCTTGCATGATTGATAGTCACTTGTGCAATAGATGTCTTGCATGATTGATAGTCACTTGTGCAATAGATGTCTTGCATGATTGATAGTCACTTGTGCAATAGATGTCTTGCATGATTGATAGTCACTTGTGCAATAGATGTCTTGCATGATTGATAGTCACTTGTGCAATAGATGTCTCGCATGATTGATAGTCACTTGTGCAATAGATGTCTTGCATGATTGATAGTCACTTGTGCAATAGATGTCTTGCATGATTGATAGTCACTTGTGCAATAGATGTCTTGCATGATTGATAGTCACTTGTGCAATAGATGTCTTGCATGATTGATAGTCACTTGTGCAATAGATGTCTTGCATGATTGATAGTCACTTGTGCAATAGATGTCTCGCATGATTGATAGTCACTTGTGCAATAGATGTCTTGCATGATTGATAGTCACTTGTGCAATAGATGTCTTGCATGATTGATAGTCACTTGTGCAATAGATGTCTTGCATGATTGATAGTCACTTGTGCAATAGATGTCTTGCATGATTGATAGTCACTTGTGCAATAGATGTCTTGCATGATTGATAGTCACTTGTGCAATAGATGTCTTGCATGATTGCTTCAGACATTCAGTTGTTGGTACAATTATTACTAGAATAAGTTTATAGTTTCATAGATTGATGTTTGAAGTGAATAATTACAGAAGGATATTGAACATACAGTGGACAACGTGCCGTGACAGACCTTGTTTGGTATAATGGTCTCTGGTAATTACTGAGACAATTTAATTTTGAAATCACCGACACAGAACTTAAATGAATAACTATACAGCAACGGGTGTAGTGGTTTAGGTAGTAGGTAGGTAGTCAATGGGTTTACCTCTCTTATGAAGAGGCACGTACCATTCAACCAGCGGACACTAAATCCAGTTAGGTTATATCAGGACGCACCACCATAAAATATTAGAGGTAACAAAGACCCCAAGGTTAGAAGTTATTATTATTTTTATGAGTAGTGCTTTGTGTGTTTGTTAAATGGGGGAATTAAAGTCTCTTAGTCGAGGCACGACCCTTTCAACGTAAGACAGAAGTGTGTTGTGGTTATATCAGGCCGTGTAAGTAGTGCTTTCTTCTCAAATAATACAATTAGATGCCAGTGTGTTGTTACAAGCCCAACATACGAGCAAAATATTTCTGGAATAATTATTCATCTAAATTATAATAATAATTGATTGATAAAAACCTGATTGATTGATGAACTATTTGATTAAGAAAAACTTGATTGATTGATGAACTATTTGATTAAGAAAAACTTGATTGATTGATGAACTATTTGATTAAGAAAAACTTGATTGATTGATGAACTATTTGTAACTGATTTTCTGTTTGTTCACATCTCTCAGGTCCAGCAACTTCTACTACACATTGTTGCTGATAACGTTATTCCTGTGCTCCTTGCCTCCCTTGTTTGCTATTGTGGTTATTACACCTTCCAATGAATGTGGACCCTTCAGGTCAGTGAAAAATTAAAGCTTCTGTATAATATAGATAAATAAGTCTATATAAGGCGATATAATATTAACAGTATACAAGATGGTTTCGACGTTTCAACCTTAAGGTCTTTATCAAGAAAATACAAGACAAACGGGGGAAATAATGACACTATCACAATTATTAGTGATTATTTATTATCACTTATTGTTAGTGTTGTTGGTATGTTGCTTGACATTATGATGTACATGGTAAGGCCCTGTTATTTTCCACGGTGGCCAGCTAACATTCATTACTATGTTCTGAGTGTACCTCTAGTGCAGCACACACTGCGATTCCGTCATTTGAGCCTTTTATCCATATTAATTCCTCTGATTCTATAAGTATGGACAATGAACACACAACTAGGAGACAGAATTGATGTCTTTGAGATGTGGATGTATAGAAGAACAGAGACAATATAATGAAAATGGAAGAAAAACCAACTAAAAGGTTCTGACAATACTTTGCATGGAAAAATAACTACTAAAAATAATCGAGATCAAACAAATAACGTATTTTGGACATATTCAAAGACATGACACATTGTTGAAGACCTTACTTGAGGGTAGAGTTGAGGAGATGCGAGTAAGAGGTAGGCAGAGATACAAGTGGGAGAGTAACATCACAAGATGGACAGGTTACAGTCTAGCAGAGTGCACCACCAAAGGAAGAAACAGAGGATGTTGGAGGTCTATTGCAACCATCCTTCGTTGGGGTGACGGCACTTGATAATAATGATTATTAGTGATTTCTAGGTAATACAAATACATTGAGTAGTTTGTCATTGCTTTCTGAACGGTCCAATTTCTTACGGCAAGGAATTGAATCGACTTCTATGTGCCCTTTTCTTTATTACCAGAAACATAGTCGTCAAATACTATAGTTTTCCGTGCTGTTATGTCTTTTTATATAAATGTAAAATAATCTGTACACGTCAGCTTGCTTGTTATAATCTTGTTATAATCTTGTTATAATTTGAACCAGTTAACTTGGCTGTAATAGGCATGCTCTGTACTATAACGCCACAGAAGCTAACAGTGGTAAATAACTTCAAATAGAAACACGTACACAACTGTGCATGATTACTCGGCATGATTACTCTGCATGATTACTCTGCATGATTACTCTGCATGATTACTCTACATGATTACTCTATATAATTTAAGATTCTTGTTCTATATTTCCCCCAGTGGGCACAACAAAATGTATGATGTGATCACAGCGACTTTACAGAAAGAACTTCCTCTGAGGATCAACTCTTTAATTACATACCTCGCCTCACCTGGCGTCATACTACCAGCCTTTGTACTGTTTGGGTAAATTATTGATGTTTATACTACCAGCCTTTGTACTGTTTGGGTAAATTATTGATGTTTATACTACCAGCCTTTGTACTGTTTGGGTAAATTATTGATGTTTATACTACCAGCCTTTGTACTGTTTGGGTAAATTATTGATGTTTTATATTATCAGCCTTTGTACTGTTTGGGTAAATTATTGATGTTTATAGCCGTACCTTTTTCTTGGTACTCATTCTCAAACTCCCGCTGGATCTCTCTCTTGTAGTAGGAAAATGCTCATATTATATTTCCAGCAGGATGTAGTCCAAGAAATGGAAATTCTTTGTTACCTTTTTATTTGCATTAATGGCTAGACATATCCGATTTCAGCATGATAAAAAATATGCTCGGTGTTGTACTACTTCCACTGAGCTGTGGATATCTGTAACCATATCGCTAGTAGGCCAATCGTAGGAGAGAACTGGTTCCCGTTCCATATCACTAATATGCCAATCGTAGAACTGGTTCCCGTGCCATAATCACTAGTAGTCCAATCGTAGGAGAGAACTGGTTTCCGTACCATATCACTAGTAGCCCAATCGTAGGAGAGAACTGGTTCTCGTACCATACACTGTACACCAACCTGAAAGCTAGTTATCTTCATTTCACTCTGGACACATCCATTGCTGCTACGATCTCCACTTGAGTGTATTCAACATTACACGATCCATAGCTGCTCCGATCTCCACTTGAGTGTATCCAACATTATATGGCGCATGATAGTTTCAGTTCTTTGTTGGTTGAGAATAATTCCTAGAAGCCCACATTATCATTCACTTCTGGTAAAGCCAAATTTCCTTCCTAGTTACTTTATTCTGGACATGGACAAGAAATCATCACTCTCGTTAGTTTCATTTGCCAGTGTAGTTTCTTGTAATGAGCTCAAAATGTCGCCACAATTCATTGTTCTATCAACAGACACAGCAGCAGTGCAAGCCAGCCGATCTGCTCTCTTTGCCGTAAACACCCACATGACGAGGCACAAAATTAATGTGACACATTCCAACTTTGGTCTCTCGGTTGCGCCACTGTTCTCGAATGCAATCCATTCTTTTTCTTATCATTTTCATCGAGTCATGCAGATATGATGTGCTCTCTATGTTCTCATCCAGTTCTATGCCTTGATCACTGCCATAATCTTCATAATCATGCAGCTTGTCATCACAGCAAATGAATTACTCTCGTCTTTGATTCTCCAGAAAGATGAAAACTGTCCCGCATGTTTATACTGTATATAGCGAATTTGTTTTATACTGTATATAGTGAATCTGTTTTATACTGTATATAGCGAATTTGTTTTATACTGTATATAGTGAATCTGTTTTATACTTTATATAGCGAATTTGTTTTATACTGTATATAGTGAATCTGTTTTATACTGTATATAGAGAATCTGTTTTATACTTTATATAACGAATCTGTTTTATACTGTATATAACGAATTTGTTTTATACTGTTATTAGTGAATCTGTTTTATACTGTATATAACGAATATGTTTTAGGGGCCTATACTTTATATAACGAATATGTTTTATACCGTATATAACAAATATGTTTTATACCGTATATAACGAATATGTTTTATACCGTATATAACGAATATGTTTTATAACGAATATGGTTTATACCGTATATAACGAATATGTTTTATACTGGGTGGTGATGTTGTTGCATTGATATCACTTTAGCATGGCTATCTACTATCTCATCTCAATTTCTCGCTCCCTGCGAGAGGTCAACAGTGAACTGAGGACCCAGCTGGAGTATGTGAGTACATTGCAATATTCAAGATTCAGTTTGTCTGTTCTTTTTACATTTTGTCGTCTTGTTAGAATTTTGTGTCTCAATATTAGAATGTTGTATCTAATTGTCGGGTCTCATTATCGTAATGTTGTGTTTCATTGTCGGAATATTGTATCTCATTATCAAAAAGCTATGTCTCACTATTGAAATGTTGTGTCTCATTAAAATATTCAATATCAGAATGTTGTCTTTCATTATATGAATAATGTGTGTTATTATCAGATTGTATGTCTCATTATTATAATGTTGTATCATTATTATAATGATGTGTCTCATTATTATAATGTATCTCATTACTAGAAAGTTGTCTCATTATCAGAATGATGTGTGTCATCAGAATTTTGTATCTCATTATTATTTTGCTGTGTCACATTATTATAATGCTATTTCATTATCATAATTATGAGTCTCATTACTATAATGTACCTCATTATCAGAATATTTTCATTATCAGAATGTTGTCTCATTATCAGATTGTGTCATCATTATGACAATGTTGTTTGTTATTATCAAAATTTCTGTCTCATTATTAAAATGTTTTATTATCATTATTATGTGTCTCATTATTATATTGTATCTCATTATTAGAATATTGTCTCTTGATTAGAATGTTGTATCTCTTTATTCGAATGTTGTATCTCTTTATTAGAATGCTTTCAACAGTCTCCCATCACTGTGAAGATAGTGTGGCCAGATAACCATAAAGCAAATGTTTATTTTCCCAGCCTCTTTTATATATTTCAATTACCCATGTGGTAACAGGGGCCAGAGAGCTTCTAATTTAGAGCGCAAAGATTAGGGTATGTCTTCTTCCCAGTCATGTCGTAGGAGGTGACAGATGAGTGTCCTGTACTCCTGGCAGGATTTGGTGATATGGGGATACTGGCACACAAGTATCCCTCCCTTCAGGGGCTACTAAGCATGCATTCATAAATCCCCCCCCCCTTTTTACACAACCAAGTCTTCGAGACAACCTTAAATGAGTCAAGTGTTGCCATAGTTACACAACCGAGACGAACCTGGGTTTTTGTCAGAAATGCTATGGGATATTAGGAGCTACGTGCTCACATCTAAAGGGATTATTTCATCATCATCATGTGCCAAGAGCTACCTGATCAGAGCTAAAGGGTTTGTTTAACCATCATCATCATTCATTTACATAGACAGATACAGAAAGATTCTTAATGCCTTCCAGTAGTTCCACAGATTTTTATTCTAATCATGAAAACTTTTGAAAATCTTCCCTGTTGAAATGCCTTGCTAACAGACTTATTGTTGAATATAATACATTAACATCATCCAACATTGTTATCTTTCATGTCAACATGTTTTTCTAAAGCTAAAAACTTTGTGTTTTTATGTCAAGGAAAGAAATGAAGGACGAAGGAAGTTGTATGAAATAGCAGGCGGTGAGTATGTGTACCTAGTATTATATGTGTGTACCTAGTATTATATGTGTGTACCTAGTATTATATGTGTGTACCTAGTATTATATATGTGTACCTAGTATTATATGTGTACCTAGTATTATATGTGTGTACCTAGTATTATATGTGTACCTAGTATTATATGTGTGTACCTAGTATTATATGTGTGTACCTAGTATTATATGTGTGTACCTAGTATTATATGTGTGTACCTAGTATTATATATGTGTACCTAGTATTATATGTGTACCTAGTATTATATGTGTACCTAGTATTATATGTGTACCTAGTATTATATGTGTACCTAGTATTATATGTGTGTACCTAGTATTATATGTGTGTACCTAGTATTATATGTGTGTACCTAGTATTATATGTGTACCTAGTATTATATGTGTACCTAGTATTATATATATATGTATATATCTACTGCTTGCTGGGAGTGTGCAGAGATGTGGGCTCAGCGAGTGTGGAGAGGTGTATATATATATATACAAACTTACGCTGTTAGCTGTTTAGATGCTTTCTTTGTCATATACTGCTGTTTTAGAGGCCTTGTCTTATGCCGTCCATAATTTTAACGTCCATAACACTTCTTGTTTAAGAACGGAGCTCAGAGATCTTTGTGAATCTGCATGATCTGAGGATTTTGAGATACATTGAGGATGAATCAATATCGAGAATGTGCAATTTGGGAGTAAAGATATGCATCGACCGTAGAGAACAGCTAACAAACATTTCAAAAAGAGCTGCAGTGAGCCAAATTAGAACCGGAAATAACCTTTGGTAGGCGATGGTCTGGCATATGTACCAAATGACTTGCCCAGCAAATCTGTGTCTGCATCAGGATCGTGTCAATGCTGGGGATACCAGCTCTATCAAGGACAGTGGTATCTAGAATCTTGTCTTGCCATCTGATGTTCATGACTTTTCTGAGACAAGTTTTGTAATTGTTATTGAGTTTCCTCACATGACCTCTATACACAGTCCATGTTTCACTAGCGTATAACAGCACTGGAAGTACCACTGCTCTATAAACTTTCAGCTTAGTCTGTACGTTAATGCCATTTCTACGCTAAACATGTGCGTACAATCTGCCGAAAGTGACGCTTGCCTTGGCGATTCTTGTATACACTTCATCACCAACGTTGGTATTATATGTATAATTTGCAAATAATAAAGGGAAAAGAGGAAAACCAAGATAGAATCTTCACAGAAACAACCATCAAAAAAGGCATGTCTTAACAACATTCAAGAATTACAAACAGTAGAATCACATCGCTCGAACGGGCGAGCTTTGGTTTCTGCCCTACGCACTGTATCGGATGATGAAGGAACAGATATATATTGATTGATGGTAGGTACACACAACTTTCAGCCATAACTCTCAGCTAACTGTAGCTCTCAATTTTTTGCAGCCAATTCTAATCGTCAATCTCATCGGGAGCAAATGACAGATTCAAATATTTCCAACCTCGACTCCATCATTGCATACACAACTAGCAACAGTCATACAAGTACAAGTGATCCAGTCAGAAAACGGATAAGATCCTTTAAAGACATTGTAACAACACTCAGGAAAACATCATCTGTTCAAGAAGCTGTCAGCAAGATCAGGCATTCTGTCACAGGCAGAGCTCTAGTCTCACGGTTATGGTATGTATACAGTCGAATTGTTATTCCACCGTAGACGGATGTGCCGGGCCATTGGCGCAAATAAAACAGCGGCACAACGCATTTTCATTCTCTGGACTACATCCTGCTCGAAATCTAGTGGGACCATGGTCCTGCTACAAAGGGGATCCAGCTGGAGTTTGGGAATGAACGCTGAAGAAGAAGAATCCTGTTATAGCAATTTGGTCCAACAAAGTATGTCTGTTTATGTGGCTTGTCCTTTACAGAACGTTGACCTCACTGCCATTCTGTAAGACTCTTGATTCTATGCAAGCTGTCCAGCCTCTTTCCGTGTAATGTCAAGGTTTTCAATATCCTGTGTCCATCAAAGTCTTGGTCTGTCTCTTGTTCTCCTTCCTGGAACTTTTGCCTCCGTGATTAATCTTTCTAAAACATTGTATTTTTATGTGTCCAAAATACGTTTGTTTGTGTTTTTCTTTTAGTTTTGAGGAGCTAGTCTTCGTCTATGTTCAAGTCTTTACAGACGTCTGCGATGGTTCGTCTTTCTCTCCATGATATACTTAGGACATATCATTCTCTGGATTACATTCTGTTAATACAGTGGAATTCTTCTATAGCACATTCTGTTATAACAAATTTCCCCTATATAACAACACTTTTCAAAACCAGTTATATCTATTCTATATTGTTTGGTACTGTATATAGCGAATTTCTGTTATCACATACATATTTTGTCAGTATGAACCACGTTGTTATAACGGGATTCCACTGTAATATGTATGTAATAACAGAAATTCGCTATATACAGACAGTACAAACAATATAGAATAAACATAATTTGAAATTTTGTAAAGTGTTGTTATATAGGAACATTTGTTATAAAAGGATGCGCTATAGAGGGATTCCACTGTAATTGTTTTACAACTATGTTAGTGTCCTAAATTGTGATAGTTGAAGTCTGTCTTCATCTTCTTCTTCTTCATTTCCCCTCCTGTTTTAAAACTTTGCTGACCAACAATTCAAAGTGTATTTATCTTCCATTTATAAACTTTATGCATCAAATATAACGAGAAGCAACAGATAAAATGGATTGGACATCTTATGAGGATGAACGATCAACTTCCCATAAGAGCTTATAACAAGATTGAATCAGGATACAGAGCCAAAGGCAGACCTAGAAAAAGGTGGATAGACAACATCAAGACCATCCTGAATAATCATGACTACAACTCAATCAGAGCAACACACCTGGCTCTGGAACGCAGACTACATTTGCTTAACAAACCCCTACGCTCAACGGTAATTGTGGAGGCTACGACAACTCCACCTGGGGATAGACAATAGATAATTTACAAACTGTGTTCGCAAATGTTAACAAATTACATGCCATCTTTAAAACATTTATTCAATGAAGTTTAGATGGATTTATTTGTCTTTCAGGCACAAGAAAACTGACAGATATGCCTTTAGAAAAGCCCTGATCGAGCAAGTCAGAAAGAAACAAGAAGATATAAAGGATGAAAATACAGCCGGAAGTGACCCCAGGTTTCACCAACAAAAAGGGACTTCTCTTAAACACATTAACAACGAATTGGAACTAATTAAGGAAGGCAAATTAATCCAGAGAATGAACACAATCCCATTTACAAAGACTGTTGAACAAAGAAATAAACAGAGATTAATCCGAAGTGAAATGCATAATAAACAAGCAAATCCGATGCTTTCTCATTCTGCAATGCAGGAGACGAGATTTGAGCAGGAGGAAGGACTTGATAAAACTTTAAATCACAATGACGTAGAGAGAAAAAAGTTAATAGAAATGATGAAACGGCAAACACACACAACGTATCAACCAGGATGTAAATATCAGATAAATACAGATGAACAAAAGAACAAAATGGTTGACAGAGTTAGAGAAAGAGATGTTCAGTTCAGTTCTCCTGCCTGTGTCCATGGATTTGGCTATCTAAAACCATATGATAAACTAACTGATAATGAATTCGAAGATATTGATGACAACTTATTCAATGAAATAACTCATGATAGTGATACCGAAGACAGAAGCGATGACGTTTGGTGGTCTCCATTAAGGATGAGAACATACAGAGAAGAGCCAACTTCTGCCAGTTTGGCACAATCTACCAAACAAGACACTGTTTTTAAAAGAGAGTCTCCTATTTTGAATGGACAAACTATGGCGGGAAGAAAAAAGATAGAAAAAGTAATTGCTTGTATAGAAATTATTAACGAATCAGCAGAACCACTAGTCGACATGAAGACTATGACAGACCCACTAGTCGACATGAAATATACGGCAGACCCACTAGTCGACATGAAGACTATGACAGACCCACTAGTCGACATGAAGACTATGACAGACCCACTAGTCGACATGAAGACTATGACAGACCCACTAGTCGACATGAAGACTATGACAGACCCACTAGTCGACATGAAGACTATGACAGACCCACTACTCGACATGAAGTCTATTGCAGACCCACTAGTCGACATCAAATATATGGCAGAACCACTAGTCGACATGAAGTTAACGGCAGCCTCCAAGGAAATTCCTGGACAATTTTTACAGACAAATGTTTCCGATACATCCATAACTAGTATTGTTCCAGAGATCAAGATTGAGGATTTCAGCTTCCCTGTTCAGGGAGATTCAGCACATACTGATTCAGAGAAGGAAAATATTGACAAAGATTCTAAACTTGTAGAGTAGAAATGACAACATAGAACACACAAAAGCAGCAGAAATAGATCAAGAAGAGAATAAGGATTAAAGGATACAGCAGGAGTCAGTTGTGAGAAATTAGGAGAAACTGTTCAGAAAATTATAGAAAAGGGAGTGACCAGGGGAGAGAGGGAGTGACCAGGGGAGATGGGGGCTGATCAGGGGGAGTGTATCCTCTCCAGAAGGATGAGAAGAACTCACATAGACATGAGTTCAGATTCAACCCCACCCACATATTTTTGTCATTGAGGAATGTCTCATCACGAACCGAACCACCAGAGTTTACGATGTGTCACGATTGTTATAACCGTTGTTCTTGTTAAACCCACTAATACGTTAATTCTATCATGCACAAACACATTGGTCTTATTAACCTTTAGTACACTTACTTAAAATTACAAAACCTGTCCTGTGACACATTTTTGAAAATTTTCATAATTTTTGGTGGTTGTTTTGAAAATGCAACAACTGTTTTGTTATTAGAGATATTAAAATAATATTTGCGCATTTAAATACAGATATGCATACAGAAACTATATGTCTAATTTTTGTGTGTGTGTGTGCATGTGTCATATGAGAGGAATGAATAACTAAAATATGTTAAACCTTGTCCAAAAAATTGTTCTAGAATTGTAGACCTAATGTCGATAAATATCTGTCAATGTTTGTTCGTCATATCATGACAAAATCAAGTTGTTGCTATATCTACTTGGTAATAAGATTATTCCCAAGAATTCCTTACTATCAAAATTACAATCCATAATGATTTTACATCAAGTTTATATATTGATCACCATTGTGACTCGCTGAACTGGATGTTTTTCGATTTTGACATATTTTTGTGTGAATAGTTTTCTTTGAACACAGCACATAGTTTTGACAGGATGGAAGTGACGTATCTGTAGAAGAGATTGCATACATCCAGTGTCACGTGACATTTACCTTTATATGATTACAAATTCGTTTAATAGAGAGACATCATGAAGTCAATTGTGCGTCAACAGTTGCCAACACAAACAATACCAATAAAATTCTCACATTTTTGTGAGAGTGCACGACTAAGTTAAAGAGAAAAGACAACATGTAAAAGTGAGTATTGGAGGGCATGGCAGCATGAGGGTCAACCAAGACATGATGGACAAGAGATCTCAGGGTATTTAAATGTGTTTTTTTTACTTCAACAGACCATGCCACCCAAAATCATAAGGAGGTCAGAGCATTCCTCATTTTATTATCTATTGTCTTGCGCGTGGTTGATGTAGATACTACTGTTCCACAATTTACTGTCAACCATAGAAAAGGCAGCTTTATTTATTTTTTGTTCCAAGACCAGATACACTATATGTATGTTTGTTCAGAATGTCATTGTTGTTATCTATTCTTTTCTTTGTCTGGCTCTATAATCTGATCCTGTTTTTAATCTTTACTTGATTCTTGATTAGAAACTGGCCTCACAGCATGTGGGACATTTTCATAAGTGCTCCGCCCTCTGTTCCAGCAGCCATCCGACTTGATGGTGTTTCGAGTATAATGCCGCTGAAACAGACGTTGACATCAGGGCACAACTCTGGCCCTTGTGACAGGTTTCTTTATTGCTCCGCCCACCCACGCCACACTCGTAACTAGTTTAAGCTTGTCAGAAATACATGGTAACTGTTATCGAAGGTTACGACTACGGGATTTTATAGATGACGTGCCATGAAACTTCTATAAGAAGATAACCTCAATATAAAGGCAAGTCATCTACTAAGGTTTTTACTAAACACATAAAACAAAATACATAAAAATAGTAATGACAAAATCTAAAAACAAAATGAAATATACAGACAAAATTAGCGCAGAACATTTTGTGAACATGTGTTTATGAACAATCCAATTTTCAGTAACTTATTCTCAGGACAAGACTCATGAACTGGTGTACTTTATTAGAGTAAAACATCATTAAATCTCTCTCTCTCTGTGCAATCATTAACCTCTCTCTGTGCAATCATTAACCTCTCTCTGGGCAATCATTAACCTTCCTCTGGCCAACCACTGCAATCTCATGTGGGCAATGATTAAAATCTCTCTAGGCAACTATTGCAATCTCGTGAGCAATGATTAACCTCTCTCTGGGCAATCATTGCAATCTTATGCTGACATTAATTAATCACTTTATTAGAAGAGTAATAACATCATTAAAAATCTTTTCTTTACAATCCTTGGAACCAAAAACTACTTCATTACAATCCTTGGAACCAGAAACCACTTTTTTTACAATCATTGGAACCAGAACCCAATTCTTTACATACAATCCTTGGAACCAAAAACCACTTCTTTACAATGCTGGAACCAGAAGCTACTTCTTTACAATCTTTGGAACCAGAAACCACCTTTTTTTTACAATCATTGGAACCAGAACCCACTTCTTTACAATCCTTGAAACCAGAACTCACTTCTTTACAATCCTTGAAACCAAAAAAAGGTACTTATCACAATCCGCAGAACCAAAAAAAGTACTCTATACAAGCCTTGAAATATTAAACTTTTTCCACAATCTTTAAGAATGTGAAATCTCTTGTTAGCAACCTTTGTAAACACAAAACTTGAAAATCCGTAAACTATAAATATAATTCTTACCATTCTTGTTATATACCTCAGACGTACTTTCCTTGGAACTAGAAACAACATTCCTAGAAAACAAACTCCCCAAACTTGATACAATATTCACAAATTATCATGAATGCAAAAAAAATTATGATAATTTACCATAACAGAAGAAAAATCAACAATCGTTATAAAATCAACTAATAAATCTCGCACCATGACGGGCTTGTTACAAAACACAAATATCAGCGCCTCCATCACAGTCTAGGAACAAGTTTGATACACATAAAACATAATATCCCTCAACAACAGAACACCGTCGAAAAAAACCGCAGCTACTTTCTATTGTCTTGTCTAATATTTTCATGACAAAACTGACAACTACTGTCAACCTTCTCGATGCCATCAGAGTGGATAAAAACACACATCCGGTTGTATTCTGCTGACCGTCATGGTAGCAGAATTGTGATTCACAAAGTAGTTTTGTAACTACACTAACCAAATTTTAATTTTTCTTCTGGGAAAAATAGTGGCAACACTGCAAACAAATCTAGCTTCCTTTTCAACAACCTCATATGCACACAAAAAAGGCCAGAAAAAAATGAAAATGTGAAAGTTAAACAATCAATGTACATCGAGTTGAAACAATCAATGTACATCGAGTTGAAACAATCAATGCACATCGAGTTGTGAAATGAAGTGATTTTTAATGAAATTATTGTGGATTTTTCTTCTAATAATTAGGAATTTTTGGGGAACTACGTTATTTTCAAAGATATCCTTCAATGCATACTCAGCGACTCTAATCAATAAATAATATGTATTTTCTGTAGCTGTCCGCAACTATAAGCACCCATAGAGGCCATACCTTTTATAACAAAATATTGCGATTGTAAACAAACGTTATTCACCTGGTTAACTGAGGTAATAAAAGTAGACCTAATTGGCTTCCATTTTTGCTAGTGTTCAACTAAATACAACACGTTACAGAAACGTTGTGACTGTGTTCAGCCGCAGATATAATACACCAAAAATTTTCAAAATGACAACCATTTTTGGTGATTTTTTTCTATATTCAGATTTCTTTTGCGTAGCCGATAATTTTAGCTCAATTGCCATGGCTCGTTTATTTACAAAGATGAATTTTATATGAACAAGTAGTTTAATTATAAAATAACGGTGGAGTAATCTACGCCTAGTAAGCAGCATCTATCTTGGATTGAATGTATTGGAAGTTTTCACCACAATTTTAGTCTGAGATGTTAGTTTACAGTTTATCTCAACACATACACCAACAAAACTTACATCATTACATTCAGTAACCATTAACTTTATTTCCACACACACAAAAATTATACACACAGCTTTAAAAACAAACAAGTTATGACATTTTCCAAATACTTTCCATAAATAGCGGGTAAGGGCAAAATGCAGCGGCAGGCAGAAATTACTATTTTTTTTTAATGCAGAGTGGTCACGGTTATGTAACACTTTAGAGGTTTCTGGTCAATCACTGAATAGGCAGCTCAGCACGTATGGGAAACCGTGACGAGATGTCATGGTGACAGAACCGGCATACAGCCTTTATCACAGTCACAAATATCTCCATACAGGTAAATCATGCAGTAATTACATTTTTTTAATACATAGAAAAAAGATTCATAGTTACGCCGGTTAACAATCTGTCGACCAGCTTCAACCAATGGTTGAATTCCTAATATATTGTAGTAGCAACATCATTACTAAATACAGTGAAATCCATCTATAGCGCATCTTTTTATAATAAATTTAACTATTGTCTATCCCCAGGTGAATGATGGTTGATAGTATCCACACTTGCCGTTAGGCACAGGGGTGGTAGCCTCGGTTGTCCTTCCAAAGTAAGATGTGTCAACTTGGTCCATGTTTGTTCCAGGTTATCTTGATGTTTTCTATCCAGTTTTCACCGTTTAGAAACAGAAATATTCCGTTGGTCTGGACAAAGTAGTTATAATGGGATCTGACTGCACAATGCTATTGTCAATCGTTGAATTGAAGTAATGGATATGAAAGAAAACTCTTGAGAACCGTCCACCTCCACATAGGATACAGAGGTGGATTTAGCAGGTGACCACAAACATCCAACATTGGATGTCGTCACAGCTTTAACTGATCCATCACATTTTTCTTGTTCATGATGAAATTGCAGAGTGGCTTGGCTGAAGAAATATTGATATACATTTATTTTTTTCCATATCAGAGTCAATGTTCACATATCTTGAATTCATAGCGATAATTTATACACTATAACAAATTTATCGGAGACCAACAGGCAGTGAGTAATGGTGTCACATTGCCTCAAGATGATTTATCGGAGACCAACAGGCAGTGAGTAATGGTGTCACATTGCCTCAAGATGATTTATCGGAGACCAACAGGCAGTGAGTAATGGTGTCACATTGCCTCAAGATGATTTATCGGAGACCAACAGGCAGTGAGTAATGGTGTCACATTGCCTCAAGATGATTTATCGGAGACCAACAGGCAGTGAGTAATGGTGTCACATTGCCTCAAGATGATTTATCGGAGACCAACAGGCAGTGAGTAATGGTGTCACATTGCCTCAAGATGATTTATCGGAGACCAACAGGCAGTGAGTAATGGTGTCACATTGCCTCAAGATGATTTATCGGAGACCAACAGGCAGTGAGTAATGGTGTCACATTGCCTCAAGATAATTTATCGGAGACCAACAGGCAGTGAGTAATGGTGTCACATTGCCTCAAGATGATTTATCGGAGACCAACAGGCAGTGAGTAATGGTGTCACATTGCCTCAAGATGATTTATCGGAGACCAACAGGCAGTGAGTAATGGTGTCACATTGCCTCAAGATGATTTATCGGAGACCAACAGGCAGTGAGTAATGGTGTCACATTGCCTCAAGATGATTTATCGGAGACCAACAGGCAGTGAGTAATGGTGTCACATTGCCTCAAGATAATTTATCGGAGACCAACAGGCTGTGAGTAATGGTGTCACATTGCCTCAATATGATTTATCGGAGACCAACAGGCAGTGAGTAATGGTGTCACATTGCCTCAAGATGATTTATCGGAGACCAACAGGCAGTGAGTAATGGTGTCACATTGCCTCAAGATGATTTATCGGAGACCAACAGGCAGTGAGTAATGGTGTCACATTGCCTCAAGATGATTTATCGGAGACCAACAGGCAGTGAGTAATGGTGTCACATTGCCTCAAGATGATTTATCGGAGACCAACAGGCAGTGAGTAATGGTGTCACATTGCCACAAGATGATCTACACAAACACATTTAGGACACAAGAGAGATAGCACATGACATGTTGGCACAGAGTGCGTTTGAATGGCCAAGGTGGCAGATTCACACCTATAGCAAGCAACAGTGCATCTGGACCTTGCAGAAAGCATTGGCAAGTTACTAAATGTAGTTATAGTGTTTAGATAATCAATACAACCAAAAAATACTGGGTTGTTCCCTAAGTCCTGAATAAGATATATTATCTTCTTTTTTAAGGGAGATCAATTTTTTTACTTTCGCGTTTGGATTCAGCAGAAGTACAGACATTTTTTTCTTTCTACACACTGTGAGAATCCTTGGTTAAAAATTAATTATTAAACTTGTCAGCAAAATTTTAATCCACTCCAATATACAGAACTGACTCTTAGTCCATGTTCAGAATGAAGTATATAATGGCAATGTAACAATCTATAACAGCTGTATTGTTTATATATATTATTCAGACTAATAAATTATCTGATATCTAGTTCTTATTGGTTTTGGTTCCTATTCACAAGTTCAACCTGTTAACACTTTAACTGCCGCTAATGATACAAGTAATCGAAGTCCCTTCTCACTACTGGAGATGACTTTTGTTGTTTGTGAATAAGACTTTTTTGTGGGGGTTTTTCTGATACTATACCTTTATTATTCAATAAAGGTAAAGGTACGTCTCATGGCAGCAACCTGCCGTTGGGGTTGAGATAACTCTTCACATACTAAGCCGCAGAAACTATTAAGTGGGGTGGCTAGTTGCCTTACTTGCTCTGTTTACCTTCCCCAACAATACGACAGGTACCCAATTACAGCTGGAGGAATGTTTGTGTCAGGCGGGAAATCATGAGCCGGATTTGTTTGTTTTTCCAGAAGTGATTTTGAATCTGGTAATTTGTAACCTGGTCACAGTCATCAAGCTCACTATCAACTATGCCATTGCACTTCTCTCAGTTCAGGACTTCCCATTTATTATATGAATCATTCCAATATAGTGGACCCATTACTGGATCGATTCAATGCAGCTAATAAGAGAATCAATGACTTCAGAGTTTTTTTTTGTTCAATGAATACTTCAAAATGGACAATGTTGGTGCTAATACTCAGGTCCAAATGATTGATTCAAACTTTTTAGCAAGTAATAGCAATAAAATAAACTTAGAATCAGATACTGAATTTGGACAATGATTCTTCACGTAATGACTATCATAGATTGATTCTTCACGTAATGACTATCATAGATTGATTCTTCACGTAATGACTATCATAGATTGATTCTTCACGTAATGACTATCATAGATTGATTCTTCACGTAATGACTATCATAGATTGATTCTTCACGTAATGACTATCATAGATTGATTCTTCACGTAATGACTATCATAGATTGATTCTTCACGTAATGACTATCATAGATTGATACGAGATAGTCTAAACACAACCCCCCCCCACCCCAAGGCCTGTGTGTTAATGCCAATATCTTGAATGTCTGGTGGATAGTAGTTGTCAGTTTTGTATGTAATATCAAAGTTTAAGTTGTGGTTTGCCTTGATGAAGATGTACTTAGAAGCGCTTCATTCTTTTGTTCTGGTGTTTCTAGAAATTGCAATGTACCAACTGGCCACATTAACCTTGCCAGATTGACAAATCTATTTTAGGAACAATAAGCAAGAAGCTTGTCCAAGTTGATACACGCTATAATAATATAACTCAAGGACTACACGATTAATATATACGTATGTACAAAACTAAGACACAACTGAATTCGCGGGCTCGAGGACACCGTTCGCAACTTGATGATGCTGGTGGTCTCCAGTACATTGTGCCTGTGCGATGTTGTTCCCAGCTCCTGCATTGTTCTCTACAGTTATTGTCTTCGGTGTTGGTGACAGTGATGCAGGTGTACCATCTACTGTTGATTTCAAGACAGAAGGAGGATTGTAGTTGGTGGGAATCGTAAAGTTGGGAAGTGGAGTCGGCGCTGGAAGTGGAGGCAAACCTGTGGAAAATTGTAAAAATATTAATATGAGACTCTGTTACATTGTGTCATTTAGTTAACACAGGTGACATTTAATAGGAGACTGTTACATTGTGTCATTTAGTTAACACAGGTGACATTTAATAGGAGACTGTTACATTGTGTCATTTAGTTAACACAGGTGACATTTCTACATGTCTGGAAAAAAAACATAAAGCTATCACGAAAATATCTTGCTCTTATTGTTTCCTGTATCAGATCTCACTATAGTAACACAGCTTCCACTTATTGTCTCACTATAGTAACACAGCTTCCACTTATTGTCTCACTATAGTAACACAGCTTCCACTTATTGTCTCACTATAGTAACACAGCTTCCACTTATTGTCTCACTATAGTAACACAGCTTCCACTTATTGTTTGTTGTTTACTTATTGTCTCACTATAGTAACACAGCTTCCACGTATTGTCTCACTATAGTAACACAGCTTCCACTTATTGTTTGTTATTTACTTATTGTCTCACTATAGTAACACAGCTTCCACTTAGACATCTGGAGAGATATATTATCAAATATCTGTAACATGTACTCTTCATTCTATATTTATTCTATCTATTCTATTACCTATCTCCAGGTGGATGATGGTCAGAATATTTACACTTGCCGTTAAGTATAGAGGTGGTGACTGGGAGCTTTAGCTGTCTATCTAAGGGCAGATGTGTGGTCTTGGCTGTGTTTCATCCATATTTGTTCAGGGTTGTCCTGATATTATCTATTCATCTTTTTCTAGGTCTTCCTCTGGCCTTGTATCTGCAACTTCTCATGTTATATGTTCTTGTTGGTAGTTAGTTAGTTATTCCTCTAGGGCCAAAGACAGCACATAGGGCAGATATCATAGATTTCCATGTCTCTCATTTCATTACAATTTGCAATACTTGTCAGTAGTGGGTAGACACAAGTTAATTCTCATAAGGTGTCCAAACCATTTATCTGTTGTTTCTCAATGTATTCTGTGCATGCATCAGTATGTCATATACTGATTCTTCTCCCAATTTCACCATTTATTTTGTTTAGTCTGGTCCCTCCAGTGACTTTCCCCAGGTATTTAATCTCACATATTGGAAATTTTCTCTGCTGGGCTGGTGTTAACGCTCATGTCTGGCATTGATAGCAGAGTGTTGGAATAAAAATACTGTTTATCATGTGTGTAGAGCTCGGGTTTTTGAAGTTTCACTTGAACACAACAGACAAACTATCAATAAGGGGTTATGAGATGTAAACATGAAAAGATACAAATAACAAGACAAAATACATTTTGAACGTTTCAAATCATTAGGTCTTTGTCTAGAATAGACAAAATAAACAGTGAAAAGACAATTAAAAACAATGTTGCCACTATGGCTGCACTAGAAAAACAATGTTGCCACTATGGCTGCACTAGAAAAACAATGTTGCCACTATGGCTGCACTAGAAAAACAATGTTGCCACCATTGCTGCACTAGAAAAACAATGTTGCCACCATGGCTGCACTAGATAAACAATGTTGCCACTATGGCTGCACTAGATAAACAATGTTGCCACTATGGCTGCACTAGAAAAACAATGTTGCCACTATGGCTGCACTAGAATGTAGACATGTTAACAATACAAAGTTCAAGGTGGCAATACATTTTATTGGAAACTAGAACAAAAACTCGCTGCATGCAAAATAAAGTGCCTGAGAACAGCACTGGGGATAACAAAAAGAGAAAACAAACAATGACACTAAAAAAAATCTGATGAAAACAATATCGTACAAAGAAAACATAAACAAACAAAAGATCAAATGGTACAGCCACCTAATTAGAATGGAACCAGATTGAATTACATTGATAGTCATAATAAAAGATCATCTGAAAAGAGAAACAGGGGAAGACACAGACAAAGGTGGATAGATGACATCAGAGAAATACTAGAGCACCAAGGCTGCACTATTGCAGTGACATCACAGTTAGCTAAAAAAAAAAGAAGATTTCAGCTTTTCATGATGCCTTGCATATGGATAGGACAAGACAAGCCCCTTAGTGATAGATTGTCATTTGTGTTGATGTGAAACTTCAAAAACCTGTGCTCTTTGCAAGTACTATTGTTATTCCATTTCACAGCAGTATTACCTTTTATTGTTTATCATTAATACATTTATCTGTCTACATTTATATACAAGTAGAATAGACACATTTATATACAGGTAGAATAGACACATTTATACACAAGTACAATAGACACATTTATACACAAGTACAATAGACACATTTATATACAAGTACAATAGACACATTTATATACAAGTAGAATAGACACATTTATACACAAGTAGAATAGACACATTTATATACAAATAGAATAGACACATTTATACACAGGTAGAATAGACAGTGTTTATACATTTACAGCCAAACTTAAAACCAGGAAGTATAGGAAAGTAGATAATTTTTCAAAAACGGCATAAAAGAACAAAATTAGCTAAAATAATTTCATGAATATGTGCCTTTAAAATGACCGATATGGCAACCCTGATGACAAGGAATACAAATGAAAGATGTGATGTGAAAGCAGTTGACAAATACAAATATGTTCCTGATATAGATTCAGGAAATGAAATACTTGTACACACAATATAAAGATAGCAACTGACCTGCTGGGAGTGGGTACACAGATCCCGGTATCCCACCTGCATTAAACGAGATTGGTGGGAATTGCGGAGATGGGAATTGGGTAAACGAAATGGGGGCTGGCAACCCTTGAACCCCACTTGCACTGACAGATCCTGGTTGAAATCCTGATAACGAAACAGGAGTCGTCCTCCCATGTGTTTCACTTGCATTGAGTGAAGCTGGTGGTAGGCCAGATAATGAGATTGGGTTTGTCAGTCCTGGTAGGTTGGATAAGCTAGGATGGCTAGCAGCTTGAGACACACCTGGTCAAACACAACAAAAAGAAAACAAATTTAACAATTTGATTACCAAATTTCAAACACCGTAGTTCCAATATGTAACCGGAGTCACCTACTTCAACGATAATCAAATTCATTATGATTCTTCAGTAATACAGTAACCACCGATTTTTATTTTTTTTTTAAACAAAAACAGCAAGCATACCCTATTCAGAACATAGCCATCAACCCAGCATTTTGTAGCTGTAGTGATTTTCTTTGCAGTGTTTACATTCCGTAGTTTGTCATTGCTTTCTGAACAGTCAGGATGCACAATTGCCTGCTGTGGGATTCGAACTTAGTAACATGGAAAATATGCTATGCTACCATTTTAATTTCAGAATCATGACCTAGCCCATCCAATTTGGGCACACATTTTGTTTAACTTGCTTCTCGCATCGCACAACAGAACGTCGTACATCACAGTGCATTATAGGTTACTGTGTTCTGATTCTTTCCTCCCCTTTGACAACCATAGAGTGTGCCTATATCTGAAGTTATGTTTCCTCTATAAACTTGACTGTTTTGTCTCCTCTATAAACTTGACTGTTTTGTCTCCTCTATAAACTTGACTGTGTTTCATCTCCTCTATAAAATGTACTGTATTTTGTCTACTATATAAACTTGACTGTGTTTCATCTCCTCTATAAAATGTACTGTATTTTGTCTACTATATAAACTTGACTCCTGTTTTGTCTCCTGTATAAACGTCATAGTGTTTTGTCTACTATATAAACTCCTTAGCTCCCTCCTTAGCAAGTCGATCTGCTTTCTCATTTCCCGGTATTTTACACTGTGATGTCCATCTGCTTATTGACTATGTAACTACTTTTCGCTGATTGTTTCATTCAGTCAGTAATATTTGTCTACGTCTAATGTAAGACGAGCCCAGTAGCATAGTTGATTATACACTTGTTTACTATCAATGCGTTACAGTGTGCCAAGTTTGAAACCACGTCCACACAACAACACAAATCTGAATCTTAATATCTGGCCTAACATGACCACTCCTCCAGTCAACCCTGCTGTAAATGAGTATCTGTTGCATGAGATAGGGAAGGTAAACACAACAAGGAAGGAAACTAGCCACCCCACCTAACAGTTGTCACAGCTAGTACATTTTTCTGCGTTCGCTTTCTGATAACCAACATGAACGTTTGTGTGGTTCACGCCGGGGAGTATAAGTATGTTGTGCTGCTAGTTTACAGAAGAACTGCGATATTTGCACCTCGGAAAGTCTGATAGCACATGAAGAGTTGTTTTCATCCCTGATAGCAGGTTGCTCTCATGGGACCTACCTTGACTTTAGAGTTTGGTGTAAGGTACTAATATAATCATCTGGAGTAAGTTCCACATCATGGCACAAATCTGTTTTGGGCAAATTTCTGAATCTCAACAAGGGAACCAATGTCTGTTACCTTAGCATCTTTGTTGTATTCTGTTCAATGTATTTCTGTGTCTACACCCCCCCCCCCCACAGAATCACCCATCCCTCCATTTCCATCTGAAAGCTTGCTAATGATTCTATGGTTGATTTCTTCAACTATATAGCCGACACATGTCATCTACTGTTCCTACTGTTCCTGATTATTAATGCAGGTGTTAATTTACATGACAGGCAACTATAGTCTAGACGACACATGCCCATCTACTTGTCCTGATTATCGATGAAACAATTTTCTTTACATGACAGGCAACTATAGTCTAGACGACACATGCCCATCTACTTGTCCTGATTATCGATGAAACAATTTTCTTTACATGAGAGGCAACTATAGTCTAGAATAGATCATCAGTGGAACTAAAACATAGGATGAATAGAAGACTTATGAAGCAAACTAGATCATCAGATGCTAAAGATGAAGAGACAATACATACCTGATGTTGGCACTCCCTGGAAGCTTGCCTGTTGGTACACAGATGACTGTGTTGGGAGGACTGGGATAGTCGGTGAACCTGCAAAGATTCGAGAAAAGACATCACAACTAGGAAATATCCAGACAACAAAAATGGAAGGTATAAACACATAGCTTACATTACCCAATCAATAAATTAATATATTCAATACAATACCAACATTGTGTTATCATATATTCAATACAATACCAACATTGTGTTATCATATATTCAATACAATACCAACATTGTGTTATCATATATTCAATACAATACCAACATTGTGTTATCATATATTCAATACAATACCAACATTGTGTTATTAATGTCAGATTTGGAGACTAACTAAAGAACAAGAGAAAAAGCTTATTATGCAGATAATTCATTCACCCCTGCAACACCTAACGGTAAAAGTTGAGAAAAGGCAATAGATAGACCCATTAAATCAAACATATTTTGTAATACTTTACTGACCGAAACTGATGACTATTGAATGTTCATTCTACACCCCCTTGTTGACCAACTTCGACAATCGTCACCAAAACCTTTATGATAATTTCAGAAATATGGCAACTGCAGAATAATAATAATAGCTCATCCTGGATAGCACATCATTACAAATTGTCAACATCCACAAAATAGTCTGCAGACATGGGTTACGAGTGTTATTCTTGTCTGCAGACATGGGTTACGAGTGTTATATGCAGACATGGGTTATGGATATCATCTGTAAAAGAACACAATTTAAATTAAAACATGACAAACCACTAAAAGAAACAATTGCCAAGTGAAGCAGATCTGAAAATGTGAACCTACCTGTGTTGAGAGACAGGTGTTCTAGGCCTGCTAGTGCACTGGATGGTGGCGGCAAACTGTTATAGGAGACCTAACAAACATACAAAAATACACAAAATAATTTCTAGTTGATTCTACCTGTCTGCATTCACAGAGCCAACAATATCACAATTCAAGTTGTATCTGTTATAGTCAAGGGGATTAACGCCATATTAATTTTAGGTATGTACAAAAAAAAAAAAGGAAAGTAACCCATAGCATTTATGAATGCCGTAGGAGTGTGAGATGTTAGCTAACTCACATTGCAGAGGTTCTGCAAATGAGGGCGGTAGCCATCTCCTCTCCCTCTCCCGAAGTGCAAATACTTTATTAATGATAAAGTATATCATTAATTTACTTCCTGGATTAATCCGGTACCCATTTATGGCTGGGTCGACCCTGGAGCCGTTGCGATCTTAAAAAAAATTTCTGCTTCAACTCGGGAATGAACCCAGGACCACTCATATGCAAAGCCAGTGCGCTAACCAGGCTCCCTTAGGTATGTATATTAACGATCCTATCCCAAGTGAGGAGCATAACTTCATCTTTTTATTGTGACTATTTCCATTGGCTGAGTGTGTCAGTTTATGTTTATTAATTTAAATATTAATTTATTTAGAGTTAGTATTAGTTATGTATAACTCAACTCTTCTAACCGTAACCCCCAAATAAATTAATATTTAAAATAATAAATGATAAACATAAACTGACAATCATACCCAAGGGAAATAATCTAAAGATAAAGATGATGGTAGGCACCTGATCTAGGATTGGACCATATTATTAACTTGTACAGAGGTCCACAAGAACCATTACTTTAAAAAAAAATTGAAATGACAAAAATCAGCATGGTTTTTACATGTATGCTATCATGATTCCTGTCCAAAAATAATACTACAGGTAACAGTTGAGGTTGGAAGAAGAAGAGAATAAAGAAAAGCATTGACAGACATCAGCACAGGAGATGTTCCTAACTCATCAGCATCACCGAAGATAGAAAGCGATGGAGGATTTTGTGTGTCAAAGCACCCAATGTGAGATGCAGATATCATTGCTAAGGGTTAAACTATGACACAACACATTCCATTCTCTGGACTATATCCTGCAAATCTGCAGGAGTTTGAGAATGAACGCAACAGAACATCAATAACAGGTGACGTTATTTATCCTTTATTACCTCTTTTGGGTCTCGGTAACACAGGTTACAAGTAATAACAGAAGGGTAAAACTATATGCATAAACTAAATATATAATTAATGTCTAAATATTCATATTGAGACAAGATAATGTGATCAACTGACCCCGGAGAAACCACCTAGTGATGGAGTAGACAAGATAATGTCATCAACTGACATCGGAGAAACCACCTAGTGGTGAAGTAGACAAGATAATGTCATCAACTTACCTCTGAGAAACCACCTAGTGATGGAGTAGACAGATAATGTGATCAACTGACCCCGGAGAAACCACCTAGTGATGGAGTAGACAAGATAATGTCATCAACTGACATCGGAGAAACCACCTAGTGGTGAAGTAGACAAGATAATGTCATCACCTAATATCGGAGAAACCACCTAGTGGTAGAGAAGACAAGATAATCTAATCAACTAACCTCGGAGAAACCACCTAGTAGTGGAGAAGACAAGATAATGTGATCAACTGACCTCGGAGAAACCACCTAATGGTGGAGAAGGTGGAGGAGCTGATGGCGATATCCCAGCATGATCCAACTTGGGTTTACCAGACGGAAACTGACGCTTTGGGATTCTATGTAGGTAGCCATACCCAATATTGCAACCTAGGCTGAAAAAACACATGAAAACACCAGATTAATTAGTTAGTCATCAGATCATCATTATGACACTCCAGACATTTCCATAGATGCTCTGATCTCATATTCTGTATGTCCTTCAGCATGCAGTAATTGACTGTTCCTGTTCTGTGTTGGTTGATAACTCGTGATTCCCATATGGTGCTCATTTATTGCAACACCAAGCTTCACTCCCAGGTCCTACATTCTAGCCAAAAACGCAGAATAAATACACCCAACATCTTTCAACATCAACTCCATGATTGCATTAAAAAATATCAGCATCTTCCATTGAAGTACCATTAGTCACTGTGGCCATATTGGCAAGTCTGTCTACTCTTTTATTTATCCTAACACCCAAGTCTTCAGGAACAAAAATGAAGGTAACTCTCTTGAGCACAGACTTCATCAATAACTCCAACCACTGATGGTATAAATAGACTGAATCTCTTGAAACATACTCATATATGGGGTGCAGAGACGAAGAAGCGAGCACCTGGGCTCGCTTCGCTTGCCAGGACCAGGAATCTTACTGGTCCAGACCTTGCTACTCCTCCCCGCAGAGCACCCCGGGCAACAGAGCAATCTGGCTACGCTAGCAAGGATCGAATCATCTCCAGCTGAGGTGGGAATCTGCTGTGGACTTGAACACTTCCAAGAGAGAAATGACTCTTTCATCTACAGTTCGTCCCGGGATTTCAAGCAAGCCTCAGCAAAACTTTCGTTAGCCTTTTCGACTAGGCTCAAGTACGTTTCACCAGTCCCCCGGTCACCAGTGCCTAGCGAGTGCCTGGTCGAATCCCGCAACTAACAAACAAACATACTCATAGAATCAGTCAGAAAACAGACAAAACCTGTAGTAATCTGAACCTTCATCCATATCATTCCTCGTCACATCCATCATTATACTACTAGTGGCTGTATAAAAGCTACTGCATTCTTCTCTAATACACTTCCCTCTGCCGCACTGAGGAACTTCACATTCATGCTGTCACATCTAAAAGAGGAGCAAAGAATAGCAATTCTACTGAGGCCTGTCATGTAAGAGTCAACTAAGGAGATATTGGGGGTTGGTTGTTGTCCTATTCCATCTATCTCTCTATTGTCTTTTCTCTGCTTTTGCTGCAAGGTGTCGCAGGATTGAATGACGATAGGTTTTTGGACTATGGCACGTTTTATTATTTGATATGCAGTGATACTATGGCGTCTCATAACATTACTAACTCCTTCAATCCTCCTTCTTCTTGGTCTTCCTCTGTATAGTGCTGTTTTCATTTTCATATTGTATGCTCTTACCGCTCGTCAATAAGGATTCATTCTCATTAAGTGGCTGAACCATTTCAGTCTCTTTTTCAAAATAATTGATCACAGATGTAACAAAATGTGATATGATTGATCACAGATGTAACAAAATGTCAAAATTACTCAGAAGCCCATGCTAAGTCAGTCCTGTCAGGCAAAAGATACAGATATCACAGCTAAGCTGTAAACCATGACACAACACATTCTGCTCTCTAGACTACATCCTGCTAATCTGCAAAAGTTTGAGACACAACACATTCTGCTAATCTGCAGGAGTTTGAGACACAACACATTCTGCTAATCTGCAGGAGTTTGTTACACAACACATTCTGCTCTCTCGACTACATCCTGCTAATCTGCAGGAGTTTGAACACAGAGAATATGTACATGCAACTTATCAATCTGCATCTTCAGCCTGACGCATCCAATGTTCAGCATGGGTTATTGCGTCACTGACATTCTCCAGGATGAAGTAAGCAGACAACATGCCTAACCTCCCACAGTAAATGAAAGTAATTGTTACATGGTTCCAACACATCGATAAAATAATTGTCATAGCAAATTCAACCTGAGAAATTAATTATTCAAAGGTAACACAGACACAATAATTACCATCACTTAGGCGACTTTCTTTCCAGAACATAATCTTCTTTAGGGATATTCTGAACTCTTCACAATTCTGGACAAATTGACCTGGCGTAGCCGAGGGCAGGCTGAGATGTCTCTTATCCATCATCATCATGGTTGACCACGGTTACTAGCAACCATTCATTATATTATTAATTTTTCCATGCCGTTGTGCCTCTTTTTATCAGTCAAATAAGCTTCAGCTTTCTTGTCATAACAATGTTTAGAAGCCAACCATCTTTACTGGTCTTAATCTATCTATTCATTGTCTTTTCTATGCTTTTGCTGAAAGGCGTCTGCAGGAATGAATGACAACCAGTTTTATTGGCCACGGAATGTCTGGTCACCTGACATGCAGTAGCATTGTGATGTATTAGAATGTTGGCAACTTCTTTAATCTTTACTGGGTCTTAATACTTTCTAATAATAAATGGTTATAATCAATGGAATTTCTTAGAACAAGTGTTACAAGGAATTAGTGCAGCATAACTGTGACTTATAATTAATTACAAGCTCAATGAGTTACCTTCCCTTGCCTCCCCATATCTTGTTGGGAGTGATGGTCACTTCCCTGCAAGAATCAGATTCTGTGTTGTAAACATATAGCTTGAGTGATTTCCCTTCAAATGTTTCAATCAAAGTGAACAGATCCTCCGACTTGAAAATATAACAGCAAAATCATTCATAAATAAACTATATATCAATGATTCAATTACATATCAATGACTCAATTACATATCAATGACTCAATTACATATCAATTATTTGCATGATATATTTGCATTTGAATGACATGAATAAATGACATCAATGATTGGATGACACACCATTGTATATGACATGCATTGGAGGCTAATGGTTACTATTCTTTACTCCAATTTCATTGCTTAGCAACACACTGGTAAAAAAAATGCTCCACCAAGTGTCAAGTGGTGGAACAAGAAGCACGACAGGACAGGACGCCACCACTAGGAAAGCTATCTGGCTGAGTTCATGCAGCAACCTATTGTACAGGCCAACTTTAACTCATTCTACGCCATAATGGAGGAAATGAGTAAATACTGGCCATCCTCCGACCCCCTCTGTTCGTACCCATCAAACTCTACAGTCCCCACCACTCTAAAAAGCCCCCAACCCAAGTCTTTAAATAGTGCAACATAAACATGCACCAGTTTCATGATAAACAACGGCAAGGAAATAATCATAACACTAAATAAGACACAGAGTATTGCCTTCTCTAATTTGGGAACAATTCTTTCGTTTCCCGTCAATTTTGCTTCATTTAAAATGTAGGTCAGACAACTTGGATTGGACCTAAATTTTTATACCTGGCCAGGCATGAAATTACCTGAATAATGCAGGTGTTCAGAGCAAAGAGACAGCAGACAGTGTTGTGAGCTCTGCCACAACATCAAGAAGTAGAACACTGGACCAGCTGATATATTTATGAAAAACAGCATGGATAAATTTTCAATTAGCGAGAGTGATAATCATATTATGTATTCCGAATAGATCATTGGGTTAAAAATATCCTGTCGCCAGAACTAAGCATCAATGCAGAGAATTCCAAAATAGCTTTAAATCAACAGAAAACTGTTATTTACTGCATAATTGGGGAGATAAGGAGAGATTGAGAACATATGGATATGTCCAGTTATTTACTGCATAATTGGGGAGATAAGGAGAGATGGAGAACATATGGATATGTTCTATTATTTACTGCATAATTGGGGAGATAAGGAGAGATGGAGAACATATGGATATGCCCTGTTTACAATGATGATCTAACAAATAACTAACTAATGTATTCTGATACAGAGTTAAACGGGTCACCTCATGCAAGAGCGAATCCGCCCCTATAACAAAGTCCACATCAGATTTGAGTCCAGCCAAATCAGCAGGTGAATTCGGCTGAACTTCCTGTTTGAAAAGAAAAAAAAATGATACACAACAAACCAAGTCTGTGGTTTCACACAAAATAAATATGATGATGGTGATGACAAAGAAGAAGAAAATGATGCTGCTGATAAAATCCCAAGGAGGTACAAGTTTGTCAGACATTTCTTCCCTACATGATGTAGATTGAATAATAAATAAGTGAGACTCTCGTACAACTGTATAACAACAGTGTTTACACAAAACCTATCAGTTTTACAATGATCTCACTATCAGACCAGTGAATTGATGAGTGAGTGTATGAAAAAAAAATACAGTTAGCAATATAAAAGCCCATTTCAAACTAACAATCTTTTTCAAGAAAACACAAGACAAATACTAAAAACCGCAAAAATAACAGCACTATCACAAAGGCATTAGACGTTTAATAGAAGAGACATCCACGGTAACAATGAGGAACATATACACAAGTATTGTTGTAGAGATGCATACTAAAAAATATGGGGGATGAGAATGAAATAATACAGCTATGCCTGAAAACAACATGAATGAGAACACAACAAATAATACAGCTATGCCTGAAAACAACATGAATGAGAACAACATGAATGAGAACACAACAAATAATACAGCTATGCCTGAAAACAACATGAATGAGAACACAACAAAGACCCCCACCACCCAAATCTAACTAAATGAATGAACTTCAACATTTATGAACATAAATTCATCAAATAAAGTGTTTAGTTAAGACAATTCAATACTCTTGTGTAAAGATTCTAGACTAATGGATATCAATGCCTCTATCCATGGATTCATTTAGGTGAATGACCAAATTTAATGTTAATAAATTAACACTTTCACATTTTTATATGGTTATATTAACTCTAACCTTGTGAAGTAATCAAATATCATAAATGTACTTATATATTCACATTAAGTAACCAATTCCCTTTCCAATTATATACAATACACACACACACATGCTCACATTATTTATCAATATGAGTATGTCAAGTGATACAATGAAAATAATATGTAGTGAAATTTTTCCACATCTCAAAAATTAACCTAGTAATTCCTAGGTCCAAACCTAGTCATAATCAAGTCCAGGAATAGTTAAGGGGTATTCCTGTGGAATAACAAAAAGAGTGCACATATAACAGCTCAACTAAACTCTAGATGGCAGTACAGTTCATCCAGAGGATTTGTCTGAAAGTGTTGATATCAAACAGAAAAAAAGAAGACAACCAAGACACACAACAACAGAGACACACAATCAACAACAGACACACAATCAACAACAGAGACACACAATCAACAACAGAGACACACAGTCAACAACAGATTTATACTTACCAAAATATGCCACACATTTTCATTGGCTCCTTCAAATGAACAGAACCTGATGAAAGAACACAGCAGAATGCATGACTATTACATAAGAGAGATTTCATCAATAACATATACCACATTGTTGGTTGGTTGATTGGTTATCTGGCAGGTTGGGTGATTGGTTTGCTGTGTAGTTCACTGAATGACTGGTTTGTTAGCTAGTCAGTTAGTTCTCAGATCATCATGATGGCACTCCTGACAAGTCCATAGGTGCACCAATCTCATATTTAGTGTGTCTCCCCGACATGTGACAGCTGTTCCGGTTCTGTATTAGTTGATAACTCATCCTTTGATTCCTAGATCCATCTAATTTCTTGCAACACCACACTTTACTCCCATGTCTTGTGTTCTAACCATAGACAGAAGAATAATTACACCATGTATCTTCCAACTGGTGTATTCCATTATCACATTCAAAATAGCAACACAGTTCATTCAACTACTACTAGTCACTGTGACCATGCCAGCAAGTCTTGAACTACTACTAGTCACTGTGACCACACACTAGTCACTGTGACCACACACTAGTCACTGTGACCACACACTAGTCACTGTGACCACACACTAGTCACTGTGACCACACACTAGTCACTGTGACCACACACTAGTCACTGTGACCACATACTAGTCACTGTGACCACATACTAGTCACTGTGACCACACATTAGTCACTGTGACCACACACTAGTCACTGTGAGCATGCTGGCAAGTGTGTCTGCTCTTTACGACATATTGTGTTTTTGTTGACTGATGTCATTAGACTGTTTAAAATTTAATAACACGTAGGCCTTGCTTTTGGTGTCAAAACTACAATATTGTTAAAATTTGGTTTGCCGCATTACTGACCAGATTTGACGGTCATAGAATTTCCATTATATACCCTGATGAAGAACTTCGACAATACTCAAATTTTGAAATGTCAATCGTAGTAACAGCATGAATAACTCATCAGGACAGTATGTCATTCCAAAATGGCAGAACCCATGAAAAACAGTCTCTCGTCAGGGTTTATGAGTTTTATTCTAAAAAATCTGAAATTCTTTAAAGCTATTAGAAAGGATACATATAAAATAATGAAAATCCATTGCCATCATTACAATCAGCATGACTTTACTCCCAAAAAAATCTGGGGTTTTCAATTTCATTTGGAAAATGAAAACATTCATTACATCATAGAAAATTTCAATTCTCTAAGTTGTGAGCTTAACGTTGTACTGATTTTTTTAAATTCGCCAGTCGATGTCTCAAAATTTTTACACCCTTTGCAATGGGACATAAGTATGCACTGGATTATTGGTCAGTAAAGTGCTAATTAAATATTGCTTGCCTGTTTTCAAACTACAAATAAAATAATATTTACAAGCGAGGTGTTATAATTTATTGTAAACATCTTATATAATGTGTGTGAGGTATATGTTGACAAGTAGACTTTTGATATATATATCAGAAATAAACAAAGAACCAATAGATACATTTTAATATAAATATTAATCACAGGGTCCATACCATTTCAAACACAAAATTTCAATTGTATGCGTTATATATTTGCTGAGATACATCATTTTGAAGTTGGGCACAGCTCGTAAAATGTGCTATATGACCATTGTCCTGCTACAACAGAGATCCAGTGGGAGTATGAGAACAGACAAACAAACAAAATCAGCTGGCAATACAGAAATTCTGCTACATGCATATTTTCCAAGAATGTACTCCCTTGTAAACCACAATCTTAGACAGCTGGAACATGTCAGACATGTGGAGGAGTGGAGGCCGTCTAAGGATGTTATATATGGAGAGTTGACCATTGACGCCAGAAAAATCAGCCACCATTCACTCAGATTTAAAGGTGTATGTAAGAGGGACACAACTGTGTGTGGCCTTTATTAACAATTGGAAAGCATTGGAAGGGATAAATGTGCCATTAAGTAGGATATGTGTAGACAAAATAATACAACTCTAGCAGGTACCATTATTTGACAAAATAATACAACTCTAGCAGGTACCATTATTTAACAAAATAATACAACTCTATCAGGTACCATTATTTAACAAAATAATACAACTCTAGCAGGTACCATTATTTAACAAAATAATACAACTCTATCAGGTACCATTATTTAACAAAATAATACAACTCTATCAGGTACCATTATTTAACAAAATAATACAACTCTAGCAGGTACCATTATTTAACAAAATAATACAACTCTATCAGGTACCATTATTTAACAAAATAATACAACTCTATCAGGTACAATTATTTAACAAAATAATACAACTCTAGCAGGTACAATTATTTAACAAAATAATACAACTCTATCAGGTACCATTATTTAACAAAATAATACAACTCTATCAGGTACCATTATTTAACAAAATAATACAACTCTATCAGGTACCATTATTTAACAAAATAATACAACTCTATCAGGTACCATTATTTAACAAAATAATATAACTCTATCAGGTACCATTATTTAACAAAATAATACAACTCTAGCAGGTACCATTATTTAACAAAATAATACAACTCTAGCAGGTACCATTATTTAACAAAATAATACAACTCTATCAGGTACCATTATTTAACAAAATAATACAACTCTAGCAGGTACCATTATTTAACAAAATAATACAACTCTATCAGGTACCATTATTTAACAAAATAATACAACTCTATCAGGTACCATTATTTAACAAAATAATACAACTCTATCAGGTACCATTATTTAACAAAATAATACAACTCTATCAGGTACCATTATTTAACAAAATAATACAACTCTAGCAGGTACCATTATTTAACAAAATAATACAACTCTATCAGGTACCATTATTTAACAAAATAATACAACTCTATCAGGTACCATTATTTAACAAAATAATACAACTCTATCAGGTACCATTATTTAACAAAATAATACAACTCTATCAGGTACCATTATTTAACAAAATAATACAACTCTATCAGGTACAATTATTTAACAAAATAATACAACTCTATCAGGTACAATTATTTAACAAAATAATACAACTCTATCAGGTACCATTATTTAACAAAATAATACAACTCTATCAGGTACCATTATTTAACAAAATAATACAACTCTATCAGGTACCATTATTTAACAAAATAATACAACTCTATCAGGTACCATTATTTAACAAAATAATACAACTCTATCAGGTACCATTATTTAACAAAATAATACAACTCTATCAGGTACCATTATTTAACAAAATAATACAACTCTATCAGGTACAATTATTTAACAAAATAATACAACTCTATCAGGTACCATTATTTAACAAAATAATACAACTCTATCAGGTACCATTATTTAACAAAATAATACAACTCTATCAGGTACCATTATTTAACAAAATAATACAACTCTATCAGGTACCATTATTTAACAAAATAATACAACTCTATCAGGTACCATTATTTAACAAAATAATACAACTCTAGCAGGTACCATTATTTAACAAAATAATACAACTCTAGCAGGTACTGATATTTGATAAATACTGACCTAATGCTGACTCCTAGAAGACCTTGACCTCCCCAGTTGTGCGATGGCACCAAACTGATTTCTCTGACGTTCTGAGTCTTGCTGCTGTACACAGTGACCTTGAGCGGTTTTTCAATATTTACTTTCAGCAGTTCTTTCAAAGTGTCATTGTCCTGGTTCTAAATTGACACAGACAAAAAAAAACTGGTGTAATGCAATGACCTATATATGACACCCCCCTGTGCCGATGCTAGGCAGCATAGACATTCATAACAGAAGTGATCATTCTACACTGAGACATACTTTATTGGATAAGACACAAATAAGGTCAACTGTAGTAAGTACATGGCTTGTAACTAACCAAGTTGTGATGATGTAGATTTGTATCATGTTTTGTTTCTGGCGTCATTAAGAAAAATGTACATGTGGAACATGTTTGCATACAAATGCATCTAATAAATTGTGTATTGATGACAGCTAAATATTCTAATAACAGAAAACATGATCGCAACATCTCAAACCATTGACAAATTAAGTGAGTTGCAATATGTTCTTGAAAGATCCTAAGCTCACAATTATTTTTCTGTTGTACAAATTGTACTGGGGTAATTATTCTTTCCAATAACAAAATTTCACCAATTTACTGAGATATTCATTTTCTGTAACTATTATCCTCCCAATGACAGAAAATATTGTCCTACTGTCTGTCTCCAGGTGAATGATGGTTAATCATATTCACACTTGCCATTAAGCATAGAGGTGGGAGCTTCAGCTGCCAATCCTAGGCCAGATAAGTCACCTTATTTGCATTATGTTCATGTTTGTTCAAGGCTATCTTGATGGTTTCTATCCATTGTTATCTTAATCTACCTTTAACCTTATGTCCTATTATTTCTTTCTCATAAATTTGATCAGCTCTGGTGTTTTGTTGCTGAGACCACACACATATAATGTAGCTGTTCCTGTGGTCTTCATTTTATAGTTCCTAATGTAGGTTAAATGCAGTGTTTACACACTTCCGGCTTGCAAGAACTGTCTCTACAGGATGTTTTTCACTGACCTAGTTTTACATGTCAGGATATTCACACATCTTTCCCTCCGGATGACTCAATTTCACTCGAAGTGGTCACATATTATAATAAATCTGTTAGATTTCTGGTTAGAAAACACAGAAAGACATAACATATGAACCCTATTTATCAATGAAAACAACTTGAAATATTTCATCGTACACAACCGTATCTCAGATGATTTATCTGATACAACACAGGAAGAGATGCCTACATTTTAGCTAAACAATTTCCTACATTATTTAATGGAATGAAATATCGATAACAACACATTTTACAAGGGCTATTACTGCTGCCGGATGCAGTGATCTGCAAACTACACACTGAGAGCCCCCCACTACCCTTCGATACCCACTGGGTTTGGGGATCTCCCTGGCATAGTGGTTAAGCTGTTCGCCTTGTGTTCAAGAGGTCACGGGTTCAAATCCGGCTCGTGTCGTCTTGTTTATAAGGTGGATTTTTTTTTCGGAGATCGCTGTGGATTATCACTTGACGCTACGGAGTTACGTGCTATGAGTGGTACTCTCTGCAGGTGGCGTGCCGCTTCGTTGAGAGGGACGGAGTACATATGGGAAACCGAGTACAGTGAAGTCAATCTTCTACGGCTTTTAAACCCACTGGTTGGTGGGTGAGGGGACTCTCAGATATTACTGCATCCAGAAGCAGTAATAGCGGTTTTTTAAAAATCCGAGTTCAATGATGTCATGAAAGCTGAATGAAACTATGCATAATATTAAAAAATTGGAATGTAGCCACTTCTCCCTGTATTGAACCTTTTACCTCTATAATGTGAACTGTTTCTAACTGCTAACAAACACATGGATTGAAAGTATTTATGTAATTGTTTTATTTATGTATTGTCAATTTCCACTTGTGCTGTTAAACAGTTGTGGGGGGGGGGGGTGTGTGTGTGTGTGTGTTAAAAATACTATTAGAGTATAAAGTATTAGAGATAGACAGTCTTTGGCCACTTCATTTGGGTCGCATTGGCCATGGCCAATCCATGTCTCTAAGATTTCTTTGATTGTCTCCACCCATCTAGTTCTTGGTCTGTCTTCCTCATGCCTTGCAGCTCGATCTTATGCTGTTGTATGCACGAAGGGCCAGTTGCATTGGTTTCATTCTTATGACGTGGTCAGACCACCTGGTTTGCCCATCTCTCAATGTAGTCTTGACTTGAGATGGTCGTTATTTCTTTCCTGATATCTTCATTTCTCCATCGATCTCTTCTGGTGACATTTATAGCTTTCCTCAAAATCTCATTTCACACACTGTGATCTTTTTCACTCGTGTCTTCGTCAAGTATGATGTTTGAAATTAGGAACACAGAATTGGTGTAAAAATACTGTTTATCAATTATCATTTTGTAGCCATGCGCAGATATTGTCAACAGCTGGCTTTCTGACATCTAACATGTAATTGCTATTGTTTATATTTTACATAATTTCAATTCAGCTTATACAGGCTAAAGACTTTGGACAAATTTGTTATAGAATAGTACAATTTTTGGCATATACATGGATCGGATTAAACATAAGATATGGTACATCAAATATACAATACTTATTCGCAGGTGCGTAGCTACATCTTCACAGTACGTTCACATCCCTTGCTGTATTTGAGAGTTCTTCAAGAACCCATACAGTTAAACAATTATATAAACTTTACACATATAATCAATGTAGAAGTATGGTTTAATAATTTACATAACATGTTTATATAAACACAAAACTAACCAGACGAGTGTTGCCAATAGCAACAATGAAATCAAAGAATGCTTCCAGTCCTGCTCTGTGTCCAGGTGAACCATCTTGAACCTTGAACCAGAGATTTTAAAAGAATGGTAATAGTACACAATAAAACACAGTTCCTGTTAAATTTTGTTGCCTTTTCTTGTCTACAATTTGTTCAAAGTAAGCAACATAGTAATAATATTCAAAAATGATTAGTGAAACCGTTAATGGCACTATACCATTATTGTATATATCTAACAAAATCAACCTGATTACTCTGTTGTCTTTGTATCTTCAAACACTACTTTCTACTAAAGGGGTTTGTAATGTTGTAGAAACACTGCTGATGAACAATGTAACACTGGATACAACCGTAAACTCAGTCTGCCTTGTGTTCAAGAGTAAAAAAAAAGTTGCAATTGTCACTATGTTGTTATTGCTGTCGATATCCAATTACTGCTGAGCTGATAAGACTTTTGGCAACTATGTCATTCTTTTTAAAAAGTGTCAATAGGGATATAAATATGAAACATTGAGGAATTATGGGGTAAAATCGGCAAATGGGATTTGATCCAGGCCCATTCAGTTCACACATTTTTTTTACGCATGAGATGGGGCTTTGTCCAGCCACCAGAGGCAGGAACTAAGACTACCAGGATACGGAAGGTCGGGTGGCAACAAGCAGTGGCCACCAGACCAACCACCAGACAAAATTATATTTTTAGAAGAAGATATGACTGAGTATTGAGGGTTTTTTTTGTGTGAGAACCCCCACAAGCATTCTATCTTTACAGCTATATGTTTTTATGTCATAGCATCCTGTTGTTAATAATTCCTTCCCCATCCCAAGAGTAGAGGGCTGTCCAATGTATGCATTGCACTCAGTCATAGAACCTAGGTCCTCTGATCCGGACTGTCAAAGTATCACCAGTTTGATGCTGTATGTCGAACTAACACCCAGAAACCAACTTGAGGAAGGAGAAACCTGAGGTGAAACCATCCGATCCAGGACATGATGATCCTACGTCTTTCCAAATTTGATAGACATCATCAAATAGTACCTGCACACACTTGGGCAGAGTAAAAGGCCAGGCTCTCCACGTCATCTGTGGCGGCATGAGATCAACACCAACAGTGGCCTGTGAAATCGATGCAAACATAGAACCACTAGACATTAGAAGAGAAAAGGCAACAATAGAAAAGACAATTCTACAGACAATTGCTCAAGGTGACTTGAGTCTGCTTGAAAAGGCAATCATGTGGAAAGATACAATGTCCCACAATACCATCCTAACAAAGACGTAATCTACAAATGGACATGCAAAACAAGATTAAAACAAAAATCCTCAGTACAGCTAGAAGAAGAACAAAACAAGAAACATCACCTTCCTGAAGATAGAGAGGAATATTTGAAAATGTTTGATACTTAATTCTAATCAAGGCTAATCATAAATCCTTTCAGTCTTGATTGCGTGAATATGTGAAGAACCAAGACCAAACATAATCATATGGTCTAATCAAAACTAATCAATCATCATGGATCTTTTCTGTTTCAGTCTTAATTAAATAATAATTTCGTGAAAATAAAAAATAATAAACATATTTTTTAAAAATTCAAGCCATATCACCACAGATAAATATACAAAAGCATCGTTTTATCATCAAGTTAAATTTAAACACAAAAAGTCAACAGTCATTGAAAACTGGTCGTTTAAAACTCGAAACCAGAAACCACAAATCCAAATCAACTTTGACTTAGCCTGACTTAGGTTCACCGTTCAACTACCGACATCCGACATGAAATTGTAATTTACTACAACTAGATAAATGTATTGCACCATCTTACTCTCAAAACGTGATATCCTTCTGTGCCACCCCCAGGTACTTCAGTACTTGCAGATCCTCCCATCTCGAATATATTATAAAACTATCTTTAAAGTAAATAAACACTAAACGTTGTTGTTATGCACCATTCAACAAAACAAGATGGCCTCGACGTGGCAGTCATCGTAATTTGGGGTCATTTCCGTTACAGAACAAGGTGCAAGGATGAGTAATTCCCCTTACTCTGAACCTGTCTCAGAATGAACGGGTGCAAATAACCTCATTCCATTGTCCATTCTTCTGTTACTGCTTTTATTATTGGTTTATGAAGCAACATCCTAAAATTAAAGATCCTCCTCGTTCCTTTGGCAAACTTCTGCAGATTAGCTAGATGTAGAAAGGAATGTGTTGTGCCTTGGTTTACAGAGTGCCTGTGATAGTTGCGCCCTTTGTCTTGACATTCGACTTCAGCATAAACCTTTGAGTCACTTTGACCAACTATGGGATGGTACAGCCAACTTCACCCCTAAAATTTCCTTGAATCGCCTCTTACTACGTGAATGACAGAACTCCTTTCGGATCCCGACAACACACAAGGCGACAGCAGTAATAAGTAAGACGCAAACTGTCAAAAAAATGGCAACCTTTAGTCTGTTTGCTTCTTCCCAAAACTTAGCACTAGAGAAAACAGATATCACTTTGAAAACAAAAAAGGGCAGGCAAAATACCTGTAAGGAGTAAAGAAAGCAAAAACGGAATGTTATTATGTGACATTACATTGCATATGGTAACAAAATATAAGACACATGCTACAGAAAATAATGTGTGTACATTATTGCATATCATCATCATTAATACATTAATGACATTACATTATAGAGCCATAGATTAATGTGGAATAGATGTATCATTTTATAATTCTCATTTTTAACTTGTTTGTAATTTGTTTAGATATTAATATTTTCCTCATGCCATTGAAGGTACATTTAGCCATTCCTATTCTCCTTTTAACTTCTGTTTCACATCTGCCATCATTTGTGACTATGTGTCCAAGATATTGATAATGTTTTACTTGTTGTAGTTTCTCTCCATATATGTTTACGTTTACCTCCTGTTCTTCTGTGTCTTTGCTGATTATCATGGTTTGTGGTTTTTTTTTGATATTTATATCCTTTATATTTATATATATTGCATATCACATTAGGCCTATACAGACAAAAATATGAACGAATAGACAGAGCAGAGACTAACTAAAGACCTTTTTAAAAATACAAAGTTTTAACGGGCCAACTAGAGTGATAAAAACTACCACAGGGCGATATGCAAGCTTGTTGATATGGAACACCACAAGGCGATATAGCGACACCGTCCTCATCAAAGCAATTCTGGCATAGGACAGACGACTTCCATTGTTTGTTTATTGGCGGATTTGCCTCATACGGCCGAGGCACAACCCTTTCAACCTAGGAGATATCCTTCTTGGTTATCTCAGATCGTCTGGGGACCTTTGTGTATTTTGACGTGTTTGCCTAATTGGCGCTAGAACTTTTCTGTCCAGCCGGGTTGCATTTGAGACTTTTAGCTGAAGTCCTTTACGAGGACTATATTGTGGCTTGTTCTTGATCATGTGAGGGACTATGAAGAAGCCTGGTTTGAACAACCTTTAGAAGGGTTTTTTGGGGTGTGGTTTGAAGTAGTCGTCTGGGTGTTGCGTGCTGTTTGCTGTTAATTACTTACAGAAAAGGAAGATCGTCAATGTGGTAACAAGGACTTGGATTTATAGTTCGGGGTGCATATAATAAGGGCACTTCTTTTTTCAACTCATTGTAGGTGATCGCTAAGAAAAGTTGATGCTCACACTTGGTGTGCATAGGCTGACAACCTGTGTCATTTGTGGAAAAAACATCATTGTTACTGCATATTTTGTCTCCTTTTCAGACTTTTGTCTTCTATCAAATACTTTATATAGATGAAGAGATCAGACCAGAGGGCGTTGCAATTTTTGTTCTTGCCTGACAGACTTTCTAGGTGACGAGGATTGTTAGATATAAATAACCAAATGGTCAGAGGGTGTCCGACAAAGTGGATGGTGCCGCAGTAACCTAATTAACAAATAGTCAAGCAAAATAAATTAAACAGGTTACTAAAACACTTACCTTGCCTATTAATAAAAATATTTTTTTTAAAGTATATATAAAAAAACATACAATAAAACTAAACAGGACAATTCTCCACGCATCGGCTCAAATTGACCCTTTTTCAAGAGACAAACAACAGAAAACAACAAAATAAAAAACAAAATAGATGACTAGATTTCATCAAGCCCCGTCTCCGAATGGTTTTAGTAACCTGTTTAATTCATTTTGCTTGACTATTCGAGGATTGTTAGATGTCCCATTCTGCGGATGCATGAGCAATTCTGACAGAAGAATGATGAGTTTGACCAGAAGTGTGTACTGCGCACATGGCAGGATTTAATTAACCTGATATAGGCCTCTACAGCCGCACTCGTATACTTCCCTTCAGGAACTTCTTCTTTGGCGTTTATTCTCAAAGTCCCGTTGGATCTCTCTTGTAGCAGAACAATGGTATATCAGATTTCCAGCAAGATATAGTCCGGAGAATGGAAATATTTTGTATCACCGTTTTCTTTTGCGCCAATGGCATAACACATCCGTTTTGACAGCTTCTGGGACTAAACATTCATCTATTAACCCCCCCCCCCCTAACACATCCATCTCTGTGGGACAATCTTATGTGAGTCTAGGAGTCATCGTGGTCACACAATAGAGAGAGACTTGTGTTTATGTCAGACTGGCTATGGTCTATCAAGAGTTACCTGCCCCGGCTGAACGAATTACTCATCATCATCATCACCTAACAGATGCTTATAACATGTTTTACTGCAACATCGTGACGTATTATTGTCTATCGCTATATCTTAAACAGTTCTGTTCCTTAATCGTCGTGTTGTGGTCTTGATAAAGGTCATTTTGTCGAAACGGCAACTTTTTTGCTTTATTATATGTAATTATTAATACGTTATTACTATATTCTACATTTCATCAGTCTTATAACAGTCACTGTGACAAAAATCGTTGCCCTATCGCAGAAACGCGAAATTAACCATCGGATACCAACTGCGCCAATGGATAGAATAATACTGCGGGTGGAAGAAGCAGATGGGGTCTAAAAAATCATGGACAGACAACATCAAGGACTGGACGAGACAAAATGTTGCCTCGCTCATCCCCATCGTTGAACACATAAATCGCTGGAGGACTCTGTGTGCTGAAACATCAATGTGATACTCCTACGACCCTGATGGGGTACGGGTTTATAGGATAAGATAGGAATGGCTAGAACAAATATTATGAAGCACTGATTCCAGGTCTCAAAAATAAGATAAGAATGGATAGAACCAGTGCAGGATTTACATATAAGCTAAACAAGCTATAACTTAGGGCCCCCAAAAATTATATTTGGTAGAGAAATATAATATCTGGACTTATAAAAGGCCCCATATCTCAAATAGCTTAGGACCTCATCAAGTCTAAATACGGCGCTGGCTAGAACAAATATTATGAAGCACTGATCTTTTACATCAAACCTAGAACAAAAACTAAACACCTTTGAAAATAAATGTATTAGAAGGCTACTGAACATACGTTGGTCAGACTTCAAATCAAACACAGTTGTCAGACAAGAATAAAAACAAGAATATGTATCCACCAATATCAGAAAGCGTCGCTGGAATTACATCGGACACCCGCTACGAATGGATACCGAAAGACTCCCCTATCAAGCTTTGATGTGTTCACAAAAGCGCACGAGAAGAGAAGAAGACCAAAAGAAACTTTACGTAGAACTATTACAAGAGAAATTTTCACCATCGATATCAGAAACAATAAAGATCTAAAGCAAATTATAATGGAATGAGAGACATGGAAATCTATGACATCCGCCATATGTGCCGTCTTTGGCCCTAGAGCAGTGTTTCCCAATGTGGGGCCCACGCCCTACGGGAGGGGGAGGGGCAATTTGGCTGTTCAGGGAGGGGGCAATTCGATCCTGTTGTAATTAGCTTCATTTAGGGAATAATTCAAATTTTGAATATAAAAAATATGTATATGTTACATACGGGGGCATCTCAATTTTAGAAAGACTTAAGTGGGGCATGGTAGAAAAAAGGTTGGGAAACACTGCCCTAGAGGAATAACAGGTCCCAAAGATACGATATATAGTTCAATTTGTCTCGTTCTCACAGTATATACTTTATTTGGATCAAAATTGTATAGTTACACATAAATTAGAGACGCTAGAAAAAAATTAGAATTTAAAAAGATTTACTAATGCAAGAAACCAGATAGTTATCCAACATACTATATTTGAATCATCATTCTCATGTAGTACCGTCTCCGCAACGAACAATGAAATCTGACTATAACGGCCTTCCAACATCTTCTGTGTCTTGCTTTGGTGGTGCACTCTGCTAGACTTTAACCTGTTCATCTCGTGATATTTAGCTCCCACTTGTAGGCCCTATCTTTGCCTGCCTCTTGCTCTCTTTCCCTCAACTCTACCATCAAGGAAGGTCTTCGTGTCTTTTAATATGTCCAACATACTTTTTTGATTGATTTCATTTGATGGTTCTTGTACATACATAGTATTGTCAGAACTTCTTTCATTTGATGGTTCTTGTACATACATAGTATTGTCAGAACTTCTTTCATTTGATGGTTCTTGTACATACATAGTATTGTCAGAACTTCTTTCAAGTAGGAAGCATGAGGATGAATGAACATAATTATTACAGCTCACTGGAATTGAACCAGGTCTGTTCTAGCAGGAATCGAATCAAATTTTGCAATACACATTCAACAACAAGCAGAATAAAAGATGAGATCTCGTCAAGACATACAATCTGTGTGTTAAAGTCACTCAGAACGGACCAATCGAGACAAGGATTATTACAACAACAACAACGAACATCCCGTATAGATATTTTAAGTATCCTCAGGAACATTAACACATACCATCCATTCGTACTACAAGGACCTACATTCCTTGTAAACATAAATAATATCGAGAGACAGGTTTTATTTCTTGACGAGATCACATCTTTTTTGGAGACGTGATTGGTCAAATACGGAAAACGTGTTTACTTGAGTTGCAAGGCAATTCGATGCCGCCAGAAAGGAACTGGTTCAATTCCCGTCAGCTGTAATAATTATTTTCATTTATCCTCATACTTCTTACTCGAATTTATTTGTATACGATATTTTTTGAAACAACATTGCTCTTTCTCTATGTTATTTATGTTTACAAGAAGGCCTTTAGGTTCTTGCAGTACGAATACGAATGTTATCAGCTTGTGTTACTGTGAATATTTCAAATACTTGTACGGTGTGTCCGGTGTATTCTCTGTAAATTAAGTTCGTTGTTGTTGTAATAGTCTTTTTCTCGTTCGGTCCATTCTCAGTCACTTGAGATAGGTTGAATGTCTTGACCAGATTACACCTTATTTGGAGATGTGGTTGGTCAAGTACGGAAAACATGTTTACTTGATTTGCCCGCCGAAGATGGATGTGTCGGACCATTGGCGTAAATTAAACTGCGACACAACGCATTTCCATTCTCTGGACTGCATCCTACTAGAGATCTAGTAGTACTGCTACATGAGAGATCCAGCAGGAGTTTGAGAATGAACGCTGAAGAAGAAGACTTGATTTGCAAGGCGATTCGGTGCCGCTAGAACTGACCAGTTACAATTCCCGTCAGCTGTCAGAACTTCTTTGTCCGGTTTATTCTCTGTAAATTAAGTTCTCCCTATTGATGACCGGTTTGGTAATATAAAGAGACACAACTGTTTAGAAAGACAAATAATGGAGGGCAGGGTCCCTGAGATGAGAAGAAAGGGCAGACCAAGAAGACGATGGACTGACTACATTAAAGATAAAATTAATACATCGTTGGAAAATGCAAGCCACATCGCCCAAGACACGAGAGGGGTTCAGAGAATTCATTTGGAAGACAACGTTCTGGAAAGAATACGTCACATAATACACTATTGATATGGATTATTCAAAATGTTCTCGAAGTGGTATTTACCAGTGGTGGTAATTACGTAGAAAACATGTTTTGTGGTAGTTTTACGAACAGGATGTACAAGAGTACCCAACTGTGAAGATTTTATCATTCCATACGATTAATTGTGTTTCATGCGCATTAAGAAGAGGGCGTGACCCGTACGAGGTTGGGCCATATAACGCTTGAAGTGCATCATAGAAATATATCAGATCATTGGTGCAAATCTTTTATCTCACCTGCTTTATTACTCAGCCATGAATAACCAACTCATGTGGCGTAGTTTATTTTAAATGATTTTTCGTTTGCCGTTGAATGCGTACTTTTTCAGGTGTTGATTTTTAGAATACTAAGGTATGCTTTGTGAAGGTGGTGTTTGTCAACCAATATTTCTTTTATTGTATTATTATTTTCATCAAACCAGTCATTTTGTTTCTTGATAGAACGCTGTAGTTTCTCCGTAGCAGTGTCGTATATTTGCTCACTCAAATATGTCCAGTTTGTATCCACATCTTGCTCTTGTAGTGCAGATTTCAGACATTCATCTAGAGTAGAGACTAGGGACTGTTGTGTTAACATTTTATAGTTTTCTGACGTTCATATGTTACTTTGCCTTGTTTCACTGCGAGAGTATAGCAGGCTGGATGAGAGTTTTTAGTTCTGACACAATAAAACGATGGTCAGTCCAGCAGTCTGCACCACACATGTTTTGTCACCCGAACATATTGGCTGTTCTCTCTTCTTGCAGTTGCATAATCTATAAGATACCGGTGTCTTGATCGTGGGTGCATCCAGGAGGTCAAGTTTCCGAGTTGAAGAGTGGTTTTAGTAATGTGGTCAATAGTTAGCACTCATTCATTCATTCATTCATTCATTCATTCATTCATTCATTCATTTTCCTTTTGCGCTGTGGTTGGCGCATAGGGCAGAGGTCAGATCTCTACAGTTCTGTCTGTTCATAGCTATTCTGTGTAGTTCTTGAATAGTATGAATATTGGTTGTTTTACTTTCTCTAAGTATTGTTCTTCTGAGTGTTTCTTTTGGTCTACCCCTTGCTCTTTTGCCTGTAGGTATCCATTTAAGTGATTGGTGGTGTATTCTGTTGGTTTCTGCGCGTAGGACATACCCGATGTAGGACCAACGGCGTTTTTTGATAAAATCTGTGATGAAATTTTGATGTGTCTCTTCTCTGATTTTATCATTCGATTTGAATTCACTCCAATGATAGTTAGAATACCGTGTATGTATTATATTCTTGGTGTCTTTGTTACCTCTAATATTGTATAGTAGTGCGTCCTGATATAACCTATTTGGACATTTCTGTCCGTTGGTTGAAAGAGACGCGCCTCTTCAAAAGAGAGATAAACCCAATAACTACCTACCTAATGAGGTCAACGACAATACGAATGTCATGGATAAAAATGTGAATACAGCATACTTCTTTTGTGTCTGTTGTCTTTCTCCAGGAGTGTGATGGTTCATTGTATCCATACTTTCCATTAAACGTAGTGGTTGGATCTTCAGTTGTTATTTCAAGGCCAAATGTGTCATCTTGGTTGCGTTGAATCCATGTTTATTCAAGGTTATTTTGATGTTTTTTATCCACCGTTTTTGGTCTATCTTTGGCTCTATATCGGATATTCTTTTGTTATATGCTCTTACTTCTATTTGGTCTGGCTTCATTCCCATACGGTGACATAACCAATTGACTTGCTGTCTTTCCATATGTTCTATACATGATATTATACCAACTCTTGTCATAATTTCTTCATTTCTTATTTTATCTAGCTTACCCGCCATTGCAGTTTTCTGAGACACTTCGTAAACAGCAAGCTTGGCTATTAATTGATGCACAATAAGGGTGGCTGTGATGATGATTGTACCTTAAGATAGTTTGAGTTTCTCATTTTTATTCTCTCTGCCAGGAGGTGGGGGCTTAACTTTGATTTCTCTCTGCCAGGAGGTGGGGGCTTAACTTTGATTTCTCTCTGCCAGGAGGTGGGGGCTTAACTTTGATTTCTCTCTGCCAGGTGGTGGGGGCTTAACTTTGATTTCTCTCTGCCAGGTGGTGGGGGCGTAACTTTGATTTCTCTCTGCCAGGTGGTGGGGTTTAACATTTATTCCTCTCTGCCAGGAGGTAGTGTTTAATATTCATTTATCTCTGCCTGGAGGTGAGGTTTAACTTTAATTTCTCTCTGCTAAGTGGTGTGGTTTAACTGTCATTTCTCTCTGCCAGGTGATGGGGTTTAACTTTCGTTTACATATTTCGCCGCTGTTCTACCGGAGACTAAAAGGGGAGTCAAGATAGTGACACTGTTACCTGGCATGCATGTCGTCAGAGGTAGCTTAAAAAAATTTAATGATTGTAGATGGCTGATTTGTGTATTGTCCGGACGTGGTGTCCAACCTGGTACGATGTTACTCGGCTATATGGAATAAGCTGATAATCAACCGTTTTAATCAATGAAGCAGACTGTCATATTCCATAGAGGGTCAAAGTAACACATACGCCATGCTGAAGTCAGATGTGTGAGGACGCAAATAGCGCAGCTAACCTGTAAATTATAACACAATGCATTGTTTTCTAGACTCAAAAGGTGCAGGGATTGACTTCAATATATTTGGGTTACCCCATATGTACTCAGTTCCTCTTAGCGAAGCTGTGCGCCGCTCACGGAGAGTACCACTCATAGCACGTAACTCCGTTACTTCAAACAACAATCTCTAGCAATCTCAGCCTTTTTGTTTACATCGGGATAGATTTGTATTTCAAACTTAGTGTAAGTTCATAATTTTGTATTGTACGTAAGTAGCTTTTTGAATAATTGTCTCGAGTCTATTCGTTCCTCATCTGTTGACATTTCTTTTTTAGCTGCCCATGATACTCTTATCATTTCTCTAGAAAACCACATCTCTATTGTACATGATACTCTTATCATTTCTCCAGAAATTCACATTTCTGTTGCATCTAATTTGATCATCTTGTACGTGTACAGAATGAAAACATACGACAAGGTCTTGGTTGTACTAAAATAGATCAATTGTGTAAATGAGACATGAGTTTGGACTTGGCTAACGCATGCCCACAATTCCCTAACCGAAAGCTGACACGAGTGAAACAACAATCCGCAGACGTTCAGTAAACATTAAACGCACGATGTCAAGTGCACGAGAAACAAGTGCCCCCCCCCCCCCCAAATTAATTGACAAAAATGTCTCGCGGTTATTAAAACAGGTTGTCGGTAATTAGAGAATCGATGTGATTTATAGATTCAAAATAATTTATTGTATTGTATATTAAGGGCCATATATGTCTGGCTCTGTGGCAATTGTGCATCATGACCGTTCAAAAAACTAATTGCAAATTACTGAGAGATATTTACATTGCCTAGAAACGCTCTTGAACGATATTTTGACAATTCCATGAATTCAATTGTGTAGGGTAAAGTAAAGGTGCTTCCCGTTGGCAATGAAAATAACTCGTATATACTAAACTCCCGCCGAAGACGGATGTGTCGGGCCATTGGCGCAAATAAAACGGCGACACAACGCATTTCCATTCTCTGGACTACATCCTGCTAGAAATCTAGTAGGACAATGGTCTTGCTACAAGGGAGATCCAGCAGGAGTTTGAGAATGAACGATGAAGAAGAAGAATATACTAAGCATATGTAAACTCTTAAGTTCCCTTTATTGTTGTCTTTACCTCCCCAAACTCATGCGTCAAGAAATCACAACCACCCCCCCCCCATTTTGTTGTTGTTGTCCGATCTCGTTTCTAACCTAGCATGCTGTAACCCAGTGATAGTAAGCACGTTCACTATCAACTAGGCTACCATGCTCCGACTGTGTAGAGTAAACGCTTCTTTATTGCCCTTCGTAGGCCATCGTTTTTTGACTTCGAATTCGGGGAGGAATCTTATACCTACTTACAAGCTAGTTTTCAGGGGACCTACTACAGATTTTTAATTAAAATCAACAGGTATAAATGCACAAGACCTGCAATTCTTGGCAACTGGCCGACAGACATGGAGAACTATGCCATCCGCCCTATGTGCCAAAGTTGATAAAAGAGGAACTGCATGACTACAGATTAGCTTTTTGTGTCGCCTACGAAGATTATGTAACGTCATAGGCCTACATTTTCTTGCTCGCAGGTGGAAACCACACGAGCTTTCGTGTTGGTTATCAGAGAGCGAACGCAGGTTCTGATTCCACAGCCATCTTGGTGCAAACAGAAATCCAGACCTTGATATAACCAAGACATTCTTATCTATGATTGAAAAGGTAATGCCTTATCACAAAGTGACGTTAATCCCAAATGCACCAACCAATAGCGCTAGTCGCTATAGACATCCTAAGCAGGCGTCTGAGATAAGTAAATATGTATGTAAAAAGAACATGTCAGTTAATATTCAGATGTTTGAAAGAAATTCTGACATACACAGACCAGGTAAATATCTCGAATAGCCGTCCAATGCAGGTGATGGATGACAACAGTTTTAGACTTGCGTTGTTCCATCTCCCTGACTTGCGTTGTTCCATCTCCCTGATTGCGTTGTTCCATCTCCCTGAAATGACTGTGTGGAGATGAATGACTGAAAAGTCCAATTCTGGCATAGAATCCCATGTCATATTTGGGACACGTATGATCAGAATTAGGCATCTGTGCGTATGTTGTTCTCTCTTTTCAGGCAGCGTTTTTCTCCGTAACTCTGCTCCTCGGCGATGTATGTATCTTTACTGGTGTTGCTGTGCCACACTGGGTAATTCTGAGCCACAGACTCCCAGGATCTAACATCACTGCTAAAGCTCTTCAGAGATACTTTGAGAGAGTTCTTGAAGCGTTTCTTCTGTCCATTGGCCAGTCGTTTTTCCTTGAGAAGCTCACAGATATCAGATGTGTTGAGATGCGTTTGTTAGGCCTGCTCAGATCTCCGGCCCATCTAACTTGGGCCTTCTTCAGCACTATAAGACTGCTTGGGATCTTGACTTTATATGACTGCTTGGGATCTTGACTTTATATGACTGCTTGGGATCTTGACTCAAGTAAGGACTTCAATATCAGGTACTTTCTCATGCCACTTTACCATGAGAAGTTTGCAGATACAGAATGTCGGATAAAAAATAACATGTTAATAAAAATAACAAGTTTTAAACAAAAATAACAAGTTTCAAACAAAAATAATAAATTTCAAACAAAAATATGAATAATGAGTATTTCATTAGGTAAAAATTCTGGTGAATGAAGTGTTATGGAGGTCGGGTAAGCAAATGTGTGTGTAAGCCACACATCCCATGTCAATACTCAGGCGTATATGAACAGAGTGTTTTATGCCAACAAACCAGTAAACATTCAGGTGTGTGTGGATGAAGTGTGTCAGACACAATACAGAACCCGGACATGTGTAAATACAAAATGTGTTTAAGATACATTTCAGCTAAATACCCAGGTGTGTAACAAACCTAAGGTGAAAAACCCAGGTGTATGACAATCTGTAAGACTTTCATTCTCTTATAGCGTAACTTAACTTCAGCCATAATAGTAATATGGTAAATATTGCACGGGATGTTCGTTGTTGTAATGGTCCTTGTCTCGATTGGTCCGTTCACAGTTACTTGAGTATACAGTTTGAATGTCTTGATAACTTCACATATTGTTTTTGGAGATGCGGTTAGTCAAGTACAGAAAACCCCGTTTACTCGAGTTGCAAGGCGATTCGGTACCATTAGAACGGACCTGGTCAATTCTCGTTAGTGTCTTGAATTTTAATTTATCCTCTTGCTTCCTACTTGAATTTACTAGAATTTTTATGGGCAGAATATTACTCGATTGCGCCCATATCCTCTCCAAAATCTGGCCTGTGTTGCTTTTTTTCCTCAGTCATATTCTGCAGCATAACCTTGACATTATAGTTATAATGTTTAACAACAAAAAATTTCAGACGAAAGCCTTTCTTAATACTGAAGGTGGAAAAATGTCTGGTTAAGTTTATTGAAAAACACAAAACTGAAAGGGTTCAGTCACTTAATTTACCAACAAGAGCATTCAATGTGAGAATGGAGACACCAAGAGGCAGAGGAAGACCATGAAGAAGGTGGATTAAAAGAGTTATCAACTTCCTGAAATGTCCCGAAAACCGATTGTCATTTTTCTTCTTCTTCTTCAGCGTTTATTCTCAAACTCCTGCTGTGTCTCTCTTATAGAGGACAATGGTCCTACAAGATTTCTAGCAGGATGTAATCCAGAGAATGGAATTGCGTTGTGTCACCATTTTATTTTGCGCCAATGGCCTGACACATCCATCTACAGCAGGAGATTGTCATTTAAATCATGTGACTCCTAAAAACAAAAGCAGAGGAAAAAACAAGATATAGATATAACAAAGACATTAAATATCATCTTAAAGCATATTCCAACACAAAAATCAAACTCATAAATTCATCCGAAAATTTTAATAATTGATTTGTGATGTCTGCATTCTGAATGATTATATAATTTATAAATATATTTATCTGTTTCGTAAGTTCACCCGTGTGTGGCAAGTGGGGCATAGACATCTAGTGTGGGGTATAACGAATAGGGCTACTGACAACTTACCAGGCGTGTCGTAAGAGGTGACGAAGGAAAGTTGGGGGGACAGGTTGAGAGCCTGTCACTTGTTAAAAGATCATGGTCACATCTTGTCACTATTTCTTAATTTTGTCTTTTATCAAATTATCCCCATGGATGTTGAAAAGAAGCAAGCCAACGGATATTGTCCTTTTGTGGCAGACTCCTAGGTAACAGGGAGTCTAGATGTTCCTTCGCTGCTGATGGATCAACAAATCTGACAGAAGAATGACAGCTGACACAGAGGCGTGCTGTGCCCCTGGCAGGATGTGGTCATCCTGTAGCACTGGAATGCCTCTCTTTGAGACTTAAACATGAATCCATACCCCCCCCCCCTTACACAACCATGTCTTCTATACAGCTATGCACACATCATGTAAAGAAAAACCAGCTATGGGGGTAGACCTCAGGTAAAATACCCATTCAGATGTATGACACCAGGTGAAAATCCAAGTGTGACAGAAGGTAAAATAAAACCATAACAATCATTTACTTCATTTTCATGTACAGAGATTTTAAAAAAGGGTTCAAAAGTCACAGAGGATTGACTACACTGTACTCGGTTTCCTATATGTACTCCATTACACCCAACGAAGTGGCACACCACCTGCCGAGAGTACCACTCATAGCACGTAACTCTGTAGCTTCAAGCAATAATCCACAGGGATCTACGAAAAAATCCACCTTGTAATCAAGATGGCATGAGTTGGATTCGAACCCATGTCCTCTTAAACAGAAGGTGACCAGCTTAACCACTATAATTTAGGGAGATCCCCTATGTACTGAGATGTCTTGGTAAAAGCATCTCAGTGCATATAAATAATTTAATACATTTGTATTTTTTCCGTTTGTTTTCATTTCTTGAAAAAAGTTCCATTTGGACCACAATGTGGAAAATGCCTTTGTTATTGTGTTTATTATTGCTATTTATTTTTTACATTGTATTTTATTTGATTGTTAGTATATATTACAGTAACGTTATCACTTAATATAGGCCTAGTATTCATCACTTATTTGTTTTATTACTGCAGCACTCCCCATTTTGTCAGACATCCTCTGACATTTTAATTATTTATAAAATAAAAACCTGTATGTAAACAATATCAAAGAAGAATATCAGGTTATTTGAAAAAATTCAATCATAAAAACCCACACCTACATAACAAACAATAATGTACATGAACAAAATTGAGATGAACACATTTTGATTCCACTCCAACAAAACTCAAAGCCAATCCATGAAAATGAAAAAGTGATGAAACTCACATTCAATAATACAAGTTACCTTGCGTGTTATGATTTGCAGTGATAATGTCACACACTACAACATCAAAGATGATAAGTCATATCAACAACTATATCAAATAGTTACAAATATATCTTTAGCCGACGTTTAGTCACAGATGCATTGTTTTCTATTGGATACCATATTTCTGCTGTGTATTCTTTACTTGAATGAATAATATATGCATAAGTGTCAACTAGAACAGATTTTCCGTATTGATAGGGAATACGCCCCTCCCCCAGAAACCCCACAATTTTTTATAATTTAAAAAAAATGATAATTTGGTGTTGCATCTTCAGTAAGTACTACTAATGTGGATGTTTTGCATGTATTGATTGATGTTACAAAAACAAATAAAGAAATAAAAATAGTGGAGTTCTTGGGGGTTGGGTCATTTGGGAGGGGGACATTTTATTGAAATACGGAAATAAATTGTTAAAAAATACGGATTTATGGAAAAATACGTTGACAGCGTTATGTATATGAGAAAATGTTTACGGGAATGATGTTGATAAATAAGAAGTTATCAGACAACGTTTGAACCTGATGTTTAAGTCCTTCAGCGTATATCTAGATGGGTATTGTTAAATTTATTTTATGAGTTTTAGTGTATTCCTTTGGTGAGTGTTTTAGCATATTCTTAAGCCTTTCAGTCAATTCCTTAGGTAGGTATTTTATTGAAATTCTTAGGTGGGTATTTTATTGAAATTCTTAGGTGGGTATTTTATTGAAATTTGTAGCTGGGTATTTTATTGAAATTCTTAGCTGGGTATTTTAGTGAATTCCTTAGGTGGGTATATCAGTGAATTCCTTAAGTGGGTATTTTAGTGAATTGGGAATTATTTTTTTTAAAACAAATTCCTTAGATGTGTATTTTAATTTAATGAATTTCTTAGGGGTGTGTTTCAATGCATTACTTACGTGAGTGTTTGATGAATTACTTAGGTGGGTGTTTAGTGAACTTGTTAAGTGGGTGTTTTAGTGTATTCTGAGGTAGGTCATTCAATCCTAGGTAGGTGGTGCATTCCTAGGTAGGTAGGTAGGTGGTGGTATTTCCTTGGAATCAAAACAACAAGTTCAAAATGTCATATTCAAAACCTTTTCTAATTTGGTGTTACACTGGAGCATCTATCTGGCAAACTAAAACATAGCCAGGTATTGCAAAGTTAAACCAACAATTAATTGATCTAGCTAAACTAAATTTCTTATGAAACCAATAATTTAATTTTTATCTGATCACAAAAACCTGTCCAGAACATATACATTCAAAAATAGAATTTAAGGCTGTTTTTTATAAAAATGCAATAGTAGAGAAAATCAAAGCTTCAGCTAAAAATAATTCAAGCACAAACAAAACTAATACATCAACAAGATAAATGTCTTTCAAGACACTTCAGACATGTCCTTTACTTGCCTTTACAGCACTCAATAATCCACGGCCAGTCGTAACTTTATTATAAACTTGTTGACAATCTTATGATTATAGCACTTAATCTAGTCATAATTTTGTAATAAAATTGGTAATATTCTTGTGATTATTGCACTTAATCCAGTCCGCCATAATTTTATAATAAAATTGATTCTTTGATTAGTGACATTTGCCAGTAGAAATATTTTACATAGATATATTTCATATTTCAAGTTAACTATATTTTTGTGTGTTTGTTAGTGACATTTAGATATAATATTTTACATAGATATATTTCAAGTTAACTATATTTTGAGTATGTGTCAGTGACATTTAGGCATCTTATTTCAAGTGTGCTAACCATGTATGATACACTAGAATGTATACAATAATTCTGTGCTGGCACTTAAGTAATTCAGTTGAGAATCAGCTACAGAAATCTTCAATGTCATAGATAAGGCACTTACTTTATACATGGTAACATAACTCATTCTTCATGTAGCTAACAACTCAGCACTTTGGGCATGTTTTTGATTTTCTTGGCAGCATTTATATGCAGCAGTTTACCATTGCTTTCTGAATGGTCCAGACGCACAATTTCCAATGGAGGAATCTGAATTTGAAAACGGTGTCTAGACAACCACAGAGCTAAACACTTTAATGCATACTTAGGTAGAATAATATAGTAATCAGATTGAATGAAAAGATTTGTAAATAAATTATCTTCAGTTTTAGTTTTGCAACAAAACTGACATTGGAAACTAAGCAGGAACATACAAATACATAATCTTTCATTTGTGAAAAGTGTCACTATGTAATGGCTCATAATATTTCTTCAAGTCTTAGTGGACACCTTGTGAAGATCCACCAACCCCAGTTTAAGAGCAGAGGTTCTAAGGCATAATTTACATACATGCTTTTGTATCTCATCGTGTGACATATTCTTTCCAGAACGTAGTCTTCCTTATGAATTATCTAAGCATTATGTGCTTCTGGGTGAGTTGACCTGCCAGAGGTATGTTTAAACAATCTCATATATCACTGCACTACCGTCGTCTTGGGCACCCTCTTCCCCTGTTGCCGTAAACTCTGCCTTCATCTATTAGTCTTTCCATGCTGTTATGTCTCTTTATATGACCAAAAAAAAACACAGCTTTCTTGTTAAGGAGCCAGTCCTCTTTGATGTTTATTGATCTTAACACTTCCTGATTTGTCTGTTTAGCTGTCCATGGTATACCTAAAGTTCTTCTGTAGCATCACATTTTGAAAGCAGCGATCCTAACATTTGCATACAAATGAATAATACTGCTACTAACTCTTTATCTTCCACGATCCTATAAAATAGCCACTTAAACTAACCCGCTGTGCCAGTAGACAGATAAAACAGCCAATGCTAAATTTCTTATAGCCCTGTATGACAACCCTTACGGAGGTAAAGCGTTGAACCGGTGGCATTAGATCTATATGTTCTTACATAACGGAGGTAAAGCGTTGAACCGGTGGCATTAGATCTATATGTTCTTACATAACGGAGGTAAAGCGTTGAACCGGTGGCATTAGATCTATATGTTCTTACTTATGGAGGTAAAGCATTGAACCGATGGCATCAGATTTATATTTTATAGAACATTTCAAGACAGACATTCATCAGAAAAATCTAATATGGTAATTACTAATTAAATGTACCGGGGCTACACTGAAGGTGGACGTGTCTGGTCATTGGTACAAATAAAGCGGCAGCACAACACATTTCCATTCTCCGGACTACATCCTGGAAATCTTGAGTTTTAGAATGAACTCTGAAGATGAAGTATTAGGGGCTCATGTTACCCAATCATAAATTTAATTTATTATAACACGAGGTCAGTTACACTGGAATGCGTGTATCAGGGCTGCAGTTGAAGTAATACAGCATGCAGTGATGTTCCTATTTTAACTTTTGTTCACTTTCTCTTATGCATTATTACCCAAATTTTGTACTCTATTGTTCAAGCAGAGAGGTTCTGACAACATTGCATATAAAACAAGAACTATTCAAGGAAATCAAAACCAAACAAATAAAATATTTTGGACATTGAGATGCATGCGCCCCCCCCCCCCCATCTACGTTCTCAGCTTCTTGCATCAGTGTGGAGAATCTTAATCTTGTCTTTAATATTATTAATCCAGACTTTCTTTTGGCCTCCTTTTCTTCTTCTATCCTCGACTGTTCTCTGTATGATAGTTTTGGAAATGGAATCATGCCACATCACATGGTCACACCACACAAGCTTGCGATGTTTCACAATTAATGACTTCAATTTTCTGCATTCATAACACTACATTATAAGAAAGACTACATTATTACATTACAGGTTCACAAGAACCATTACTTTCAATAGTGAAACAATGAAAACTTGTATAGTTTGGACATGTATGCTGACATGATTCCTTGTAAACAATTATGATACTACAGGAAACAGTCAAAGATGGAAGCAGAAGAGGACATATAAAATCATGTACAGACACCATCAAGGACTAGACAGGTCAGAATATTTCTCACTCATGTGCATGGCTGAAGGAATCTGTATTTTGATGCATGCAATATGGTAGCACTATGACCCTAACATACATTTTTTCAATTTACTTACATCTTCTATTGAAAGGGTGTTGGAACATTATTTTTGTCACTTCTTATATTCTGGGATTAAAACAATAATCAGATCACACATTGCCTGCCGTCACTTAAGTAAACAAAAATATATTTAACAATTTTATTTAAAAGATCTGTAAATTGATTATTTAAAAAAAAATTGTAGTGTATCCTATTCAGGACATAGCCATCAACCCAGCTGTAGTGATTTTTGGCTGGAGTGATTTTATAGGAAATACAAATATGTTCAGTAGGTTGCAACTGCTTTCTGAACGGTCCAGATGCACAAGTGCCTGCGGCAGGATTCGAACCCGGCACCTTGGCCGTCATAGACTTGCTCTCTACAATGCCGCCACAGAGCCAGATATAAATTGATTACAATAGGTAAATAAAATTTTATCCAAAAACATAACATTTACATAGTTAAAAACAATATCATTGTGTCTTATATATATATATATATATATATATATATATATCGTTAATCGACGATTTAATAAATTGTCATTGTAAAACTCCCAGTGTTTCTGTAACGGATGTATAGTTCTAAAATGCCGCTGGACATACATCGGCTACAGACTTAGTATGAAGGAAGACAGAATTCCATGACAAGCCTTCATGTGGACACCAGATGAGAAAAGAAAACAGGGAAGACCAAAAACAACGATCAGAATAACATTTATGATTGAATTAAAATCAACAGGCATAAATGTACAAGACCTGCAATCCCTGGCAATTGACCAACAGGCATGTAGAACTATGACATCCGCCCTATGTGCCAAACTTGGCAAAAGAGGAACTGACTGACTGACTGTATATATATGGGAGAGAGAGATAGATATATATAATTGAGTTTATAACATGAATGATACAATGAGAAATGAAACAATGTAAACATGAACTACATATATTTTTATATGAGATTAAAGTTCCTCATGCTTGGGGCCACTGAATTCATCATGTGAGATGAAGCCATCCTCGTCTTTGTCTTCTTGCCTGAAAATCCGGGTGAGTATCTCCGTGTGCTGTTGTTCATCTTCTTCACTGTGGCTAACTTTGGAAGCTTGTTTCTTCAAGTAATCTGAGACCTGTTTAAAGAAAGTACATTATTCAGAAACCAGGGTTTCTATAACTATTTGTGCTATCACCCCTCCTTTTTTGTATTGATTATTAGACCAGCGTTGACTCTGACATCTTCACTAGATCCCATATTTGCATCTTATTATCGTATAAAACACATCAGACATACCAGTGCCTCCTAAAGTTCACAGCAATCTAAACATTTTAATGAATATATTTGTTAATTAATGCAATATTTATTTAAAAAGCTTAGCCCCATACTCTGGACATGCTGTCTGGAAAAAAGACCTTATTTATGAGAGCTTGATAACCAAAGTATAATTTGACGTAATAACTGCTGCACAAAGAAAATTTGTGTAAACAAAAGCAAAGATGGGCTGAACATTTCCAAGATCTTCTTAACAGACCACCACCCCAATCTACTCCAAATCTAGAGTAACAGGAGACAATGTCACCATTAGAAGCTTCGATAGAAAATTTCACCCTTGAAGAGGTAAAACAAACCATTAAGAAATTAAAAAACAATAAAGCAGCAGGTCAAGATGACATCACAAGTGAAATGTTAAAAGCAGCAAATGATAATACCTTGTCATTTTTACTGGATATTTTCAATATGATTTGGAAAAACGATTGCTCACCCCAACAATGAAAAAATGGCATCATTATCAAACTACCAAAAAAAGGAGACCTAACAAACTGTGATAACTGGAGGGGAATCACACTGCTATCCGTACCTGGCAAAATTCTTTGTAATATGATGTTTGCAAGATTAAAGTCATCCTTAGACAAAAGACTTAGAGAAGAGCAGTCAGGCTTTAGATCAGGTCATTCCTGCCTTGACCATATATTCACGCTTAGAACAATAATAGAAGAATGTCTAGAATTTAGATCTAATCTCATAATAAACTTCGTTGATTTTCAAAAAGCCTTCGACAGCATCCATCGACCATCGCTTTGGGAAATTTAAAAAATATATGGATTCCAAAACAAATATATAAATGTGATAAAATCATTCTATACCAACTCAAAATGCTGTGTTAGAACAGTAAAGGGTAATTTAGAATGGTTCCCTGTGATTACTGGTGTTAAACAAGGCTGCTCTATGTCACTCACCATTACTATTCAATATCGCAATTTACTGGGCTATGAGAAAAAGCACATCCAACCCAAATTTAGGAATCAAATGGATAAATAAAACACTAGAAGATCTGGATTTTGCCGATGATCTTGCACTATTGAGTGAAAACCATAAAGATGCACAAACAAAAACTGATAGATTAAAACTCATTGCAGGACAAATAGGTCTCCAAATCAATTCATCAAAAACAAAAATTATGGACTTCACCAATTCACCTAACGAAATTACTTTAAATGGACAACAACTTGAAAAATTACACAAATTCTCCTATCTAGGAAGCAAATTAACACTCGACGGTGATGTCATGACAGAAATTACAATTCGCATTGCCCTAGCATCAAGTGCATTTAACAGACTGTCTAATATCTGGAAGTCAAAGTCAATCAGCACACGCACGAAAATGTGCTTATTTAATTCCTGCGTTATTCCGGTGCTAACATATGGATGTGAGAGCTGGAAAAGCTCTTTATCTTCAGAAAAAAAATTACTGAGTTTCGAGAACAAATGTCTTCGTAGGATAATTAACACCTATTGGAGTGAATTCAAATCGAATGATAAAATCGGAGAAGAGGCACATCAAAATTTCATCACAGATGTTATCAGAAAATGCCGTTGGTCCTACATCGGGCATGTCCTACGTGCAGACACCAAAAAAATACACCACCAATCTCTTGAATAGATACCTACAGGGAAAAGAGCAAGAGGTAGACTAAAAGAAACACTCAGAAGAACAATACTTAGAGAAAGTAAAACAACCAATATTCATACTATTAAAGAACTGCACAGAATAGCTTTGAACAGACAGAATTCGAGAGATCTGATCTCTGCCCTATGCGTTAACTTCAGCGCTAAAGGAAAATGAATATATATATATATATGGGAGAGAGAAATAGATATATATAATGGAGTTTATAACATGAATGATACAATGAGAAATGAAACAATGTAAACATGAACTACATATATTTTTATATGAGGTTAAAGTTCCTCATGCTTGGGGCCACTGAATTCATCATGTGAGATGAAGCCATCCTTGTCTCTGTCTTCATGGCTGAAAATCTGTGTGAGTATCTCCGTGTGCTGTTGTTCATCTTCTTCACTGTGGCTAACTTTGGAAGCTTGTTTCTTCAAGTAATCTGAGACCTGTTTAAAGAAATTACATTTTTCAGAAACCAGGGTTTCTATAACTATTTGTGCTATCACCCCTCCTTTTTTGTATTGATTATTAGACCAGCGTTGACTCCGACATCTTCACTAGATCCCATATTTGCATCTTATTATCGTATAAAACACATCAGACATACCAGTGCCTCCTAAAGTTCACAGCAATCTAAACATTTTAATGAATATATTTGTTAATTAATGCAATATTTATTTAAAAAGCTTAGCCCCATACTCTGGACATGCTGTCTGGAAAAAAAGACCTTATTTATGAGAGCTTGATAACCAAAGTATAATTTGACATAATAACTGCTGCACAACATGGCTGCTCAAAGAAAAATGTAGTCCAGAATCTCACTGGCACAGTGGGAATGGTGTGCTTTGTTCGTAGCAAAGCGTCTTGCCAAAAGATACATGTTATTAGGCACAGGCTGACCCAAGAAAAGTACCAAATTAATCTTATAACATATACCATTGCTGAGTAAGTTTCAGGACTGAACCAAACAAAGTACCAAAAATTAATCTTATAACATAGACCACTTCCGAGTAAGTTTCAGGACTGAACCAAACAAAGTACCAAAAATTAATCTTATAACATAGACCACTTCCGAGTAAGTTTCAGGACTGAACCAAACAAAGTACCAAAAATGAATCTTATAACATAGACCACTTCTGAGTAAGTTTCAGGACTGAACCAAACAAAGTACCAAAAATTAATCTTATAACATAGACCACTTCCGAGTAAGTTTCAGGACTGAACCAAACAAAGTACCAAAAATGAATCTTATAACATAGACCACTTACGAATAAGTTTCCACTTAAGGTATAGCATACTGTTGAGAATGAAAATCATTTGGGTATCACAAAATGCTCTTGAGAAAACTCTCCACCGCATGTACAAAACAATTTCGTAATAAACAAACAATTGTTTATTAGATTGAAGCCAATAATGGAACAGCCCAGAATAAAGAACAGTAGACATATGAAGACTGACAAATCAACAGAGAACTGGAACTGTGAACCACTACAGTCTGGTGGATTCATTGAGATGTGGATGCAAGCACTTATGGAATTATCCAGTGTGCACCGATGATAACCTGCAGTCACAACAATTTGTTTTTTAATCATTTAAATAATGGTTTATTTTAAAGCAAGGAAATAGTGACTTGTCACTGCTTTGTGATTTCAGCAGACACATGTGACTGCTTTAATTATATAATGCCCTGATTAAGCTAGAGCTTGAATTTTTGAATTAGAAGTCCATGATCTTGTCTTCTTTCTTGTACTTATATGTACATATCAAGTGACATATTCTTTCCAGAAAGTTGTCTTCGTTGTGGATACTCTGAACACCTCTCTGTCCCGGGTAAGCAGACCTGCCTTGGCCAGAGGCATATGCATACATTCTGTGATGTCACTGGTCCATTGTCTTCTTGGTCTGCCCTCCAGAATTAGCCTTTCAATATAATTTCTCATTGTCAAAAATACTGTAGCTTCATTCTTATGATGGTATTTAGAAACCACCCTTCATGTAGTTCCAGTAATTTCAAAATTTCTAAGTTCTTCCTTTTTCCTCTGACCTTGATATTCATAGGATCTTTCTGTAGCACTTTCTTTCAAATGAATTTATTCTTCTGGATATTGTTTCTTGTACTTACTAAACAGCAATTGTGGTTATTGTTCAAAGTACAATTGTAATTGTTCTAATGTAGAAACAACACACTAATGACATCATCCTGTGAAAGTAGCATTTTTTGGGTCACTATGTCAGAGGTTAAATGGTTATTGGTCAAAGTGCAAAGTTGGTTGTTTACACAGACACAACTGACCTCATTCTTTAAGAGTTGCATCTGACAAGAATCAATTTCATATTTGTGCCTGGACATGCCAGTCTCCAAGGAAAAAATGAACACGCAGCAGTCGGTGTTATGATTATGGGGACCAGACTAGCAATGGACTGAGCTGATGATCTGAATGCTCTTAGGGAGATAGGATGAGTGGCTAATGAAACAAATTCTAGTGAATGTGCAACTCTGTGCAGACTACAGAGATATCATGTCAAGAGAGGCATTGCTAAACAAGAGCATTATCCAGGTAAGACTGGTAAAGCAACACAGAGTAGTTATGGGCAGTCACTACATGCTGAAAATATCTTGAGAAGATCTGTGCACTTATGGACCAATCTACAGTGAGGATGATCTTTCGACTAACTAACTAGAGTTGCCTGCCACTAGATCAGAGGTTAAATGGCTATTGGTCGAAATGTAATGATGATTGTTCATACAAACACACAACACATTACTTACCTCATCCTGTGAGAGTTGCATGTCACTATCTGTATCAATCTCCTTAAATATATTCGGTTGAGTTGTTCCATCGTCAATGCTGACCAGTTCAACTTCAAAGGTGAGTCCAGCATTAGGAGGAATTAATTCACCTGTTGAAGTAAGATTTAAAAATCACAAAATCCAAACTAGCTTATTTTATTTCCTCAGAGCTCATTCTCAAACTCCCGCTGGATATCTCTTGTAGCAGGACATTGGATCTAATAGATTTCCAACAAGATGTAGTCCAGATAATGAACATGTACAGTGTCGCTGCTTTATTTGCAACAATGGCCCAACACATCCGTCTTTGACATGATTTTAGCATATTAAAAAAAAAGATATAATGAGTTAGAAATATTAATAATGGTGGAAAAGGTTCCAAGAGGTAAAGAGGCTGCCCAAGATGTGAATGGACACAGGATATTAACAACCTTGTGAGTATGACAATGTATGAAGCAGGTTAGTTTGCGCACAACCAAGAGGCTTACAGAGTGGCAGTGAGGACAATGTTGTATATAGGAAATGTCATGTATAAGATAATGTGAGATTAACAAACTTTGAAGCAGATGGACACTCAATGGAGTAGATCAGAGTTCTCAACCTTTACAGAAGGTGGGTACCTTCTCAAATACAGCAGCAAGCATTTATCAAGAAAACTGGACTTGTGTAGACAAGTTAAGCTACAAAAGAGAAGAACAAGAACCAAGAACATACTGAGTTAACTTTCATCTTTACATTTGATGTATAGGGTGAAGATCTGAAGAAATATTCAGGCATACCTGCACCAGCTTTTCCATAAGCCTTGCTGGCTGGGATGATCAACTTTCTCTTCTCTCCTACACACATGTCCAGCACATTTTCCTCCCAACCTCTAATTACTTGACCTGCGCCCAGCTGGAAAGCAAGTGGCTCACCCCTGTCATAGCTACAGGGAATAAAAACTAAATTAATAAAACACATAACATGTTTCTGTTTATGTAAAACTAGTCCTTACATAAAGCACAGGTAATTGTACTTATGTATAACACAAGGACAATTAGCTTTACTTAGAACCACCAACTATCAGACTATAGGGTATGGGTATAAATAAATACAAATAACAGTATACAAGACAGTTTCAACATTAAGGTCTTTTTCAAGAAAATAGAAGACAAACAGTCAACTTTCATCACTGAAAGTTTTCCAGGGAAGTGAAGCAGGGAGGCTTCCTATGGGCTGTAGAAATAAAGATCATTTGCCATAGCAAACAGTCAACAAACAGTAAAAATAATGGTACTATTACAAAATCATTAGACGGCAGATATAACAATGCTTTTTGTATGCACAAGCATTGTCATAGAGATGCGCATTAAAAAAATTTATAGGGAATGAGAATGAAATAAAACTACTAAACCTGAAAACAACATGAATGGCAATACAACAAAGGCTCCATCACCTAAATCTAAATAAATGAATGACCTGTATTAAGACCGCATGGCTTAAAAATACCAAACTGCAATATATATATATATATATATATATATATATATATATATATATAAAATGATTTTCAAAGGTGTATCTATCGTCCAATATAATCCAATTAATAATCATAATTGGGGGATGGGCGTGTACAAATTCCATACCTAAACCTCTAGCATAAAGTATTATTGTTATTGATTACTAATATCTTCTTCAGCGTTCATTTTCAAACTCCTGTTGGATCGCTCATGTAGCAGGACAATGATCCTACTAGATTCTCAGAGGATGTAGTCCAGAGAATGAAAATGTGATGTGTTGCCGTTTATTTTGTTATGGCCCAAACGCATCCGTCTTCGGTGGGATTACTAATATAACTAACAGATAGCAAACATTATGTCAATGAGAAATAACCACACAAAAAACAAGAAACAATGCATGGCACACATGACCTGACAAACATTACCCATGTATGGAAGTAGATTTGAAAATTAAATCCTATCTGATAATTAAATCAGTGTTTTCTAACAAGAGGAAGATTCTTCATTAGGAGCAAGCATCACTGCACAAGAGAGATTCCTATAAGTTCTATGCTGGCTATTTTGTCAGTCATTTAAGAGTATAAAAGCTCAGTGTTCTGGTCATTTCTGATCTTTCCAGAGAGGGAATTTCTCCCCTGGTCAGTCAAATTTCAATTATTCTTTGTACATGTCATTGTCTCTTTTAGCATTCTTTTCATTATTTTGTAATGTATGCAGGTATGCTCTTATTACCTCAGATCTGTATATTCTCATCAATTTGCCATTGTATTCGGTAGAAATCAAATGCGGATTCTCAGGTCAACTGTGAGGCAGGATTACCACAAAGAAGTAGAGATAAACAACCACCATCAGCATGCCAATAGAAGAAATTGCTGCAAATCTACCCAGACTTTTTGGGTCAAGTTAAATTGAGCTATTGTGTCACTCAAGATAAAACAAGGTTGACTGTGGAGACACTCAAAAGCCAAATATAGACAGCTTGGACATGCATGAGTGATCAGTAAGGAGTGTGCTGTACCAAATATAGACAGCTTGGACATGCATGAGTGATCAGTAAGGAGTGTGCTGTACCAAATATAGACAGCTTGGACATGCATGAGTGATCAGTAAGGAGTGTGATGTACCAAATATAGACAGCTTGGACATGCATGAGTGATCAGTAAGGAGTGTGCTGTACCAAATATAGACAGCTTGGACATGTATGAGTGATCAGTAAGGAGTGTGCTGTACAAAATATAGACAGCTTGGACATGCATGAGTGATCAGTAAGGAGTGTGCTGTACCAAATATAGACAGCTTGGACATGCATGAGTGATCAGTAAGGAGTGTGCTGTACCAAATATAGACAGCTTGGACATGCATGAGTGATCAGTAAGGAGTGTACTGTACCAAATATAGACAGCTTGGGCATGCATGAGTGATCAGTAAGGAGTGTGCTGTACCAAATATAGACAGCTTGGACATGCATGAGTGATCAGTAAGGAGTGTGCTGTACCAAATATAGACAGCTTGGACATGCATGAGTGATCAGTAAGGAGTGTGCTGTACCAAATATAGACAGCTTGGACATGCATGAGTGATCAGTAAGGAGTGTACTGTACCAAATATAGACAGCTTGGGCATGCATGAGTGATCAGTAAGGAGTGTGCTGTACCAAATATAGACAGCTTGGACATGCATGAGTGATCAGTAAGGAGTGTGCTGTACCAAATATAGACAGCTTGGACATGCATGAGTGATCAGTAAGGAGTGTGCTGTACCAAATATAGACAGCTTGGACATGCATGAGTGATCAGTAAGGAGTGTGCTGTACTAAATGCATGATCCTCTACAGACAGGTATATGTTACGTACTAATATCTTCAGCATGATGGCTTGGAGCTTAGACATTTAAAAAAATCCTCAGCTATTACCCTTTAATGGATACCACCACACTGTAGAGTCATGAAAAATGAGAAAGCTGATGCCCTGTCAAGAACAGGTAGTGAAATGGAACGACACAGACATCCATTGTGCTACAGAGAAGCAAAAACCACAATCCATAACATATATACATCAAAGTGAAAGAAAGAAATTGAAATGGAAGACAAACCCGATGCAATAGATCACACTATTTCACCTTAGAACCAAGATAACAATGCAGACTGTTGGGTCACCTTTACCAACTGAGGATCTCATACACAAATGAATGTCCATGTGGATTTAGAATCCAAACTCCTAAACACATACTTCATGACTGCCCAGCATGTGTAGATCAGAGATTGCAAGTCTGGCCCAAAGATGCATATGCGAGGCAAAGCTATTAGCAGCCGTACTGAACTGGAAAAGACAGTGGACTTTGCCCTGGTGGAAGGCTTTACAATCTAGCATGATCACAGATGTTGAACACAGAAAATGAAGAGTAGTTTCAAAAGTTACTTAACTCTGCATGAACCAATGAAAGGGCAGGCGATGTATGTACTAACAAATTAGTACGCTATGTACACTCCATAGTAATATTATGAATGACATATTCTGTTCTATGGATCTGCTTTGAGTGCACTGATAGTGGTTTATTAACCAAGGTCCTATTCTTTATTACCTACTAATATTAATAATAATAGCCATGCATTTTAGGCGATGATAACAGTGTGTGTCGAGATGACTGGTGTGTCGAGATGACTGAAAAGTCCAATTCTAGCACATAATCTCATATTATATTTGGGACAGGTACAGTCAGAGTTAGACATTTCTATGGTTATAGTTTATTGTTCTGTCCTTTTGGGTATGAGCATGTTTTCTCTGTGCTTGTGATATGTGATGCTTCTCAGCGATGCAAGCACATTTACTAATGTTGCTACATCATATTGGGAAATTCTGAGTGACAGATTCCCAGGAAATTATGTCAAAACTTTAGAGGTGCTTTTAGAGAGCTCTGGAAGTGTTTCTTCTGTCCCCCATCCAGTCTTCCCTGAAGTGCTTACCATACATCAGCTATTTTGAGACCTACAACGTCCTTGGATATACATAAGTAACTCATAACAGAATCACACCTGAACTTACATAGATGTAAGAGATATAATTATTTAATTACTAGCAACTGTTCTTTCAAAATAATGTTCTAGGTGAAATGTTAAATCTTATGTCCACAATAGACCATAATAATACTTTAACTGTTAGCGCACGACGTAGAGTATGTTCGACAATGGTTTACACTATCTAAAATATTTGCGGTCAAGTGTACAAGCCCGACGAAGGCCCCCTGCAATCAACTTAAACAAAATTGTGTAATAGATTGGTGACCAGATTAGATAAATCTGGTATTTTATTAAATTGACTCCTTTCCCCTGCAGTTTTAGTGGCAACCATGTGCCAAATGTCATTGAAAAATTGAAATTTTCGCAATATGTTGACAATTTCAAACAAGAACAGCTCCAAGACATTAAAATTTAATTGGGTTTTATAGACTTTTGTTTTATCGTATTTTCATTATGGAATGTGATTCAGATGATTATTTATGGAGAGGTATGTTGTATTCATACTCCCTATTCCCCAAACTAATCCCTATTCCCCAAACCTAATCCCTACTGTTAGCCCAAAGGTTACGATATACCACGAAACTAGAGCAACTGTCACATAGCATTAAAAGCAACTTGTGTAACAACATGAATAATACGACACTCACCTTATTGAGAATTCTCTGCAGGATACACTATTTTAACTCCAGGAATATATCATTCGAACCAACATGCTTTCTTCTCCATATATACTTACATAAATACGATGAAAATTGCCCTCAACATCTTCTACCATGAATTCTAAATTCTCTTTTAATACTACTCCATAAACCCTCTATAGTATTCGTATGTGCCCCAGTTTCTGGATCTTTAAAGTGTACACTATGATTCACAGTCATATGCTCATAACCTTCATCACCCAAGCATTCGTAAGCTCTCCAACAATCAGAGACAACAGTCGTTCCTGGCAACACATATTCCTTTATAATATTTAATAACACATCTTTACTCCTCTCTGTAACCACCTTTACACACATCTATTTGTTCCCCTCTCTACTAATCCAAATACCCATGTCCCTTCCACACGTCTCCCTCTATTATATTTACGTTTCCCAAAAAGACTCTCATCAATTTCAACAACAACACCTTCTCCCCCAAGTTTGACACTTTCATCAACACACATCTCAGGACAAAAACTTTTCCAATCAGTGACTGTTGGCTTTGAAACTAGCACTTCTTGTTTTATAAATCCACTGCTTGCTTTCATCACCCACAAATATGTAAGAACAACAATATCACCCATACTCATACGACTCTCAGCAAACCAAGAATTATTACGAACACTCCTACCAACATTATGTCGCTCACGCTCACGACCATATATCCTGCAATTCCAAATATATCCATCAATTACACTCGACTTCCTCATCAGCTTCATATATTCTCCACAAGACGGATACATATAATACTTACATACCAAACCCTCGCTCATGAACCAGTCCAATACACATTTATTACCACTACTACGCACATTTATAAAGAAACTCAGATCATATCTAACATGCGCCATTCTCTACCATCCCTTTCCATCTGCTCATGCTCGTTTCTTTCCGTCTGCTAAAACCACTGTCATGTCCCTTATTAATGGCACTCTACAAGGCAATCCCAAAACAAAGGTCAGAAAACACACCGAAACCAGAGCAAAGGTCACAGCAGAGAACTGTACTTTACTTCAGCCGGCACAATTGATGCCTTTGAGATGTGGGTATATAGAAGAATAGGGAGAACATCATGGAAAGAGAAGAAAACAAATAAAAAGGTGCTAAAGACACTTAATATGAAGAAAGAACTACTAAGAGAAATAAAGACCAGGCAAATAAAAATACTTTGGACACATTAAAAGACATGACACCTTATTGAAGACCTTACTTGAGGGTAAAGTCAAAGGGAAGCGAGCATGAGGTAGGCAGAGATACAAGTGGGATACTTTAGTAACATCACACGATGGACAGGTTACAGTCTAGCAGAGTGTACCACCAAGACAAGAGATGTTGGAGATATGTTGCAGCCAACCTTCGTTGCGGAGACGGCACTTAATGATGATGAATACATTACATAGTCTATTATTATATATTAATATATATATACTTAACTATAACTTTAACTAGTGTTGTACTACTACTGCCTTAGAGTCTAAGGCTTAGGACAATACCTGGAATCAAACTTGACTCCTGTTTTGCTCAATGTTCCTACATACTGCACGGAAATTTTGTCATTAAGTTTTGATTTCCTTTCACAATCACTTGGTGCTGGGGTAAGTATTTCAACGATAACGGTATCATCGACGTCTTCCTGAGAGTCAGCATCATACTTCGAATCATCGTCTGAATCTTCTTCGTCTGCTACGGAAGCACTTACAAACAGCACAGCGATTAACACTGCAGCGATGTAAAGAAACTTAGGCGACATTTTACTCCAACTATGCAATATAGTTTAAATAAGATGCTGTATTTCAGTGCGGTATAAACTTACAGTAGTTCGCAAATAATAATTATAAAGATATCTCCTTAAGCGGACAGATTGATAAAGAAATAAAAACGACACTATACGTTTTGTAATGTGTCAAATAAATCTGATTTTCACTACTGGAGATCTACTACCGGTTCGACTCTGGGTTATGAAACAGCGTATTTGATTGGATATGACCAACTTGTTATCGTATAACTTCCTGATTGGTTAAGGCTAGCAAACCTGACACGTACATCAAAGCTAGTCTGGGCGCCGCTACCGGCAACATATTTCGTTTTGAACAACAGGCTTTACACCTGTTATTTGTTTTAATGACCTGATAGCAGATATGGAACAGACATTGGTGTTTGAAGAGGATTGTTTGAGCACTTCGTTAAACTAGGACAGTTAAAGGAGTAAAGGAGCTATTGGGCAAGCTATTATATTGTCAGGACCTGAAATAGGAGCAATGAACATCACTTTGTCATGACATGCATGTAGTAGTAGGGCAAAAGCTAGTGCTGTATTTGGCAGATTACGCAAAAATGTATGGGACAGAAGAGGTATAAGAACAACCACCAAACTACAAGTATATCATGCTGATGTTATACCAACCTTACTATACGCCTGCGAAACGTGGACAGTGTATGCTAGACATGCAAGAAAGTTAAATCATTTCCATCTTACCTGCCTACGTAAATTACTAAACATCCATTGGTGGGACAAAGTACCAGACTACGAGGTCTTGGAAAAATCAACCTCAATAAGCATCCACACAATACTTATGAAGGCGCAGGCACGCTGGGCAGGCCATCTTGTCCGTATGGAGAACTCGCGTTTGCCAAAACAAATATATTATGGAGAACTCAAGGCAGGTTTTCTAAAAGTTGGTGGACAGAAAAAGCGTTTCAAAGACACGCTCAAGTCATCCTTGAAACATCTTAACATTGACGTAGGCGCTTGGGAGAGCCTCGCTCAGGATAGAACAGCATGGCGTTACAGCATTAGAACGGGAGCACTAGCGGCAGAAGAACTCAGACAAGAAACTGCAAGACAGAAGCGGACACATAGAAAAGAAAAAACATCTCAACCTCACACAGATACCTTCTATTGTTGTCAATTCTGTAAAAGAACATTTTGTGCGCGCATTGGACTTGCTAGTCATTTAAAAACGCACTATTAACTTTATTATTTTATTATTTATTGTTATTATTATTATGGTTGAGTTTTTGGTCATCGTCGATCACGACGGACGAACATCATCAGTAGGGGACAAACATTTTTTTTTTTGGGGGTCCACTACGTGTTGAGTTGACTTCTTCTATGTTATGGGTCAAAATATCACAAAAGCCGTGTTGAAAAGTTGGTTGTGCATATATCGCAGTTAAGATGTAAGTCTAAACCATGACATGGCGCATTCTTTTCTCGGGACTCAAAGGGCGTACAGAAAAAGGGGAGGGGGGGGGGAATTTATAGGATTGACTACATGTTACTCGGGTTACTCCATAGTTACTAGGTCTGTCTCAAACAAAGCGGCAAGCCTATTTCCAAAAGTATCACTCACAGCACGTACTACGTATCGTCAAATGGATCCCCCAAGGATCTCTGAAAAAAATTAACTTTATAAACAAGGCGAGTCGGATTCGAACTAGAGACGTATTGAGCTCAAAGCGAATGTTTTAACCACTATGCCAGGTAGAAGGAATACAGACAAAGTGAGTCAAACATAGAAGATAATGTACAGCTTAACACCAAGAAACAACGAGTCAGTAACAGAACATTTTGAAGACAGCAGTTAACGACAACAGAAGGAGATTTTTGCCGTTTGTGTGCAGCCTATGTCTTTAACCGTTGGTTTCCCACATCTCTTTTGTTGTTAACCTTTGTTGTTATCGTGTGTAATCTCCACTTTTTACTACGAGCTTTGATGACCTTTTTTGTAAAATATTGGTAAGGAAGGGGTTTACTCACCTATTATCTAAATTCCTAGTTCTGAAAACATGGTCTGATTTGTTAAGGACGGGTTTGAATCTGTTCTTCGGCGTACACAATCATCAAATCAAATTGACGTTTTCAATGTCACACTCAGCTTCGCTTGCGAAAAGGAAGCCATCACAATCAATTGTGTCCGCTATTAAATGTGGGGGCCAGTTCCTTTATTTGCTGTCTTTATCTCCGCTAACTCACCTGTCAGGTATTCATTTACAACTGAGTCGACTGGAGGGGGTTAAGTATCAATCTTAGCCAATCCTCAAACGAAGATGGGCTGCAACGGACCTCCAATATATTATGTCTCTCGTTTTGATGGTGCACTCTGCTAGACCGTAACCTATACATTTCATGATGTTTCCCTCACACGTGCAGCACTGACTCGAAACGTGGAAAATACTGCCAGAAGCAACGAGTGACGTAAAAAGAAAGCTTATTGATCCCATACCACAGGATAAATCTCCTGACACCCCATATCACAGGATAAATCTCCAGACACCCCATACCACAGGATAAATCTCCAGACATTTAACAAGAGCTTCTTTGCCATATACCACACGACGAGCCCGTAGATAAGGAGAGGATGTTCGGTGTTCATCCTCTTCCTTTTTAAGATGATCAGAAGATGACATTTAGCTCTCCAAGTTATGAGTCCACAACCTACCAGGATCGTAAGTTTACTGCACTGGATGCATCAAACAAATAGCAGTCATTCAACTAGTTCTATCTGCGCCATGTATACGAGAGTAGAAACAGCGGGACAATGTCCATTATTGGATTTTGTCTGTCCATGTTTGCATTTGTCTTCTTCTGCAACTTCCACTGTTCCCAGCAGTATCATTTTTGACAGAGAATTAAAAGAACTGAAAAGAATGTGGGCGCCACCAATAAAACCTTTCATAAACTGAAGTACTGCAATAAAGAATAAAATATTTATAAGTGTTACTCAAGAAATATTTTGATAACCACTGACATAACCTTGTTAGTAGAAGCAAATTATACCAATATAAAATATAGGCCTATATCGGGAAGGGTTGATTATAAACAGGGAAAAGTGATGCAAATGAACAAACGTGTTCATTTAGCAATAAAAATGTGCACGCTTGTTTTATCGCACGTGCTAGAAATAATGGAAGTATGGTCACGATGATACGTGGGGCGACCAATGTCCACAGTACATCTGACACGTTGCACAATGAGGAAAATACACGTTGCGCAGAATACCTGTGACAGGTTGTACAGTAAGTCGAAGTCTCATAACACCTGTGATATGTTGTACGTATTGTAATCCTTTACAAATAAAACTTTCGTTATTGCGTGTTTTCCTGTGGAGGGGTGCGGGGAGACTTTCTATGGGCTGTGAAAATAAAGGCCACTTTGCCATAACAGACGCCGCGACATGTACAAGAAGCATTTTGACTGTACCTCAGAAAGAAAAGAAAAATCACGTCCCAACCATGAATTTAACTCGGGACCTCAAGGGTCTGACACATGCTTTCTAACCACACTGTAATGCGTATAACAAATAACGGCCCTTACAAATAACAGTAATAAATAAAAACAGTATGTGAGGTAGATTTAGCCACAAATCTTGTTTAGCTTACTACTTAGTCGTTGGATCATCATCATTGTACTCCACATAACTCCACATAACTCCACATAACTCCACATAAGTCTATAGGTGCCCCTTCTTTGTTTGTTGAGTACTGGATTCGACTAGGCCATCTCTGGATGCCTAGTCACGTCACTTTCAACCTAGTCCTAAGAAGGATTTTTTGGTTATATCGCGACGCTGGGTGCGGACAGGGAACTGACGAAAAGTTCTTGAGCCTTGGCGAAAATGACGAAAAGGCTGTCGAAAGTTTGCTGAAGCTTGCTTTTAATCCCGGGACGTACTGCGGATAAGAAGAGTCGTTTCTCTCTTGGAAGTTTCCAAGTCCATAGCAGGTTCCCACCTCAGCTGGAGATCGTTCGATCCTTGATAACTTAGCCAGATTGCTCTGTTGCCCGGGGTACTCCACGAGGAGGAGTATCAAGGTCTGAACCAGTATGAGTCCTGGTCCTGGTCTTCGTCTCTGCACCCATTCTCCTCCGATCTCCACTCTTTTATAGACTACACAAAAGTATTTGATAAAGTTAAACATAGTGAAGTTATACACATGCTAGAGAATTTGAACATCGATAGTAAGGATTTAAGAATCATCAAGAACATGTACTAGCAACAAACAGCAGCAACAAGAGTAGGAAATCAATTTGGTCCTTTTCAACAAATAAGACAAGCAGTTGGACATGGATGTGTACTTTCACCATATCTGTTCTCTTTATACAGTGAAAACATAATGCGTGCAATAGTTGATATCCCAGGAGTATCAGTGGGAGGACATAACATAAACTATTTGACTATAACATATATATGCGGATGACATTGTTCTGATTGATAAAAGTGAGGAAGACCTTCAATAATTAATTAATGTAGTAGTAAAGAAAGAAAGGGAAAGACCTCTTCCTAAATATCAAGAAAACAGAAGTAATGGTTATTTTAAGGAAACAAAATACAAAATATTGCAAGATCGAAGTCAATGTTTTAATATTAAAACGGGTCAACCATTTTAAGTATTTAGGTACAACGATTACATCAGATGGAAGAAGTTCAACAGAAATAAGAAGCAGAATAGGACAGGCAAAAACAACATTGTGAAATATTAAAATATATTGTGTAATATGACTTTGTCATTAGCGGTGAGAGAGAGAGAGAGAGAGAGAGAGAGAGAGAGAGAGAGAGAGAGAGAGAGAGAGTTCTTCAGTGCTATATGAATGCGAGTCTTGCAACAACAAATAAACAGGAAATTGGAAAATTAGAAACAGTAGACATTTGATTCTACAGAAGAATGCTGAGAATACTATGAACTATCATAAACATTAATGTGGAGGTGTTGAAAGAGTCAAATGTGAAATGGAGCTTAATCAATAATATAAGAAACTTATTATTATTTTTTATGAGACATGGAGTTTTGAAGAACATAGTCACAACAGGTAAAATTGAAGACAACAAAGACTCTGGGTGACAAAGTAAGACAATATTAAACAATTAAACAAAATGGTACGGCAGGGAAACAACAACGATCCTGATACATAATACTGGACATAGAGAGCTGTGGAGAGTCATGATCGTCTACGCCAGCTGGCATTGCACCTGGTGATGATGTACTATACAGAATACTTTAAAAAAACAAACGTTAACATCAACATCAAAACTGCAATATATAAACGATATTCATGTCACAGCTATGATACCAATGTCAAACGTGGACACTAACAACAAAAGCCAAAAGAAAACTTGTTACAACAGAAATGGCATGTCTATGTAGAATTCTTTGATCAATTTTAAGAAACATAGTCAGAAATGAAAATATCAGAAGACCAACAAACCCAATGCCAATCCTGGATTACACTAGAACACAACAGATTAACTGGTTTTCAAATGATTCGAGACTACCATCAGACTGTACCCCTTAAAAAAATGTGTTATACAGACATGATGAATACAAAGCCAGGACAGACCTTGTGAAAGATGAATAACAGAAATAAAAGAATCAACGAAAAGAAATAGATATGAAGCACACATAAAAGCCAGAGAACGCTTCTACTTCTGGCTATACAAGGCATAAAGGTCGTCTCCTTCTTCTTCTTTTTCAGCGTTCATTCTCAAACTCCCGCTGGATCTCCTTTGTAGCAGGACCATGATCCATTCTAGATTTCCAGCAGGGTGTAGTCCAGAGAATGGAAATGCGTTGTGTCGTCGTTTTATTTGCGCCAATGGCCCAACACATCCGTCATCGGCGGGGGTCGTCTCCAAAGAACTCTTCTACTAATTGCTCTGCAAGGCATAAAGTCGTCTCCAGAGAACTCTTCTACCCCTGACGCTGCAAGGCATAAAGGAGTATACAAAAAAAAAAAGAAGAGAAATACAGAATATTTGAGGTAGACAACTGCTAATATGCTAAGGAAAATCAATGTTCAAGAAGGCAGGAGATTTTTCTTCTTGAGCATTAATTCTCAAACTCCCACTGGATCTCTCTTGAGCAGGACAATGTTTCTACTAGATTTCCAGCAGGGTGTAGTCCATAAAATGAAAATGCGTTGTGTCGCCGTTTTATTTGCGCCAATGGCCAGGCACTTCCGTCTTCGGCGGATCAGGAGATTCAAAAGGAAGACTAAATTCTGGAAAGAATACGCCACATGACACACGTTTGCGGTGACTATCAATTTTTTCCGCCCGTTAAATTTTATGTTCTCGTTCGCCTGTTGGATAATTTATTGAATCACCGTAAAATGTAATGTGACGTTAATGAACCAATTAGAGTTATCCGGAAGCAGAATAGAAATGGTAAACGTGTGCGTGACAATGATATATTGGGGTCAATGCCTGTCGGTGACAAACAAACATGAAGCCATTACTGATAAATGCGTGTGAATTTATGAGTAGGACTAATATATATGGTGAGAAACAGGATAGTATAGAGAATTTGTACGAAAAGGGCGAAGAAAATGCCTAAAGTAGCTACTCATTAAATTGCATTACTGTCCTGTCAGTTCCCACATGGCTGACATATCGTCTCCGCTTGTCTTAGTAGCTGATATTTTGTGTTTGTTCGTATCCTCATAAAGACCTTTTTGGTGGAAATGTTGATTATGTGTATTGTTCCACGTTAAAATGCTATTCATCAATTTGTGTAAATACATTAAAAAAAAATTTAACTAAGCTATTGTTTATATTAATTCGCCCGTGTGTTGCATGGCCCGAAAGAGGAGCAAAGAATAGCAACACTGTTTACCTTCCATGCATGTCGTAAAAGGCGACTAAGGAGGTTATGGGATGGAGTTGGCTGTCCCATCCCATATAGGGTCAGTGACCCAAAGCCATGCTCAAGTCGGATGTGTTAGGCCGAAAGGCGCAGATATCGCAGCAATGCTGTAAACCATGACACAACGCATTCCGTTCTCCGGACTACTTCCTGCTAATCTGCAGGAGTTTGAGAACGAACGCAGAAGAAGAAGAAGAAGAAGTCCAGAAGCTGTACATTTATGTGTAATTTGGCAGGACTCTATATTGAGGGGAGGGGTGTTTAAAGGAAATATGCTGTTTCATCCAATGATTGGCTAGATTCGCATTACTAAATCTTATTCTATATTTTCCTAATGGGGAATGTTAAACCCGTCAAACGCACACACGCGCGCACACACACGCGTCCACACACACATGCGCACGCAGAACGAACACACACGCACAGATAAACACACACACATACGCACACATACACGTACGCACGCATACGCACACACAGGAACATAAACATACGTACGCAGACACGCACACACACACATACGCGTACACAGGCGCGCGCGTACGCAAACACGCACACACACTCACACACACATTGAAAAATCTCTCTGTAAAAAATTACTGCGCCAATACTATCTAAATAATACATAACTACTATCTAAAGTAAACAAACAAGCAAAAAAAAAAGGTGTTCTCCACTTGATTCCATGCCAGCCACAGAACAGAGAAAATGAAATAGCAGACTAGCTAGGAATATATGGAAGCCTACAACAGATATACGTTTCAGTATAGTTTTCAGAAGTGTAGTCCATCAACAAACATTCAATTAACATGGAATGCAACTTAACTATACCATGCAGCCAAAACGTCGATACCATCTATAGGCTGTGAAGAAAGGAAAGAACTATCAATGTTAGGTTGAGAACATACCACAGGAGGCTCAAAACATGTACAGGAAGTTTGGAGTTAGTGACATCGATATGTGACAATCTCTAGAAAACATAGAACATATTTCACAGAACCACCCACTGTACGACACTACAAGAAGGGGTTCTTGTCTGGAACGCGTGCCTACCTGCTTATTTTAGGGTTGACTAATCTGAATATTATATTAAAAATTTTAATATTAATTATTGTATGGTTAGGGTTTGGAGAGTTGTGATTTACATAGCAAACACTAAACCCTACCCCTAAATAAATTTAAATTAGTAAATGATAAACATAAACTGATAACCATATGCAAGGGAAATAATCATATAGGTAGGCACAAGTTCCAGACAAGAACCGAAATATGTCACTCGTGTCTCGCCAGGGTCTAAAAGGGAAACAAAGAAAAACGGCAATGTACCTGCTATGCATGCCGTAAGAGGCGACTAAGAAGGTTTTGGGTCTCGCCCTACATTGCCTAAGGCAACAATGTTGAGAATGGATGTGTCAGAATGATAGTCGAAAATGTTGCAACTAAGCTGTTAACCTTGAAACGATGCATTCCGTTCTCCGGACTACATCCTGCTAAACTACAAGAGTTTGAGAGCGAATTCAGAAGAAGAAGCAAGAAAAACGCTAATATGGAAGTGGAAGAAAAGTTAAGTGCCTGGCAGAGGGAACAAAAGAGACGAATTCGTACCCAAACATGATTTCATTAGCATCATTTTCCTGATTATCAGCATCATCATCAATTCATTATCATCATCACCACCACCATCATCATCACCACCACCATCATCATCAATTCATTATCATCATCATCAATTCATTATCATCATCATCATCACCACCACCATCATCATCAATTCATTATCATCATCATCATCATCGTCATCATCATCACCACCACCATCATCATCATCACCACCACCATCATCATCATCACCACCATCATCATCACCACCATCATCATCATCATCATCGTCATCATCATCACCACCATCATCATCATCATCACCACCATCATCATCACATATCTCAACGCTGCTGTCATCATCATCATCATCTCCTCCATCTTCCCTTCCTATTTATATATTTATCTTATCTTTATTTTCGTTTTATTCTCCTGGTTCCAATCATCATTTTTCATTTTGACTTCTTCTCACCATATCCTCACTCTCTGCTCCTCATCATCATATTTTCCCATTCTTCTCCTCCTCACCATTTCCTCCTACTCATCATATCGCCCCTTTCCCTTCTTCCTCATCATATCTTCCCTTTCTTCTCCTATTCATCATATCTTCCCTTTCTCTTCCTCCAAATCTTATATTGCGTTTCCCCTCCTCATCACCATATCTTCCCTTTCTCTTCCTCCCAATCTTATATTGCGTTTCCCCTCCTCCTCATATCTTCCTTTTCTCCTTCTCACCATATCTTTCCTTTCTCTTCCTCCCAATCTTATATTGCGTTTCCCCTCCTCCTCATCATATTTTCCCTTTCTCATCCTCATCATATCTTCCCTTTCTCATCCTCGTCATGTCTTCCCTTTCTCCTCCTCGCCATATCTTCCCTTTCTCATCCTCGCCATATCTTCCCTTTCTCATCCTCGCCATATCTTGCCTTTCTCATCCTCGCCATATCTTCCCTTTCTCATCCTCGCCATATCTTCCCTTTCTCATCCTCGCCATGTCTTCCCTTTCTCATCCTCGCCATGTCTTCCCTTTCTCCTCCTCGACATATCTTCCCTTTCTCATCCTCGCCATATCTTCCCTTTCTCATCCTCACCATATCTTCCCTTTCTCATCCTCGCCATATCTTCCCTTTCTCATCTTTCACTTCCTCCACATTTTCTTTTGCGCCCCTTCTTGTTCCTCTTCTTTATTGTATTTCCATTTACTTTTTCATCAATGACTCACTTAAAATGTGTAGAGGATTGACTCCACTGTACTCTGATTTCACATAATAGTATTTCCAATACCACGTAACTTTATCGATTCTAGGTATCTCAGGAAAACTTGCATGTGGAAACAAGACGTCACTTTCCGGGATTTGTACCAGCGTCCTCTTGAGCACAAGTATAATGCTCAACCAAGGAGATTCTCTCATGACTGACAGAAACCATGGAAATCTCACAGTATTGCCATACAGTTTTTCGTGAAATTAAACATAGTAATGACCATATGGAAAAAAAATAACAAATGTATTTAAAAAAAGTCAATATTCATTTAATTCAATTTCTATAGTTATTAGTACTACAACCACCACCACCACTACTACTACTACTACTACTACTACTACTACTACTACTACCACTATCACTACTACTACTATCACTACTATTACTACTATTACAACTACCGCTGCTGCTGCTACTACTACTATTACTACTACCACCACCACTACTACTACTACTACTACCACTACTACTACTACCACTATCACTACTACTACTATCACTACTATTACTACTATTACAACTACCGCTGCTGCTGCTACTACTACTATTACTACTACCACCACCACTACTACTACTACTACTACCACTACTACTACTACCACTATCACTACTACTACTATCACTACTATTACTACTATTACAACTACCGCTGCTGCTGCTACTACTACTATTACTACTACACTACTACTACTACTACTACTACACTACTATACTATTACAGAATATAATTTTAAGTAATAGAATTTAGCTAAAGGATGAGTAACGTTAACTTAACGTTAGTTTGCAACAAAAAAAAAACAAAAAAACATCACAAATTCAATATAAAAAAAGAATGATGTGGAATGCAAATGGGCGAATCAACTTTAGGGTTTTTTTGTTTTTAGATAACCCCACTCACCCCCCCCCCCACCCCCTTGTCTAAAGATCTCAAATAGTCGATGAAAAAACCAGAAGCCGAACAACCTTGAGGGTGAACCAGTTTAAACACCCTGAAATGTCTTATGTCCTCTGTTATTTCTACAATACAATTTGGAACAGCCTGACAATTAGGAGAACATGTCTTCTGTTTGTTAACCAGGGTAGTACAGAACCTTGACCTCTGGTGTAGAATCACAAGTCATGTGAAGGGACATAACTCCAATTAAGATCCACTCTCTGTTTGGCTTGGCGCTGCAGTAAACTGGACCTCCACTGTCACCCTGGAAATAGTATAGCGTACAGTATTAGTTAAGACACGTAATCAGTTAAAGAAGTAACTAGCAGTCTCTTGTAGAAAACTAGACTTAGTGACGATACATATTTAACATATATCTGACAAAATAACCAAATGTAGTATAAAATTATATCGGTCTGCAGTCATTTTATACCATTATAAATCTTAGCAATATTTATATTTGAGTAATACGATGAAAGCGCGTATTTAAAAAGAAGATAACATTGTGTTTCTTTCTATGACTGAGAGGTTATAATATTTTGTAAGCAGCATTTTCGGTCGTTTACAACTAACACCAAATACAATTAATGCTTTTGAGGTTTCTTCATACAGGAGAAATAATATACATTATGTGAATACAACCTTCTGCAAGCAATCTTAATATTTCACTAGGAGCAAGCTACTCACTAAAACACTTTCATAGACAAAGTGAGACAAGGTCAAGCATCAGCGCACTCCAGACAAGTCTATAAGTGCTCCGATCAGTGTTCATAAATTCATCAGAGTGTAACATTCCGAAAGGTCGATGCTATGTAAGCAGCCTCTTTGTATAACTGTTATGTTTCTCTTTATATGCTGTTTTGATCTTTACAACAATCTCGCGCAGTCTTGAGAGCGACCATGATTCACACTGTTGAAATGTACTCGTTTAACGATGCAATTAACCCTATATCGAATACTTTCACAATTAACACTATATCGAATACTTTCACAATTAACCCTATATCGAATACTTTCACAATTAAACATTAATTTTATATTCTAACACAACAATCAAGATGTTGCAGTCACTTACATTCACTTCAAGCAATTAAAATGGTTACGAGATGGAAAAAAGAAACAGAGGAAGACCAAGAGAGACACTTCCCAGAATAACCATCAAAGAGGGTATGACTATGTGACTCAACAACAAGCAAGAATTACACACAGTAGCATCACATCGCTCAAACTGAAGAGCTCTGGTTTCTGCCCTATGCACCGGATGTGTTTAGAGCTGAAATAAACTTCCATTACTTGTTTTTCTTTTTCTTCTATCCACATTTCAAATATATCAATAAAAAAAATCTCCACATGTCGCCATTTTCAGTGTCTTTTTCAGATTCATTGTTGACTGTTCTTTGCCATGGCACGATGTCAGATTATATAATATTTTCTCACGCTGTTGTCCCCGATCTTTCTTGCCTGTTGTATTCTCCAGATATCCTTGTCATATATTATGTTGTGATTTTGACCAAGATTACTTGACACATTGATAACATATACGGAAATTCTCTTTGGAAAGAAATAAATTTTTAAAAAGTCATTGTTACATTCCGGGTGAGTTCGCTGTAAGCACCGAACTTTCATCACTAAATCAATGTATCCCACCGAAGTCGGATGTGTTGAACTATTAGCATAAATAAAACTGCGGTATAACGCAATACCGTTCTCTGTACTACGTCCTTTTGCAGATCTAGTAAGAACGTTGTCTTGCTACAAGAGAGATCCGCTGGGAGTTTGAGAACGAACGACCAACAAAAATATCAATGATGATAAACTTACCGAACAGACCAGGTTCCTGCCGCTGACCGCCTTAAAGCACATGAAGTCAGTAATATCTCCAAAATCCTCTACGCTTGAACAGTCACTGTTTGCCAATGTTACCGCTACTTCATAAGGTCCGTTTTGTTGGAATGTATCTGCAGGAATGAGTCGTGATGTAGAAAACAAGTGCTACAGTTAAGAATTAGCTACACACAACAGACCACAAATATAATCGTCCGGCAACAAATGCACGAATTTGCAGGTTATCAAGAACCACTTTTTGGCAGCGGTGAAACGGTGTAAACTTGTTTGAGCATGTAACGAGAAACGACTCAATTTCTAAAATTATTGTGCAAGGAACAGTCGAGGAAGGAAGGAGGAGAGGGGGTAATAGAAAATCCTGGATTGATAACATCAAGGAATGATCTGGACGTGAGTTGTCTACACTTCTTCAAATGGCCGAGGAGAAAGTCGTTTGGAGAGCTTTATGTACTGATATATCCAGTGTGGCACCCTTAGAACTCTGACGGATTATGGGTCTTTGTTATAAATGTATCTGCAAAATAAAATATGTGTCAAGAATGACATAAGCATTTCTCTTCCTCTAAAGTGACATTTGCCAATAGAAAATTTACCAGCAGAATTAAAATAAACCGTTTTACCCCCTTTTTTATCATTATTTATATCATTTTCTTTGGTCGGTGTTGCAGAGACACATATTATCATGGTGACCAATTAAAATCAAGGGAATAGTCAAATGGGCTATCAAGAAGGCTGGATTTCATTTTATCCAAAATATTCTCTATGGGCAAAAGTCACGGTTTCAAAGGCGTCTCTCCATAAATTACGTCAATAATTTTTTACCACTTTGCACTCCATTGTCAACAACTGTCAAGAATTGAATTCAGTGACCCCTTCCCCTGCGTAATTATGCCACATTTTTACTCCTTCCCCTGCGTAGTTATGCCACATTTATTACTCATTACTAATTATAGACAGCCCATAAGATTTGTGACCTGAGTGTAAGTTCGGAAACCAGTTCTCTCGTACCGCTGACCTACTATCGATGTGGTTAAAGTTCAGTGGAAGTGGATTAAAACACGTATTATTTACCACCTTCAAAGTCACATATATCGGACCATTTGCACAAATAACACGGCGACACAATGAATTTCCTTTCTCTTGACTGGAAATTTAGCTGGATCGTTGGCCTGCTACAGGAGATATCATGTAGAAGCTTAAGAACCAACACACACAAATAATAATAATTAAAGCTTACCAGCATCAGACGCTCCGTAACTGAGAGCCTTGCAGTTGGTGAAATCCACGAGACCCTCCATTTCGTCATTGTCATACGGGCAGGCTGACCTCTGGCAATCCCCTAAGTCATTCAGGATATTTCTATAACCCTGATTCACCTCAATGAAGCCTGTGCCGTTCGGTCCTAGCATATTGAGAACATACAATTATGTGAAGAAAAAAAATAACTTCATATATATATATATATAATTTATATTGAATCCAGCGTCCATTGCCATTGTCAACCACTGACTAGCTCCCATCCGCCTCCATCTAGTTTTCGACGTTATTTATTGGTACCTCTAATTTGGTCGTTGATCTTACACAATCCAACTACTTTATGCTTTATATATCTGTGTGTACAGTTGTCATCATTGACGTGAGACTTTCACTTGGTCTGATTTGACACTCATGATTCCTTCTCTTATGACCATCCTCTTACTTTGTTCTATTTCTATTTTTATATCTCATTATTGCGTAATTTCAGGCGCGCACCCATGTTGCTCGTAACTAAACATGATTGCGCCTTTTTCTCTTTTCTCTTGCCTAATGCAGGGAGATTTGTGAGAACATCTGTATACATTGATACTTGACACAGATATCACAACACAGCTGTAAACCATGACACATAGCATTTTATTCTCCGGACTTAATCTTGCTTATCTGCAGGAAATTGAGAGTGAACGTTGAAGAAGAAGACCGATTCGGACTAACGTGCGCTGTTGAAAGGAGCGTAATAACCAACAAATACATTTGTTTAACCAGAGGGCTACTGAGCGTAAATTAATGTAAATTAGTTGCAAGTCGACCAGGCTGCAGACCAGTGTAAATTGTTGAGATATATAGTTACTACATTTCATACATCGGTATCGGGAGTGATTGACAGCACACTAAATAGAACTCTGTGGAAAGATATGAAAACCGACGCTATACGGCATAGACCACAAGACGAATTTTCACACGACTGTTTGCCTGGGCAGGTTATAAGCAGAAAATGCTGTTCCCATTAGCACTAACACCCTCTCGGCTCTGTTAACTAGTTCCAAGGGACAGAGAATGTCAGTGCACGTGGTAACAAGCAGAACTAAAGGAGATGCCAGAAGCCGGTTTAATACACTATCGATTGCCTTAGGGTCACCCTCATCGGATACTCTGCTGGGATTTACTCCCTTAGCCAAGGCACTTCCGTGGTAACCCGCTAGGCAGCTGGCGAATAACGTAGTTCAACTGTCAATACTATATTTTTCTCGCTAGCAAGTTGAAGGGAGGTTTCAAGTGACTTGTGTGATAATAGCTGCATGCACGATCTGTTGCCAATAACGTATTTTAAAAAAAGCAATATTTTAGGCATTAGCCTAGAAAAATCACTGCAGCCCCCAAAAATGCTGAGTCGACGGTAACATATTGTAATGCAACGATATGTATTACAAACCTAACCTATATATATATATATATATATATATATATCGTAATTATGTATCGCTATAAGAGTTCTAAAACTTAACCTTCATAGGCAGTAAAGTGTTTAATGATGTAGATACGAGAAAAGAATCAATGACAAGCATAGTGATTGCAGCAAGTACTTTCAATAAATTAGTTAACATCTGGGGGGGGGGGCCCTTGAAGACATATATAAAGATCAAACTTGTCAACTCCTGCTTGATTCCTGTACTAACCTACGAATGCGAAAGAAGGAAATCCACTCAAGCCATAGAAAAAATACTATATATTTTTGAGAATAAATGTCTACGAACAATCCTAAATTGGAAAAACTTTGTCACAAATAAATCAATAAGAGACACATTCAAACAAGAATAACTGTCAACTATTAGTATAAGAAAACGATGGCAGTATTTAAATCACACAAGTATAGGGATATCCAACAAGCTCTGTCATAGTCTGCAACAGGTAAACGAAAATGTGGACGGCACAGGACAACACCACAGATAATTAGTAATGAGGCAATGACAATGGGTACAACCCAAGAACTACAATAACTTGCATCGAACCGCACGGCATGAAGAAACATGACTTCTACCCTATGTGCGGCGCCACCCTTAGCACCAAAGAACAAACTATTATCATTTCTTCACGCAATGAGGACCGTGGATACTTTTTTTTCAGCAAAGAGGGTTCGGGATTAATTCATAATTGTGTGTGCGCATCTATGTACATAACTGTGTACTTATTGAAATGCGTACATACTTGTAGTTACATGCCCTTACCAAAATCTGTACATACGTTCGTAGACAAGGAGGGTAGAGTTTAGGAGGTTCAACCCTCCCGGTCACCTGTTAGGACATCTGAACATGGCTTTTAGTACCAGTAATTTAATCAAAAGAAGGGTACCATTCTCGCCCACCTCCTCAACGATTTTTACACAAAAATGTCATCAAATGTCATATGCAAAATAGAGAATAACACACCAAGATGGGCTAATGACCTTTATTTTAGGCTAAACCCTCTCCCCCCCCATCTTTAATAGAGACGTATGTACGGTCCTGGCTGTACACAGTTGCATTTACTTATCAAAATGTGTTGAACAATGTATATACACTTACCGTCGTGAAGTGTGAAAGTCTCAGAGACAATTGGATAACTCCGTTTTCCAATTTGAATATCAAACCTGAAGATAAATATAAATATTGGTGTTATCTGCAAATAAATATAAATATTGGTGTTTTCTGCAAATAAATATAAATATTGGTGTTATCTGCAAATAAATATAAATATTGGTGTTATCTGCAAATAAATATAAATATTGTTGTTATCTGCAAATAAATATAAATTTTGGTGTTATCTGCAAATAAATATAAATATTGTTGTTATCTGCAAATAAATATAAATTTTGGTGTTATCTGCAAATAAATATAAATATTGGTGTTATCTGCAAATAAATATAAATATTGGTGTTATCTGCAAATAAATATAAATATTGGTGTTATCTGCAAATGAGACGCTTCATTGTTTATTAGAAAACGTATGAAAGGAGAGGTAACATTTACATAAGTACCTCGTTCACTGTTACGACAGCCTCAAAGAATGGTGCAATTTCACAGTCCCGGTCACACGTTCATGACATATTATTATTCTTTAGCCACATTTGCTCTCAAACTCCCGCAATTAACACAATGTAGTCTGGAGAACGGAGTGCGTTGTATTATGATTACATATCTGCTGCGATATCTGCGCTTATCGGTCTGTGCTTATTCCATTAAAAATACTTCAGCGGGTAGATCTTATATTTCCCATGGTCAAGGTCTTTGTTTGTACCCTATTTAAAAAAAGTATATTTTGAAATTCATCGTGGTCGTGGATCGCTGTTTATTTTTAAAAATGGGATCGCAACTTTAAAAGGTTTTATAAAGTCTTACTATAACGGGGTTACAGCGTGCCAGGTCAGAAATAAGACCAAACACAGAAAAATCCGGGTCGTGATTTATTGCCTGACTTGACCGTACCTCCAGTCTATTAGCTGTAAATGGGTACCTTACTGGGGAAAGTAAACACAGCAAGGAAGGGGACTAGACAGTCCACTTAATATTTATCTTCATATTTCTCAGATATCTTTAAAATATCACTTTATAAACCAATTTATCGCGAGTGGGTTTCGAACCCACGACCATGGGGAGAAATCCCCAGATTTAGTTTAAAGCCCACAAACTGAAACAAGAGACTAACAGTGATTACTTAGTATACTCTGATGCTAATTTTCCTTTAACATGTAGACACATGTAGAATAGACCGAAGTAATGAAGATAGCAAGAACAAAGACACCAATATATAGGCTATAAAGTGGGAAAAACAGACATAAACAAGTGACAAAGTTCACATACCTAGGAAGTAATATAACGACAAGAACAGTCAAGAAATACATAAAAGGTGTAGTAAAACATACCAAGTCCTAGGGCAAATGACACCAATATTCAGAAATTAAAATGTAGATTAAACACCAAAATAACACTATTCAAAACGATTATTATGCCAGCACTGTGCTACAATGCCAAACATGGACAACGACAGCATAAGACAAACATAAACTTGTGACAGCTGAAATGGCATGTTTGCGTAGAATTCTAGGAATACCGCTAAGAGACAGAGTGAGACATGAAGACATTAGACAATAATGATCTCAAGAACCGGTACCACTCCAATCCTGGAATATGTAGTCTGCTGATGTGTGCAAACCATTTAATCTGTTTTATCTTCATGGTTTGCACACATCAGCAGACTACCATCAGACAGCGTACAAGAACAAGCTATACTACACAAATACAGTGAACGCAGACCTAGAAGCCGGCCACGAAAACGAAGGACCACCGAAATAAAAGAGGCGACAAATTTCAAAAAATACTTAGCACACACGTTGGCAGTCTCCAGAAACCTCTTCTACCCAGGGCACTGTAAGGCAACAAAGGCTTTAGCGAATAGATAGAAAGATAGACAGACCAGACCAGACCAGGACAGGACAGACAGATCTGAGGCTCACAAGAGACATAAAAGTGCTTACGTTGTATCGTCTACCGCTCTTATTATGTCCAAGCATATTTTGGCTGTCAAAAATACAGGTTTCATTACGTTGTTGATAGTGGCAACAGTGAAGATGGCGTTGCAAGTTGAAATGGTACCATTTTGGATGGTAATGTTTGCGAGTCCAGCATAGGGGCAATTGTCTGTGAGAGGTTGCCCATTTAGTATACGGTAGGTCGGCTGGGTACACACTAGAATACACAAATTAGTATTTGTAAGTATTTGTACGTTTTACTAGTAGTTGTCGAAGTAGTAGTAGTAGTAGTAGTAGTAGTAGTAGTAGTAGTAGTAATAGTAGCAACAGCATTGGCAGCAGCAGTTGTGGTGGTAGTAGTAGTAGTAGTAGTAGTAGTAGTTGTAGTAGTAGTAGTAGTAGTAGTAGTAGTAGTAGTAGTAGTAGTTGTAGTAGTAGTAGTAGTAGTAGTAGTAGTAGTAGTAGTAGTAGTAGTAGTAGTAGTAGTAGTAGGAGTTATTGTTGTTGCCGTAGTTTCTGTATTGGTAGTAATAGTAATTTTAATAAAAATAGTTGTAATAGTAGTTGTTGTAATAGTAGTATAAATGGTAGTAGAAGTAGAAGTAATAGTGTTAGTAGTGGTAGTAATAGTTTCAGTAATTTATAGTAGTAGCAGCAGTGGCAGTAGTAGTAGCAATGGTTGTATTAATAGTTATGATAGTAGTACTAATTATAGAAGTAATAATAGTTGTGGTAGTAGTATTGGAAGTCGCAGTAGTAACAGCAGCAGTAGCAGTGGTATTAGTAATGGTTGTGGTATTAGTAATAGTCGTAGTAATGGAAGTATTAGGAGCAGTGGTAGTAGTAATGGTTATAGTAATGGTATTAATAGTAATAGTAGTAGTTGTAGCAGTGATAGCATACTAATGGTTGAAATAAGCTATCTCTCCTTTTCTTTTCTCTCTATCATAACCACGTTTGTCTCCATATAAGATTCGTTGTGCTGTTGTCTTTCGTTTGTTGTGATGAAGGCTTTTTAGTCGAAACGTCGTCTGTCTCTGTATATCGTTGTTAGGGTATTTAATGTTTTATTTTGGTAACACATCCACCTATTTTTGTTTATCTTGAAATAAGGTAGCAGAAGTAGAGTTACAATCTTGTCACATAAATTTAAACAATCGAAATTTTAAACAAAGAACAGGCATTGGAAAGCATACAAGTATACAAGTCATCAGTGTATTTGTTTCGATCTATACATCTTTCTTCTGAACAGTACACGGGATAAAAGCAGAAACTATATTAATCCAACTTGTCTGAGTGCGTAATGTTGGATAATTGATAATATTGCTTATTGTGTTGCAGTTATTGTTTTCTAGAGCGCAATGAAGTTCTAATGATGGTGTCAATACCAGATAATAAAGAATTAAATGTAAGGGGAGATCTTACATGATTTGAAGGCAGTGGTTGTTGGCTCGGCTGTTGATGTAGTCGGTTCTTCTGTTGTAGTGGGGTCTTCTGTTGTAATGGGGTCTTCTGTTGTAGTGGAATCTTCTATTGTAGTGGGGTCTTCTGTTGTAGTGGGGTCTTCTGTTGTAGTGGGGTCTTCTGTTGTAGTGGAATCTTCTATTGTAGTGGGGTCTTCTGTTGTAGTGGGGTCTTCTGTTGTAGTGGGGTCTTCTGTTGTAATGGGGTCTTCTGTTGTAGTGGAATCTTCTATTGTAGTGGGGTCTTCTGTTGTAGTGGGGTCTTCTGTTGTAGTGGGGTCTTCTGTTGTAGTCGGTTCTTCTGTTGTAGTGGAGTCTTCTGTTGTAGTGGGGTCTTCTGTTGTAGTCGGTTCTTCTGTTGTAGTGGAGTCTTCTGTTGTTGTCGGGTCTTCTGTTGTAGTTGGGTCTTCTGTTGTAGTGGGGTCTTCTGTTGTAGTCGGTTCTTCTGTTGTAGTGGAGTCTTCTGTTGTAGTGGGGTCTTCTGTTGTAGTCGGTTCTTCTGTTGTAGTGGAGTCTTCTGTTGTTGTCGGGTCTTCTGTTGTAGTTGGGTCTTCTGTTGTAGTGGGGTCTTCTGTTGTAGTAGGGTCTTCTGTTGTAGTGGGGTCTTCTGTTATAGTAGGGTCTTCTGTTGTAGTAGGGTCTTCTGTTGTAGTTGGGTCTTCTGTTATAGTAGGGTCTTCTGTTGTAGTACGGTCTTCTGTTGTAGTAGGGTTTTCTGTTGTAGTGGGGTATTCTGGTGCAGCGGGGTCGTCTATTGTAGTGGTGTCTTCTGTTGTAGTGGGGTCTTCTGTTGTAGTGGAGTCTTCTGGTGTAGTCCATTCTTCTGTTGTAGTGGAGTCTTCTGGTGTAGTCCATTCTTCTGTTGTAGTGGGGTTTTCTGGTGTAGTCCATTCTTCTGTTGTAGTGGAGTCTTCTGTTGTAGTCGGGTCTTCTGGTGTAGTCCATTCTTCTGTTGTAGTGGAGTCTTCTGGTGTAGTCCATTCTTCTGTTGTAGTGGAGTCTTCTGTTGTAGTCGGGTCTTCTGTTGTAGTGGAGTCTTCTGTTGTAGTGGAGTCTTCTGGTGTAGTCCATTCTTCTGTTGTAGTGGAGTCTTCTGGTGTAGTCCATTCTTCTGTTGTAGTGGGGTTTTCTGGTGTAGTCCATTCTTCTGTTGTAGTGGAATCTTCTGTTGTAGTCCATTCTTCTTTTGTAGTGGGGTCTTCTGTTGTAGTCCATTCTTCTGTTGTAGTGGGGTCTTCTGTTGTAGTCGATTCTTCTGTTGTTGTGGGGTCTTCTGGTGTAGTCCATTCTTCTGTTGTAGTGGAGTCTTCTGGTGTAGTCCATTCTTCTGTTGTAGTGGGGTCTTCTGTTGTACTGGGGTCTTCTGTTGTAGTGGGGTCTTCTGTTGTAGTGGGGTCTTCTGGTGTAGTCAATTCTTCTGTTGTAGTGGGGTCGTCTGGTGTAGTCCATTCTTCTGTTGTAGTGGGGTCTTCTGGTGTAGTCGATTCTTCTGTTGTAGTGGGGTCTTCTGTTGTAGTCGATTCTTCTGTTGTAGTGGGGTCTTCTGTTGTAGTGGGGTCTTCTGGTGTAGTCCATTCTTCTGTTGTAGTGGGGTCCTCTGGTGTAGTCCATTCTTCTGTTGTAGTGGGGTCTTCTGGTGTAGTCGATTCTTCTGTTGTAGTGGGGTCTTCTGTTGTAGTGGGGTCTTCTGTTGTAGTGGGGTCTTCTGTTGTAGTGGGATCTTCTGGTGTAGTCCATTCTTCTGTTGTGGTGTGGTCTTCTGTTGTAGTCCATTCTTCTGTTGTAGTGGGGTCTTCTGGTGTAGTCCATTCTTCTGTTGTAGTGGGGTCTTCTGTTGTAGTCCATTCTTCTGTTGTAGTGGAATCTTCTGTTGTAGTGGGGTCTTCTGATGTAGTGGGGTCTTCTGTTGTAGTCCATTCTTCTGTTGTAGTGGGGTCTTCTGTTGTAGTGGGGTCTTCTGGTGTAGTCCATTCTTCTGTTGTAGTGGAGTCTTCTTGTGTAGTCCATTCTTCTGTTGTAGTGGGGTCTTCTGTTGTAGTCCATTCTTCTGTTGTAGTGGGGTCTTCTGTTGTAGTGGGGTCTTCTGATGTAGTGGGTGCTTCTGTTGTAGTGGGTGCTTCTGTCATAGCTGTTTCATCACTAGAAGTTTGTACAGGTTTTAGCGTTATCACAGCTATTCTAGTAGTTGTAGTTGGTTCAGCTGTTGTAGTTGGTTCAGCTGTTGTAGTTGTTTCAGCTGTTGTAGTTGGTTCAGCTGTTGTAGTTGTTTCAGCTGTTGTAGTTGGTTCAGCTGTTGTAGTTGGTGCTCCTGTTGTCACGACATAACTACAATCAGTTTTGGGATCACATCGGCATTGTGTGGTCCCGGCTGCAGAATGCAAAGATATACATTTTAATCTTTCAAATAACATTTAATTTACATCTTTCATTTATACGTTTAGTTCACATCTTTCAAAAATTGTTCACTGGAAGTTTCCATTCTTGTTATTCCGGCCGAGTGTGTACGGTTTATTTATTTATATCCTCCATCATTTGCTTATATTAACTGATGTATAATTTGTTTAGTTTCTCTTTATCACAACGTGCTCATTTCTTATTCATTGATAGTTCAGTTTATCTCTTTCACAATTTGTTTATCTGTTTTATTACTTATTCAGTTTATCATTTGTCATTTGTTCAATTGATCTCAGCCACCATTTGTTTAGTTTGTCTTTTATATAAATTGTACAGTTTTTCTCTCCCATAATTTGTCCAATTTTTCTCTCATTATTTTTTTTCAATTTATCACTTTCATTATTTGTTCAGTTTATCTATTTAACAATAAGTTCAATTTGTTCTCTCTCACAATCTGCTCAGTTTATGTGGTCCATAATTTCTTCAGTTTATGTGGTCCATAATTTCTTCAGTTTATGTGGTCCATAATTTCTTCAGTTTATGTGGTCCATAATTGTTCAGTCTATCTTTCTCATCCATTGTTTAATTTATCACTTTCACCATCTGTGCTAAAAATAAAGAACATGTCAAGTAAAGACTACATCGAGAGACAGCAAACCAATCGGTTTGACCTCGCTACGAGAATTAACCCTTATTAACGCTAGCATTAACGCTACGAGAATTAACGCTACGAGAATTAACCTCGCAGCCAAACCCTTCGTGCATGCAACAGCAGAAGAACGGACTATAGGGGACGAGGAATACCAAGAACTAGACGGATGGAGAGTATCAAAGAAACCTTCAAGGTGACACGAGCTGACCGTGCTCAATGCGATCAACATGGCCGAAGACAGAAAACTGCATCTTCCCCAACCCCTCACCCTCCACGACGCAGACAGACAGACATTCAGGTAGGTAGGTAGGTAGGTTGTTAGGTAGGTAGGTAGATAAAGAGACAGAGAGAGACAGAGAGACAGACAGACATGCAGGCAGACAGACAGAGACAGTTAGATAGATAGATAGATAGATAGATAGATAGATAGATAGATAGATAGATAGATAGATAGATAGATAGATAGATAGATAGATAGATAGATAGATAGATAGATAGATAGATAGATAGATAGATAGATAGATAGATAGATAGATAGATAGATAGATAGATAGATAGATAGATAGATAGATAGATAGATAGATAGATAGATAGATAGATAGATAGATAGATAGATAGATAGATAGATAGATAGATAGATAGATAGATAGATAGATAGATAGATAGATAGATAGATAGATAGATGTTCTATGTTGTTTAAATCTATCCTCACTTTTTCAGTTTAATTCTTTGCTGGAATGACAGGTAAGTCACGTATCACATGGAATGACAGGTAAGTCACGTATCACATGGAATGACAGGTAAGTCACGTATCACATGGAAGGATAGGTAGAGTATTAAAGGATAGATAGAAAACTAAAGGACAATAAGGACATGATAGAAGGACATATATGCCATGGAAGGATATGTACAACATGGAAGGAGCGATACGACATTGAAGGACAGAAAAGAAATGAAATGACAGATAAGACATTGAAGGACAAATAAGACATTGAAGGACAGATAAGACATGAAAGGACAGATATATGTACGACATGAGCGAACAGGTAGGACAAGGTTAGATATGTACAAGATGGAAGGACAGGTAGGACGTGGAAGGAACTGTAGGTCCTGGAAGGGCAGTTAGGGAATGGAAGGAAAGTTAGAACGTGTAATGAAAGGCGCGACATGGAATGAAATAATAGACAGGTCACGAAAACGATTTATCGAAGATATGTACTCTGTAGTTTCTAGAAGAATCAAACTCACAATCCATGCAGCAGTAACCCCTGGTCTCAGCATACGTGCAGCATTTGGTGTCACTCCTCCAAGTGTAGGTTTTATACTTGGCATTGTAAGTATTGGCTTGGTACAGACTCCTATAATTGCACAAGGAAACAGTCAATACGCATTAATATTATCAACATTGCTGTTATATACGAGGTAGCGTCAACAAGTTTCCTAGAATTAGTGAATTACGAGGCGTGTTCAAATGAAAACGGGACTTGTTACACCACGCGTGATAGAGCGCACTGATATTGATGACATTTTGCACTAGTAATGAGTATCCAATAATTTACATACGGTCACGTGTTCATCTTCCCAGCATGCATATGTGCTGCAGAAGACTGTTAACAATATGGCGGGTGTGATTCCGAACCCGTCCAAAGTGAATCAGCGTGCTGTGATCCAGTTTCTTTCATTTGAAGGATGTCAAGCAGTAGACATTCATCGGAGAATGAAGGCAGCATATGGTGACAAATGTTTGTCGAGGACCAGAGTGATGGAGTGGGTGCGTATGTTTAAAGACGGACGTGAGTTAACGGCAGATCTTGCACGGCCAGGTCAGGCGCATATTGTTGCAACAGAAGAAGCCATAGCCGTGCTTGATAAAGCAGTCCATTTGTTCGGACCGTTGAAGAAAGCACTAAAGGGACAGCGATTCAACAGCGACGCAGACGTGAAGACAGCGGTGACCACATGGTTCAGAGAACAGCCACGCAACTTTTTCTCGGACGGCATTCGACGTCTACCTAAACAGTGGGATGCTTGCCTAAATGCATACGGAGATTTTTTCTGATGAACCCAGGTGCATTCTTATTCACAAGTGGTTGCTTTGTTCAATTCCGTTGAAAATATTAAATTGCGTATGATACTTTTTAAATAAATCCACAAGTCCCGTTTTCATTTGAACACGCCTCGTATATAGAAATAAGTAACAATTGAATTATCTATACTACATTTCCTTCAAGTAGTTCCCTTTGGCAGCTACATAATTTTGCTAACGTGTATACAACAGCTGGAAGAATTCGTGGAACCCATTCTTGCCATAGGCTCTCAGATGTCCAGTCGCATTTGTGATAACGTCATCTGCATCCTTGAATCGATATCCTTTCAGTGTCGATTTCAGACGAAGGGACAAGAAAACAATTCTAAGGTAAACATATTTTGCTCTGAGATGTCCTGTTTTACCACTATGAATCGATGTGCTAGCGCAATGTCATGCAGCATAATCCAACTGTTTGTTTTCTATTTTTCTGGTTGTTTTCTTCTGATTTTTTCATTGCGGTATCACCATTTGCTTGATAAAGTAAAGTTAGTGTCTACGATGGTGATTTCTCAAGGAAAACACAAAATTTGACATTTGAACATTGTTCAATCAAAAATAGTTTCAACCTTACGATGCAGCTAGTACAAAACACAAACATCTTTATTTTCTCTTCTGGCATATATGTGAAGGTCACGTCTGCTATGTCCTTTCGTCAAGGTATTTACAATCTTCATTACATATAATCTTCATTACATATAATCTTCATTACATATAATCTTCATTACATACAATCTTCATTACATACAATCTTCATTACATACAATCTTCATTACATACAATCTTCATTACATACAATTTTCATTACATACAATCTTCATAACGTCATCTATCATCCACACATTAGTCGACTATTCCGTGACATTTTTAAATCTTACTCCTCGTATATACCTAAAAAACATTTTTTTAAAATAAATCTTATGCTACCAATGTCAAACATGGACACCTTAACAACAAAACATAAGAGACAACTGGTTACAACAGAGATGAGATGTCTGAGAAAAGCGACAGGAGTGACCAGAAGACACAGAATTAGAAACGATGTCATAAGAGAAAGAGTGGGTGTCATATCAATTCTACAATACATACAAAACCAACAGATACAATGGTTTGGTCACCTGGAAAGAATGTCGTGTGATTCATTAGTTCATAAAGCATATACGAAGAGAGGAGAAGCAGAAAGAAGAGCCAAGGGTAGACCTAGAGTACGCTGGATCGACAACATCAAAGAGACATTACACGAACACCAAATAACATTATCTGAAGCTGCCAGAAAAGCGAGAACAAGAACATTGCATCTCCCTCGACACCCGTAAAAGGGTAAAAGAGGAAGGAAAGAAGAAGAAGATATACCCACAAGGGTACATTATACATACACAATAAAAATACTTATAGTGGATGCAGAAGTCAGAACGCTAATGACGATAATACTGCATACAACGATGTAATAATCTACATTGATGTGTCAGTCATTCGTCATCAACGCTGTACTATGACGTTTTCTGCATGTTCTGGTTAAGAAAATTGTGGAAGAATCCGGCGGTGCCTAAACCAATATTCTCTTTAGCGTTCTGGGGGGAACGTCTTCGCACGTAATTGAAGGCACGCTTACGAAATGTACCATTCGCGCGCATACAGAAGGAACGAAAGACGTTTTTAAATATAGTAAAAGCCTTCACATGGAGACATTCACTGTTCAAAAAACATTCAGATTTGCCCAAAAAGGAAAAAAAGTAGAGGGAATATTGGCCTTCAATACAATCACAAGAAGTCTTACAATGGAGATAAATTCTGTGACAGAGACACTGTCATGGTTGATGTCACAAAACAATTTTCATGCGTGTATACTTAGTGACTCAATGAACATGCTTCTCAAAGTTGAAATGAGAGTTGTCAACCGTTAGTGGGTAGAGTTATTGAAATGGGAGTTGTCCACCGTTAGTGGATAGAGTTATTGAAATGAGAGTTGTCCACCGTTAGTGGGTAGAGTTATTGAAATGGGAGTTGTCCACCGTTAGTGGGTAGAGTTATTGAAATGGGAGTTGTCCACCGTTAGTGGGTAGAGTTATTGAAATGAGAGTTGTCAACCGTTAGTGGGTAGAGTTATTGAAATGGGAGTTGTCCACCGTTAGTGGGTAGAGTTATTGAAATGAGAGTTGTCCAACGTTAGTGGGTAGAGTTATTGAAATGGGAGTTGTCCACCGTTAGTGGGTAGAGTTATTGAAATGAGAGTTGTCAACCGTTAGTGGGTAGAGTTATTGAAATGGGAGTTGTCCACCGTTAGTGGGTAGAGTTATTGATATGGGAGTTGTCCACCGTTAGTGGGTAGAGTTATTGAAATGGGAGTTGTCCACCGTTAGTGGATAGAGTTATTGAAATGAGAGTTGTCCACCGTTAGTGGGTAGAGTTATTGACATATACTATCATCATCATCAGGTTAGCATATACTGAAGTATGTCATCACAACCTTTCGAAACTTCCATCGTTCTTGAGCCAGTCTTCCTGCTTCTGTTCAGGTGGACTTTTATGTCCTGCGTCCATCTTCTTCTTGGTCTGCCTTGTTCGTCTCCCTGTTATTATCCTCTCCATTATGGTCTTCTCTAGGCTGTCATGGCGTTTGACATGGCCAAAATATTGTAGTTTTCTGGAAAGAACCATGCTGTTTAGCCAGTTTTCTTTTACATTCATTTCTCTCAGGATGGCTAAATTGGAGATCGAATTAGTCCATGATATTCTAAGGATTTTTCTGTAACATTTTGTTTCAAATGATGTTATTATATTCTTTACATTGTTGGTGATTGCCCAGGACTCAAACCAATATATTGATGGAACAAACTGAAATGCACGGTATCGGGCCAAGGGCGCACCATGGACATGTTGGTAAGCGGCCAGAATAATTCAGAAAGCAATGGCAAACTACTAAATGTAACTGCTAAGAAATCATGACACATACTATGGCCAAAAATATTACCGTTATATTCCCGTAAAATATTACCGTGCCAGGAGAATCGGGTGCTGGGGGCAATGGGTGGGTCGATATACTGGCGAGCATGTCCACAATGCCAATAGTAAAATCAATGGCTCTATACTTATGGCACTGAGGGACCGCCCTGAAGAGAGTCGAAAGTTTTTCAAGGCTGCGTGAGATTGGTGTAAAGATCGAACCACCCCTAAAAGAGAAACAAAAATTAATACATGCGCAAAACGACTGATAAACCAGGATGGAACTGGAACTATCAGCAGCTACACTCAGATGGATTTATTGAGACATAGATTGTAGAACATATGTCTGGTGTGCGCTGATGACAATCTGCAGCCATAACTCATATCACAAGTTACATATATATATTTATTTATTTATTTCCGCCGATGGCGGATGTGTCGGGCCATTGGCGCTAATAAAACGGCGACAGAACGCATTTCCATTCTCTGGACTACACCCTGCTGGAAATCTAGTAGGACAATTGTCCTGCTACAGGGAGATCCAGCGGGAGTTTGAGAATGAACACTGAACTGAAGAAGACGAAGAATATATATATATATATAAACAGTGCTATGCTACGCACGCACAAACACACACACACTGTACATCTACATACACAACTACCTACCTATCTATCCATTCACCTACTAATCTACCTATCTACCTTCATATATATACATATGTATATATGTATATATATTATCTTTCGTCCAACACAGGTGATGATAACCATTTATTACATGAATAGTCAGTTATGTCCTTGACTATGAGTTCGTATATTTGACTAATAATCCCTATTCTGGCCACAAATATCATTGGAGAGTTCGCGCATAGGATTACAAATCCTTAAAATATATATTCAGGGTAGTTACAGCAATAATTTTCGAAGACGATTAAGTGTAGATTACATAAATAATCCTCACAATGATGATTAAGAGTGGCTTATAAATTCTCACAAAGATGATTAAGAGTAGATTACAACAATAATCATCACATAAATGGTTACGATAACTTACTTAAGATTGCAGGATAGCGGTGTGCTGTAGTACCTCCTACCATCGTCCCCGACGTAAGTGTTGATGTTACCTGGAGGCGCAGATAGGGCTTGTTTGTAGAGAAGCGCAAGAACCAACGCAATGATTGGTGCTCCCATTATCACACGGATTGGTGCTCCCATTATCACACTGTGTGATAAAATCCACGACGCGATCCTTTAGGAGATTTTTTTTTTTTAAATGAGGATAGGATTTATTATGCGAATATTTTGGGAAAACTGAAATACGGAAGATGATTTATTGAGGAGTTCGGAAGATAATGGTTTGGGGAAAAATTAACTCTGGAAGGAATTTGTTTGAGGGAAACTGGAGGGCTGAAGAATATAGTTTATGTGAGGGAATGTTTGAGGGAAACTGGAGGGCTGAAGAATATAGTTTATGTGAGGGAATGTTTGAGGGAAACTGGAGGGGTGAAGAATATATTTTATGTGAAGACTAATATTCTAATTGGAAATGGTTGAGAAATACTAGATCTATTCAGATGGAAAACTTAGTTATGAACGAACTGATGAACTGATGAACTCATGAACTGATGAACTGATTTGGGAAGTGGAATTATGCTTGTAGGAGTTAGAGAAAATTATATTTCTGAAGAGAATTATATTTTTGGAATGGAATTTTGAAGTAAAGAGGATTGAGAAATTAATGGGAAGATGTGGAAGGACTGGATATATGTAGTGGATGGTTTTGAGAATGCGTGAATTCTGAATGAATGGTAGGTATAAATAGAAGAATGTTTCATTTATTACTACAAAAATATGCCTATTTGAGTATTTTATCTGCTCCTGCTTGCATTTCGTTACTTGTATATGTTGGCAGCTTGCACTGTTTCTGGTGGTAAAAATAAAATCAGAAAATAAATTAACTAAGATTTATCCGTCAGGTGTTGCCTATTGGCCATTTAGTGTGGTCATATTTCACAATGTTAGTAGCCATAACATTTATGATCTGGCCATCATTGCAGTTCGACCAATTTAGAGATGTATCAACCCTTATATAATAATAATAATAATAGTAATAATAATAATAGTAATAATAATAATAGTAATAATAATAATAGTAATAATAATAATAGTAATAATAATAATAGTAATAATAATAATAGTAATAATAATAATAGTAATAATAATAATAGTAATAATAATAATAGTAATAATAATAATAGTAATAATAATAATAGTAATAATAATAATAGTAATAATAATAATAGTAATAATAATAATAGTAATAATATTATTAATAATAGTAATAATAATAATAGTAATAATAATAATAGTAATAATAATAATAGTAATAATAATAATAGTAATAATAGTATTAATAATAGTAATAATAATAATAGTAATAATAATAATAGTAATAATAATAATAGTAATAATAGTATTAATAATAGTAATAATAATAATAGTAAACATAATAGTAATAACAATAGTAATAGTAATAAAAATAAGATCGTCATTGTCGTAGAGGGTACTACACTGGATATACAGAACAACCTCACCCTCCCCTCCCCCTCCCACCATCTCCCCTCCCCAAACATCTCTGTCTTAGCCAGATGGACTATAGAACAATTTCATGATTCACATCTTCTCCTTCCACCCTCGACTGTTCCTTGTAAAACAGTTTTGGAAAGTGAGTAATGTCTCGTTACAGATCTAAACCAAAGTTTACGCCAATTCTTACACATTTCTTGTGTATATTTGTGAAAACAACATCGGAAAGTAATAATATAGTTGACAGAAATATTTCTCGTAAAACTTCTCACAAAATAAAATATTACAACTAAGATATTACGGCATCTCCTAGATATAGATGCTAAATTGACAGCATTTAATTCAATATCAATGAATTTAAGCTAGTTTTTGTGTTCTTCTTCTTCTTCTTCTTCTTCTGCGTTTGTTCTCAAACTCCTGCAGATTTGCAGGATGTAGTCCGGAGAACGGAATGCGATGTGTCATGGTTTACAGCATTGCTGCGATATCTGGGCCTTTCGGCCTGACACATCCGACTTCAGCATGGCTTTGGGTCACTGACCTTATATGGGATGGGACAGCCAACTCCATCACATAGCCTCCTTAGTCGCCTTTTACAATATGCGTGGAAGGTAAACAGTGTTGCTATTCTTTGCTCCCCTCTTGAGCCCCGGCAACACACAGGCGGTTTTTTGTTGATGTCAGTAGCTTTTATACACAAATTTAAGTTTGGTAACATTTTGACAATTTGCTGACCTAAATTAGCCAGAAATAGTAGTGAATATCTGGCACCAATGCTCCGGGTATATCGTTCCGTAAACAGCAATGCTCCGGGTATATCGTTCCGTTGACAGCAATGCTCAGAGTTTATCGTTCCGTTGACAGCAATGCTCAGAGTTTATCGTTCCGTTGACAGCAATGCCCCGGGTATATCGTTCCGTTGACAGCAATGCTCCGGGTATATCGTTCCATTGACAGCAATGCTCCGGGTATATCGTTCCATTGACAGCAATGCTCCGGGTATATTGTTCCGTTGACAGCAATGCTCCGGGTATTTCGTTCCGTTGACAGCAATGCTCAGAGTTTATCGTTCCGTAGACAACAATGCTCCGGGTATATCGATCTTGTTGTCAACGATTCTCCCGGCATATCGATCTCGTAATCAACAACAACTGTAAATTTTACTTCGGCTCTTCTTCTTCTTCTGCGTTATTTTTCAAACTCCTGCAGATTAGCAGGATTTAGTCAAGAGAATGGAATGCGTTGTACCATGGTTTACAGCTTGGCAGCGATATATGCGCGATTATGCATGACACATCCGACTTCAGCATGGCTTCTAGGATACTTTACCCTCTATGAGATAGGACAGCCAACGCTACCCCCAAAACCTTCTTAATCGTCTCTTACAACATAGTTACAAGTAGCAGTATTGCTATTCTTTGCTCCCCCACCTTCAGACCCCGGTACCACGTGTGCAACTCTCTTCGGGTAACAGAAATAGAGTAGCTTATTCCTGTGATGGGCATACGTCTTACTATAACCAAGGTGGACTAACGGCTATGGTTGAAACATGAATGCTTCACCAAATAGAGGTGTTATTGCATCAGCATCCACCTAGTCCAACCATCCACTGGATGCATTGAATTAGCTTGATCATCCAGTGGACACATCAAACTAGCCAACCATCCAGTGGATTCATCCAAATAGGCCAACTAGCCAAACATCAAATTGATACATCCAATTAGCCAACCATCCAACTTGACCAACCACCCAGTGGACATTTCCAACGAGCAAACCATCCAACTCTACCAGCCATCCAGTGCATACATCCAACTAGCCAACCATCCAGTGGAGACATTCTACTAGGCCAACAATCCAGTGGATGCACCCAACTAGCCAACCATCCAGTGGAGACATTCTACTAGGCCAACAATCCAGTGGATGCATCCAACTAGCCAACCATCCATTGGAGTCATTCTACTAGGCGAACAATCTAGTGGATGCATCCAACTAGCCAACCATCCAGTGGATACATACAACTAGCCAACCATCTAGTGGATACATACAACTAGCCAACCATTCAGTGGATACCTACAATTCAACCATCCCGTGGATACTTCTGTACACATATTGGAATAAAAAACAAAAGACATGTATGGGAAAACAAGACTTTTTGTTAACCAAGGACATGAGCTAATTTTGGTTATATCATGGGGTACGAGAATAAATAGACATTAATGGAGGACGCGATTCTGGTAATCATGTCACCACATTCTCCACAAGTTAATACATATAATTTTGCACAAGATGGTCAGTTCAGGTAAATTAATATGAAGCCCTTACGGTGAGACACGCTTCTTTCAACCGTGGACGAAAGTCCAATTTGGTTATATCATAGATAATTACCGTCAAAAACATAATACAGGTCGTGGTTCATGTAACCCCATTGCAACTATCTCGAATCGCTTTAAAAACACTTTTCTGTGTTGATTTCAATACTGGACACTTTTGTCAATAAATGTAAACGTTTCTCATGCGCTGGACACCGATGTAAAAATGTATTTCTTTTCATGAATTGAAACATCAGAGATGTAACAACACAAGTCTGAAATTGTCGTCATTATCTCCTCCTACAGACGGCTAATACTAATACTATTATTATAATTATCACTGCTGTGTTGTTGTTATTGTCTCCCCTGAAAGCAAAGGTAATCTACATCAGTGGTTCCAAAATTGTTTGCCACCTGGACCTCTTTTATGCAAATATTCCTCGGTGGACCCCTGATCAACCCCCCCCCCTAAAAAAACCCCCCAAAAAACAAAACAAAGTCATTGACTTCATTCACATGTTACCAAGATGTTTTACGCTTTATCAATATAAATCTTGTTGTTTCTCGTCTACATAATTACCTTTTTGTAGCCCTAATAGATGTGTATGTGTCCTCCACTCCAACGTTACAATTATTCTCCGTGGCTTCCATTCATTTCCCCGTGGCACACAGGGAGGCATATAAGAGAATCTCTGGAAGTCATGATGGCTGGTTTACTAGAACAGAGAGCTCCACACAATTTTTGATGGTTGAAAGCTCATATATACCCAAGTTTGACTACGTTTCATGTGTGGCATTTGTAAATGTATCTCACAGTCCTTCCTGTCTTGTAGTAATGTAAAGGGCGCCCGCGCGTTGCCGCTCCTGCAATGGGGACACATAACATCAACTCGTTCGATGACTCAATCTTGCATTTATGGCGGGTATGCTGTTCTGTTCTATTGTGTATCTCTCTCTTGTGTCTGTGGCTGGATTTTATCCTGGTTCCATGTCTTCGTCTTTCACATTTCTCCATGGTGGGAAATTTTATGGTGTGCACTTTGTTATGGTATGCACTATTTTATGGTGTGCAATATTTTATGGTGTGCACTATTCTGATCTTGAACGCACTAATTGGATAAATTCACTTCCTACATTTGACTGCTGTTCTCCATCGAGACCAGCACAGTGCAGAGGTGATGGGGCTTAGTTCAGCCATTGGGGGCTGGAAACTAAGACTGGTCGGGCAGTCCCACTCGAGAGGGACCATAGTCCTGCCCTAGTATGCAGAGTGCTGAATACGGAGGCACCCAGCCAAAAGGCGCACAGATAATCAGGATGTCACGCACAAAACACAATGGAATATACATCAAGAGTGTTCTGAGCATGAAACGCTGAGGCAGACATATTGCCCAGAGGAAACAACACTGGAATCAAAACTCTATGGGACACTGTATGAACTACAAAAGACAGTGAGTTTTATTAAGGAGACAGAATTACAGATATAGACATGTTTCAAGTGAATGAAAGAAGAAGAAGAAGAAGACCGCTGTTACATGGACTGTTCTGATATTTTTTTCTTAGATATGTTTTGAAATTCATATTTTCAGTATAATGTGCTGCTATGTTGTTACATATCTGTTCAGACAAAGATCTTATGATCGAAACGTCAGCTATTTTTGCCCTTATCACCTGTATTATATTTGTTTGCATCATGATATTATTAGTAGTGGTAGGTAGTTGTGTCACGTGTTTACTTGTTGAATATAATTAAAGAATATCAAAACATTTACTTGCCACGAATATCGTAAGGGGCGACTAAGGTTTTGAGGGTGAAGTTGGCAGTCTCATTCCATAGTTGGCCAAAATGACACACAATCTGTGATGAAACCGAATATATCAAACTGATAGACACAGATATCGTAGTCAAACTGTAAACCGTGACAAAAGACTTTCCGTATCTATGGACCGTATCTCCTGCTAATCTACAGAAGTTTGAGAAGGAACACAGACGAAAATACAAATAAGATTATTATCTTACCTGAATGTAAGGATTGTTTTATATTTAAATATATTTATATATATATTTATATTCAGAAAATCCTTTTTTTTAAAAAACATTAAGAGGATCCTGCAATTCCGGGTCCATTTATACATGTTTTAAAAGCACGTGACAAAATGGCGACTTAATAATATGTAAACTATAAGAAATAACACGCGTATATATTAATGTCTACCCAAATGTCTCATTCAGGTTCCTGCTTACATTTCTAATATAACAAATAAGAAACTGAAAGAATGATCGCCATGTTTGTATAGGTGGCGTAGCTCGTGTTTACAATGCCTAGACCTAGTCGGCTGCAGACGCCAAGGAAACGTTGAAGAATGAATAGTCAAAGCTTCTCAAAGAATGCGATCGTTTCTTTACTTAAGATGGCAACACAATCTGCTCTACTTATAGTTCCGGATATGCTGTTTGTGGCCCAATTTTATGGAAATATACAATAATGTATGACTTTAAAATGTTTCAAAATATGTCTTCAAATTTCAAAATATACTCTAATATTTATATATATATAAATATATTTATATATATTTAGAAAATAAATAGATGTTAAAATTTGCTATAAATTCTTTAAAATATTGGACAATGATCATTGAGTTTTAGTTTTAATTTAAATCTTATACAATTTCTTGAAGATTAATGTGCAGTTTCTCACTCCCCTGAATATTCTTTGTCTGTGGGTCTGTTGGTTGGTGACATCGTAGAAAAGGGATAGGCTGCTGGTTCTAGTCTTAACCCGCCCCCGTCCACCTTGGAAAATAAACCATGTAACGGTCTATTTGGTCTACAGCAAGTAAATGGTCTACAGCAAGTAAATGGTCTACAACAAGTAAATGGTCTACAGCAAGTAAATGGTATACAGCAAGTAAATGGTCTACAACAAGTAAATGGTCTACAGCAAGTAAATGGTATACAGCAAGTAAATGGTCTACAGCAAGTAAATGGTCTACAGCAAGTAAATGGTCTACAGCAAGTAAATGGTATACAGCAAGTAAATGGTCTACAGCAAGTAAATGGTATACAGCAAGTAAATGGTATACAGCAAGTAAATGGTCTACAGCAAGTAAATGGTCTACAGCAAGTAAATGGTCTACAGCAAGTAAATGGTATACAGCAAGTAAATGGTATACAGCAAGTAAATGGTCTACAGCAAGTAAATGGTATACAGCAAGTAAATGGTATACAGCAAGTAAATGGTCTACAGCAAGTAAATGGTCTACAGCAAGTAAATGGTCTACAGCAAGTAAATGGTCTACAGCAAGTAAATGGTCTACAGCAAGTAAATGGTCTACAGCAAGTAAATGGTCTACAGCAAGTAAATGGTCTACAGCAAGTAAATGGTCTATTTGGTCTACAGCAAGTAAATGGTCTACAGCAAGTAAATGGTCTACAGCAAGTAAATGGTCTACAGCAAGTAAATGGTATACAGCAAGTAAATGGTCTACAGCAAGTAAATGGTATACAGCAAGTAAATGGTCTACAGCAAGTAAATGGTCTACAGCAAGTAAATGGTATACGCAAGTAAATGGTATACAGCAAGTAAATGGTATACAGCAAGTAAATGGTCTACAGCAAGTAAATGGTCTACAGCAAGTAAATGGTCTACAGCAAGTAAATGGTCTACAGCAAGTAAATGGTCTACAGCAAGTAAATGGTCTATTTGGTCTACAGCAAGTAAATGGTCTACAGCAAGTAAATGGTCTACAGCAAGTAAATGGTCTACAGCAAGTAAATGGTCTACAGCAAGTAAATGGTCTATTTGGTCTACAGCAAGTAAATGGTCTACAGCAAGTAAATGGTCTACAGCAAGTAAATGGTCTACAGCAAGTAAATGGTCTACAGCAAGTAAATGGTATACAGCAAGTAAATGGTCTACAGCAAGTAAATGGTCTACAGCAAGTAAATGGTATACAGCAAGTAAATGGTATACAGCAAGTAAATGGTATACAGCAAGTAAATGGTCTACAGCAAGTAAATGGTCTACAGCAAGTAAATGGTCTACAGCAAGTAAATGGTCTACAGCAAGTAAATGGTCTACAGCAAGTAAATGGTCTACAGCAAGTAAATGGTCTACAGCAAGTAAATGGTCTACAGCAAGTAAATGGTCTACAGCAAGTAAATGGTCTACAGCAGGTAAATGGTCTATTTGGTCTACAGCAAGTAAATGGTCTACAGCAAGTAAATGGTCTACAGCAAGTAAATGGTCTACAGCAAGTAAATGGTCTACAGCAAGTAAATGGTCTATTTGGTCTACAGCAAGTAAATGGCCTACAGCAAGTAAATGGTATACAGCAAGTAAATGGTATACAGCAAGTAAATGGTATACAGCAAGTAAATGGTATACAGCAAGTAAATGGTCTACAGCAAGTAAATGGTCTACAGCAAGTAAATGGCCTACAGCAAGTAAATGGTATACAACAAGTAAATGGTATACAGCAAGTAAATGGTCTACAGCAAGTAAATGGTCTATTTGGTCTACAGCAAGTAAATGGTCTACAGCAAGTAAATGGCCTACAGCAAGTAAATGGTCTACAGCAAGTAAATGGTCTACAGCAAGTAAATGGTCTATTTGGTCTACAGCAAGTAAATGGCCTACAGCAAGTAAATGGTATACAGCAAGTAAATGGTATACAGCAAGTAAATGGTCTACAGCAAGTAAATGGGGGCATCACACTAGATAGTGAGAATGTAAGACCCGCTGACTTATAGGAAAATATCCTTCTACAGTTACTTTAGACTCTTCCCGTAATTGTCCATGCTCGATTTGTTTTTGTTTTATATCGATACCCAGTTTAGTCACTTTAGAAGGCTGTTTTCCAATGAGCCCACGTCTCTTATATCGCGCTTGGTCACGCTCATGTCCAACAAAATATATGATAGAGGTGCCTATGTTCATTCTGGGAGTTGCAGGGCAGCTTGTTTTAGAGGGCTCTGGAATTATGAAGGGCCAACAGGCGTGCCTGATTCTGGGTTCTCCAAGGAAAGTATCACGCCCTGCATTGAATTGCTTTTCACAAACATATTCATAGCCTGCGGGAATCGTGTACACGTTGACAGGTAGGATCCTGTTCAGGACCCAGGGTCATCTTGATTCTCCATGTCATGTGAAATGGTTGGTTCTGAATGTTGCTCTACAAAGGAAATCGTCATTGCGGATGAAATACTGTGAGGTTTCCACAAAGAGAAACATCTCAATATTTTGTCATGTCATTTACTGAGTATGTAGTATTTTAGGGTGCTTCATAGACCAATAGATATACAATCAAATGTTCGGCTTGTGGAGATATAGTTAATTAGAGATATAAGACGATATATAGATAGGTAGGTAGGTATGTAGGTAGAAAGATAGATAGATAGATAGACAGACAGACAGACAGACAGACAGACAGACAGACAGACAGACAGACAGACAGACAGACAGACAGACAGACAGACAGACAGACAGACAGACAGACAGACAGACAGACAGACAGACAGACAGACAGACAGACAGATAGATAGATAGATAGATAGATAGATAGATAGATAGATAGATAGATAGATAGATAGATAGATAGATAGATAGATAGATAGATAGATAGATAGATAGATAGATAGATAGATAGATAGATAGATTAGACAGATAGATTAGACAGATAGATTAGACAGATAAGCAAATCGTAGACCATGAATTCTGCCCTGAGATGACAACTTATGACAACCTGAGATGACAACTTATGACAACCTTCTGTATTTTACATTTGGACGCGACACTTTCTATAACATATTATTTTCTTATCAAAACGACGGGACTCATTCTCTGCTAGCGACGTGTACTGACTGTATTTGTACAAGATATGGAGCCGGTGGATGTATGTCAATAGAAGAACTTGCGTACATAAAATATATTTCTTATTATAATGCTGACAGATTTCTACGGCGTTATTTATTCTTGTTCATCCTGAAGGCAGTCAGACGGAATACTCGTGTGTTTAAAGTCATGCATGGATCTGTAGGCATACCATTATGATATAGAATTTTCTACGTCATTGCAAGGGTAGGTTGTAAACAGCAAACATTTTTGGAATTTCCGCTACAATATATTTTGTCCATAAGGTCGATGTGTACTAATGTACATTGTTGGTGACACTAACAAAAAGTGTTCGAAAGTTGTAGAGGGTTGACTTCTCTATACTCGGGTTTCCCCATATGTGTCCCGTCCCTCTCAACAAAGCAGCAAGACGCCTGACAAGAGTACCACTTATAGCACGTAACTCCGTAGTTTGAAGCAATAAATCCCAGGGATCTCCACGAATAATCCCATTTGCAAATCAGACGAGACGGATTTGAACCCCGTGGCTTCTTAAGCACAAGGCAAACAGTTTAATCACTACGCTAAAATTAAACCCCTTACCCCCACCCCCCAATGATACTAAGCTGCATGAATTGTGAATATTTGGTGCGAGATATGTGTGACTTCATTGAGGCAAGAACATCTATGAAATAAAAAACCGGAACTTTCCTAGAAGGCGAGTCCCACTCATTTAGCGAAACTATGTGATGTTTACGAAAAGCGCAGCGAAATATAAATCAAGGTAAGGGGAGATAACCTGTACCGGAAATTAGTTATAGCAGACAGTGATTACATGACTACTGGCTGTGGAATGCTAGTAAATGATTACCATGTTTGGCGTAGACGAGGGAGGGGGTACGCGTGTGTCGTTCTTTTGAGAAGGGGTAGAGTTTGTTTCAAAATGTGTGTTGCATTATTTTTGAATGTTGGGGGGGGGGAGGGTAAGTGTTTCGTTCTTTTCAGAAGAGGGGGGGGGTTGAGTTATGTAAATGTTTCATTCTTTTGGGAAGAGGAGTGAGTTGGGGAGTGTGTTTAGTTATTTTGGGAAGAATGGGGAGTTAGGGAGGGAGTAAATATTTTGTTACACAGGGGGCCAGTAGCTCTTTATATCCTCAAGGATTGTTTCAAATGGGTCCTTTGCAGCTGGTAACCTTGTACGCCACATGAACTCGGTCAAGTATGTTTTGCCGCCACATGTATCCCACACGAACTCTGTCAAGTATGTTTTGCAACCACATGTACGCCACATGAACTCTGTCAAGTATGTTTTGCAGCCACATGTACCCCACATGAACTCTGTCAAGTATGTTTTGCAACCACATGTACGCCACATGAACTCTGTCAATTATGTTTTGCAGCCACATGTACCCCACATGAACTCTGTCAAGTATGTTTTGCAGCCACATGTACCCCACAAGAACTCTGTCAAGTATGTTTTGCAGCCACATGTACCCCCACATGAACTCTGTCAAGTATGTTTTGCAGCCACATGTACCCCACAAGAACTCTGTCAAGTATGTTTTGCAGCCACATGTACCCCACATGAACTCTGTCAAGTATGTTTTGCAGCCACATGTACCCCACAAGAACTCTGTCAAGTATGTTTTGCAGCCATATGTACCCCACAAGAACTCTGTCAAGTATGTTTTGCAGCCACATGTACCCCACAAGAACTCTGTCAAGTATGTTTTGCAGCCACATGTACCCCACATGAACTCTGTCAAGTATGTTTTGCAGCCACATGTACCCACATGAACTCTGTCAAGTATGTTTTGCAGCCACATGTACCCACATGAACTCTGTCAAGTATGTTTTGCAGCCACATGTACCCACATGAACTCTGTCAAGTTTTGATGTGTTGTTTATCTGTTCGGCGATGTTTTTTATTTCTCCATTTGGCGCTACCCCCACATTCTGTCAACCATTTGGCGCTACCCCCACATTCTGTCAACCATTTGGCGCTACCCCCACATTCTGTCAACCATTTGGCGCTACCCCCACATTCTGTCAACCATTTGGCGCTACCCCCACATTCTTTCAACCATTTGCGTGTATACCCCTGTTTCTGGATCAGGGCTTTAGACTTTCTGACTGAAGCACAGTTTCTCCACAGCTGAGTAAGAGAGAGGACATTCGAAATTGTGTAAGGCTTTTCTCTCAAATGCATAATTATTTTAGGGAACGGAGAGAATATTGACGCATGATTAGTTCCTGAAAGGATGCACTCCAGTGCAATAGTATCAGTGATTATTGCACCTTTCAGGAGAATTTCTGGATCTTCATTGATGGTACACTTTAGATTCACCACCACTTAGAAGTCTGTCAAAAAATGACGAAGATGCAAACTCTTTTGGCTTGGATCACTTTGTCATACATGGAGACCATTTAATATAAGACAAAGTCTGCTGGCTTGGATCACTTTGTAATATATGGAGACCATTTAGTCGCGGTAAAATTAAGAAAGAAAGAAAAGACATGTGATGACCAGGATTTGTTCACAGGTGACAGGCTATTAGTCTATCTTCCAACTTCCCATAGTTACATCCTACGTTATGTCTTGGAAGACGACAGTATTGCGATTCCTAAAGTTACACCCTCATTTAGAAGTCTAGACCCTGGTTGCCTAATATGCCATGCCTGGAAATAGTAAACTGAGTATTTATGGGAATAACCCAAAGCAGGGCCGTAAATATAACTACCACAGCAGGGCCGTAAATATAACTACCACAGCAGGGCCGTAAATATAACTACAACAGCAGAGCCGTATATATAATTACCAAAGCAGGCCCTTAGATATAATTACCGTAAAGGAGAAAAGGTTGTACCTAAAATTTAAAAAACTGTCATTTGTCTGTTTTCTTGTGTATAGTTTACAATTTGACGGGAAATTTGAAGACCTTTTTTAAGAAAAATCGACGAGGAATGGAATTTTATTGACCTGATCGTTAAGTTCCTTGTACTAAAAGTCATGCTCAGATTTTCTATGGCGTAGGATTTGAACACCCCTTCCTGTTTATTTACGGGTACATTTCAGTAACTTTAAACCGCTTCATAATAAAGCATCAAGAATTCTAAGAAAATGCTAGGTCACAGAATTTGCTCGGAATTTTTTGCTCCCTTTTCATGACTAAACTACACTTGAGCAACACTAAACTTCTATCTCCATTAGTTGTGCTGTCTGTACATTGATTGGTTGGACATATCCGATTTCTGCGGTAACATATGTTTATGATGAACGTTTTGGGTGTCCTTGTCACATGGTTATCTGAATTCCTTCTCAGTCCATCATCATTATCATCTTCATTATTGCGGCCGTCATCATCAAGTGTCGTGCCGACTGGCGTATGCGATCATGGATCTCCATAACTCTCTGTTTATATCTTGTGTTTATATCGTCGTCGTTGAGTGTCATGCCACTATGTCAGACTATTTAATTTTGAATATTTCTGCATCGAGATTGCCCTTGATCTTTCTTGCCTATTATAAATATGTTTTTTAGATCTTATGCAATGGAGTAATATAAATGCATATGTGAATATAAGTGCAAGAATGTTATAGTACGCCAATTCTTCTTTATTGAAGCTAAGCATGGACAGTAAACAAATGTGCCCAAGATAAACTGGAGGCAACTGAGATGTGGTTTTTAAGAAGAATGATGAAAATTCCATGGACAACCAAGATAACTAATGTAGAAGTTCTCAAAGATGCTGGAGTAAAAAGACAAATTGTAGCGAAAATTAGAAGCAGACAATCCAGATGTTTAGAGCATGTGATGAGGAAAGTAAAACTTGAGCATTGAGTAACAACTGGAAAGATAAAGGGGAGACGAGACAGAGGAAGACAACAAGAGAAATTTCTGGATTGGTTGTCACTGTGGCACAAAAATAAGTCACCAATTGAACTTATTAATAACGCAAGATACAGAGTTGTGGAGAGGCATGATCGCCTACGTCACTCGGTAATGCACTTGATTGATTGATTTCTAGATCTTCCTGTCTCATAAAGTGTCCTAAAAAATCAAATATTTCTTCATAAATTGTCAATAACCAATTATTTCTTGCTGTATATATATAAAAAACTGGATATATTTGCACTGGCTTCGTATATTAGTGGTCCTGAGTTCATTCCCCAGTTGAGACGGAAATGTTTTTCAGATCGCAACGGCTCCCGGGTCGATCCAGCCTTAATTGGGTATTGTATTAATCCGGAAAGTAAAGACTGCGAGGAGAGGAGATGGCTACCGCCCTCATGTAAGAGAACCACTAAAATGTTAGATGGCTAACATCTCACACCCCTACGGCATTAATAAATTATATGCATTAACTTTACTGGATATATATAACCGGATAGTATCCCTCCCTCATTAATGTTGTGATGTGCTCGTTTTGTATCATGTACATAACAAAGGTTTTACATTCAAAACGTTGACTTTGCTATTAGCAAAATTACATTGCACGTATTTTTATATTACCTTTTTTTTTTCTTCAGCGTTCGTTCTCAAACTACCGCTGGATCGCTCATGTAGCAGGACTATGGTCATACTCAATTTCCAGCAGGATGTTGACCAGCTAACGAAAATGCAGCAACAAAAGTTGAAATGTTATGACACCATTTTATTTGCGCCGATTGTTCGACACATCCAACTTCGGTGGCAAAATAAGTATCTGATGAACGTTTCGGATGTCGGTGTAATATGGCTAGCTGGATATCAACCTCTCATTTCCCAGCGGTCACACGCTCTTGTTTAACTAGGATGCACACTCGTTCATTGTTGAAAAGAGATTAGAATATTAACCACACAAAGTATGCAATATGGGAAATAATCAGTACCTGATTTTGAAACTAAAAACTTGAATATAAACTTATCTCCCTTGCAATGAAACAAATGTTGTTTTACTCCTATGTATTCTTATCTGAGCTGAATTTCTAAAATTGTTCATCCTTTCGGTGACATTTCTAACAAATTGTCTTGTATTTTGATAACCCCTAATTGTAGTAAGTATTTTTTGCTTTGTTTGCCTTAGGATTTCTTCTTATTCTATTTATAGTTTTTATACCTCTTTGGTGAGACACGTACTTTTCAACCGCGAACTTCTGTCCAATTTGGTTATGTCAGAACCAACACAAATAGTAGAGGTTGGGGATATGGTAATGCAGTCATCACGATCAACGGAATCAGAAAACCTAAATATTATATTTTGTGTGTATATATATATATATATATATATATATATATATATATATATATATATATATATATATATATATATATATATATACTTCTTCAAACTACTGCAGATTATCAGGATGTAGTCCTGAGAACAGAATGCGTATTGACATGGTTTACAGCTTAGATGCAATTTCTGTGCACGAATCGGACTCTCGGGCATCTACGAACTCACAAACCAAATTAGTTAATTACCAATTTTAATTATTATTAATTTTTTTAATTTTTTTCCATCGCATTTAATGTTTTTTATGCCATGCTCATCTTCGCTTGCGAAGGAGGAACATCAGATGCAATAGATGTTGTTTTTGGCTAGATACCTCGATATTGCAGCATGGCATCTGTTTCACCTCCACTCTTCATCAACGGGACAGCCAACTCACTCTCAACGCCTTCTCATTCGTCTGTTCCCCCCACATGAATAGTATGTCACACTGTTGTTATTCTTTCAGCTCCCCTTGGGCTACGGCAACACACAGTTGACAAGTGTCTGAATATCTAGAAATTATTATCATTTTGTAATGTCGTAGCAGTGAAATATCGTCTGTATTAAGACTTGCCGGGATATTTCCAGACATGTTATTGGTCTAATTCAGTAGTTCTCAAAATATCGTCTTGTAGGAAGAGTTCCTGAAGTACCATTCAGTGGTTAAAAATGTCCCGCTAATGTCCTACCACCTTGGACATTTTGTAAAGGCCTTGCGGCTTCTCCCATTAAGTTCCCCCTAAAAACACTAGATTAACTTCACTCCAACTTTTTCAATCACGTCACATAATCCCGGGAAAATACGGAAACTACAGCTGCGTGTCACATAATCCCGGGGAAACTAGGGAAACTACAGCCGTGTGTCACATAATCCCGGCGAAACTACAACTGTAGGTCATGTAATCCCAGGAAACTACTGAGGGGGGGGGGGGGGGGGAGTTACCTAAACATATTATATTTTGGTGACCTTATTTTGGGTTATCATTTGTATCAAAAAGTTCTTTATCCGGATACGCGCAAACCAAGAATAGAACACCAATATAAACTACTATTTGTTTGTCCCTATCTTGACACAGACCGTAATGTCGAAACGTCGATGTATGCTTTCCTGTAAGCTCACTATAGAACTGATCTAACCGATTTTATATTTCGAAAATATTTATATATCTTCATCATCATCATGTGACATATTCTTCCACTGCCGCCGAATAATAGTCTTCAGCTGTTATGCCTGCATATCTACCTATATTCTTCAACTGTTATACCTGCCTATCTACCTATATTCTTCAGCTGTTATGCCTGCCTATCTACCTATATTCTTCAGCTGTTATGCCTGCCTATCTACCTATATTCTTCAACTGTTATACCTGCCTATCTACCTATATTCTTCAACTGTTATACCTGCCTATCTACCTATATTCTTCAGCTGTTATGCCTGCCTATCTACCTATATTCTTCAACTGTTATACCTGCCTATCTACCTATATTCTTCAACTGTTATACCTGCCTATCTACCTATATTCTTCAGCTGTTATGCCTGCCTATCTACCTATATTCTTCAACTGTTATACCTGCCTATCTACCTATATTCTTCAGCTGTTATACCTGCCTATCTACCTATATTCTTCAACTGTTATACCTGCCTATCTACCTATATTCTTCAACTGTTATGCCTGCCTATCTACCTATATTCTTCAGCTGTTATACCTGCCTATCTACCTATATTCTTCAGCTGTTATACCTGCCTATCTACCTATATTCTTCAGCTGTTATACCTGCCTATCTACCTATATTCTTCAACTGTTATGCCTGCCTAACTACCTATATTCTTCAACTGTTATGCTTGCCTAACTACCTATATGAAACACGGTTGTACTGCAGTGTATCATTCATTCAGTTTGTGTTTACTATCATTTCCGATGTCCCTGTTTCCCCATGCCACATAGTCAAGAGGTCCCGCACTTTCTATCTTGGTCTTCATCTGACCCTCTTATTTTTCAACTTGCCTGCTGTCACGATACGCTACATCATACTTCTTCAAAAAGAATGCCATTGAAATAGACCAAGACACATGGGAAGAGCTTGTACAAAATATATCTACATGGGAAGAGCTTGTACAAAATAGATCTGCATGGGAAGAGCTTGTACAAAATAGATCTACATTGCGCGTTACAGTCAAAAAGGGCGCATAGTCTTGTAAAAAAAGGATAAATGCAGCAGCTCAACAGCGGAGAGTAACTAGAATGTCACGGATAGACCAAAGCACGCCTACAGCGGTCATTCCATGTCCGAACTCTCCTAGGACATTTACACCTCGAATAGATTCATTAACCATCTACTATTAGGCAAGGACATAATTGTAACTGAATTTTCAAAAGTAGATGTAACAAATGGTCATCATCACTGCATATTTTTTATCTTCATCACACATTTTTTAAAATCTTTTCAATGTATTAATATTCTTCTATAAAAAATACATCCCGACGAGAACTGCCTATAATTTCGCACTATTCTGCTTATTACAAGAATCAACCATCTCTCAATAATGCACAATACAATAAGTGTGGTAGGAAGTACACCCTGACAACATCTACAATATCTGAACAGACAGACGGAGAAGAGATTCTAGACGGCAGATGGAGGAGATAAGAGATTCTAGACAGTCTAGTGAAATGGCATGAACGAAGTTGAAAGGTACCCCTACAACCCGGACGGTTTGCGAGATTATGTACGGTATGTATACTTTATGCATACAGCCAACGAAAATCACATGAAAAGATAAACTGTCACATTAGAAGGACAATTCCTAATGTCCAAAGTACTGCAGACACGAGGGACTCGGACAAAAAATAATGGGCCATTTGTCATTAAAAAAACACGTGATCAACACCGTATATTCAATAAACATCAATACTGAAACGAAACTAACTTTACAAATTGACTTTCCCTATAGATACGTACTAATGATAGATAACATTTCAGATGACTCTCTAATGTTGTCTTGTCTCTGGGTACCTGGTTCAACAACCCAGGGAAACGTAGGTAGTTGAAACAGAGATAACGAGATATCAGTATGTGCCCGCCATTGAGCTTTTAGTCACCCAATGTTTACGTCATGTGTGTGAAGTGTGTTTTCTATATTTGGTAAGTCAAGTGTGTTTTATATATTATGTAAATTTAGTGTGATTTATATATTAGGTAAGTGAAGTGTGTTTTATATATTATCCGTGTGAAATTTGTTTTGTAAACAGGAACATGAAATGCGATGATTACAAAAATGTTCTATATTTTCATGTACTTTGTACTGTTCGTGTAAAGACTTCTCGTTTTACCGGTGCTGCCCATGTACATGTCTTTATGTTGAGTGACTATTTGTTGGACTATGCTTACATGGCTGTTTGTTGGACTATGCTTACATGGCCGTTAATATATATTGTAGATATTGTAGATATATATATATATATATATAATAGGTCCAGCTCTGTGCCGGCGTGTTACAAAGCGCGTCTGTGACGACTAAGGTACAGGGTTCGAAATCCGCCACAGGCTGTTGTCCACCGGGACCGTTCAGAAAGCAATAGCAAACTACTGAACGTATTTATATTGCCTAGAAAATTACTACAGCCAAAAAATGCTGGGCTGATGGCTATGTCCTGAACAGGATGCGCTAACAAAATACATATATATTAAAAAACAAACCCAACGAAAAAAACAAATTTCTCGTCGGCGTAACATTTAATATTAAACCTGCCTAGAAGTCAAGGATTTTACTGAGATTATTCTGTCAGTTTTCTCCCATTCACTTGTTTTCCAATTATTTTTTTATTTTCATTGCGTGTTTCAATTATCTAGCAAACTTACATATAGCCAGTAATAGTTGATTAATCACCGACATTAATGTTCTAGCCATACACACAGCAAGCTGTTGCTTGCATATTTCTCTGTGGAATATCGCATTACTAGTTATTACTGTTTGACATTTCTCTGTTGGTATTTTATACAAGAAATTGGTCATTCGCCAATGGTAACTATTAAACCCTCTTGTAACGGTGTAGTTCTGTTTAAAAAAAATAATTTTTAACGAACCATTTTTGTGGTAACAATTTTAAGAGTTATTTCCTTATAATGCCATGATATTTTTCGCTAGACATGCATGTATTTACATTTGTAAGAAACAGTTTACTCTAACAAAACAGTGTAAATAATACTTGTCTGTACATTTTAAAATGCATTTATTATTTAGTTTTACTTTAGTTCCTGAAAATAAAATATTCTGTATTGATTGTATGTTTAAGAACCCCATGAATTGTGAGCTATTAGCTCTTACTTCCTATGTGCGGTGATTTTTCTGAGTTGTTTTTTTTATACCCAAGATCTCAGCTTTGGGTTTAGTGCAATGCATATTGAAGAAACCTTCTACTCAGATGGGGTATAAAATTGTATAGATGACATGCTACAAAGCTTCCATAAGAGATCCTCAATATATCGGCATGTCATCTACTAAGGTTTTCTGTTGTATGTGCGGTTTGTCTAGTGTGCCATTGGTCAGTCCCACCCGCATGCGTAATCCTGTATTGATATGACTTTAGTGTATTTATGCATTCAGTTTTTTTGTCAAAGAAACTCCTATCCCTCTCTAAATCGCACACTGTAGATAAATGATAGCAACACCCATCATCATCATCATCGGGTAGCATATCCTGAAGAGGATGTAGCAGTCATCACAGTCTTTCGAAACTTCTGTCCATCTTGAGCTAGTCTACCTTCATCTATTACTGTCATCTTCAGGTGGTCTTTGATATCTCGCGTCCATCTTTTTCTTGCTTTGTCTCTTATTCGTCTCCCTGGTATCATCCCCTCCATTATGGGCTTCTCTAGACTGTCATGGCGTTTGATATGGCCAAAATATTGTAGCTTTCTGGAAAGAACCATGATGTTTCTGGAAAGAACCATGATGTTTCTGGAAAGAACCATGATGTTTAGCTAGTTTTATTTTACATTCATATCTCTCTAATATATATTGGCTATATTTGTGATCTTTTTCTGGTTCATGGTATTCTGGTGATTTTTCTGTAACATTTTGTTTCAAATGCTGCTATTTTATTTTTCACTTTGTTGGTGATTGTCCAGGATTTATTCATACCCATATGTTGCCACTGGGAATATGAAAACTCTTATGAATGTTAGTTTTGTTTGTTGTACAGCAGCACAACCAGATGATACTTCACCCATAGAAACATTACAATACAACTTGTGGTACAGTACAAGTAGACGCCACCACCTTCATCCCACAAACTCTGAGTAGCGTATCTTCTGCTTCTGACATCCAAGATCTTACTCTCTTGATTCGCTTTCCTTTTGTGTTGTCTAGAGATTGGTGTAAAAGGTGATGATCATTATTGGTGACCTTGAAGTATTCTTTAACCTGAGTTATTCTATGTCTTGCATTGATACTTGGTAGGTCTAGGAGAAACCGCATGGCCATGATTGGTGTATCTCTTATGCATCTTAGGACAACTCTCATGGCCTCGTTTTGAATTCTCTCCAATCTATCAAGCTGTGTTTGTGACAGTGTCAGTAAACCTAAACCATAGTCAAACACAGATAATATCTCTCTAGCATTGCACTAAGCCGAAAGCTGAGGTCTCTTGGGTATGAAAAACATCTCAGAAAAATCACCGCACATAGGAAGTAAGAGCTAATTGCTCAAAATTGCTGGGGTTATCAAACAAACAATCAATACAGAATATCAACACAGCCTGCATCATCTAAAAAAGGGTTCGCTTAGGCATCTCTGCAGATGCCATGATTTTGACTACACTGACACCCTTCCCAACTTTCTGAGTGACAAATATATTTTGCGAAAGATAAGACTTCTATCAAAAGTGATGCCTAGATATTTCATAGTCTGCTCCCTGCCAATGTTGATGCCCATGCAGGTGGCTGCTGGTAATGTGTCTGTGACCATGTTACTGTTCAGTGAGAACCAGACGATGTTTGCCTTGGTGGGATTGATAACTGCCTTTTAGTTAGGCGCACCAGAGCGACACATGTTCTAGATTACTCTGGACGCCATCAAACATGTCCCTTCTGTTTCTGCTATGCGTGTACAACAAGAGGACTAAACGAATATCAACAAATTCATAGTCAAGTACAAAATTCTAACTGAATTTCAAAAGTAGATGTAACAAATGACCATTATCACTTGTGATGGACAACAAAATGGTGGATACTCTGAAGTGGAAATCGGATCACATTTGAGTCTGTCCGGAGTGCAATAATGATGATACGAGATTTAGCTAAGTCCCGTCTATGGTTGTCAAGAATATACCATTTTAATGTATAAACATGTATATAACAATATGTCTTACAATAAAATGTTTAGCTATATAAATATATATTTGCTTTTATTTTCAGACAATCAATCTCCAATTTGATTTTGAGATGGTAAACATATTGCACCGATAATGCAATCATTTCTTGACGAAAATGCTATTATGGGAGTATTGCCCAATCAAAATGAGAGTAATATCATGTTGGTTGGTAATGAGACCAATCGGAGCGCTTCTCTTGGATACGGCATGCAGTACTTTGTCTACAAGCTCGGCCGATGTGTCAAGGTCGATGTGAGTTGATATATCACGTGATCTATATAGAATTAATATTACAACATTAACAAAAATATAAAATGTGAACCTGTATCTACGACATAAACTTTTCTCTGTATTTATCTTTCACTCCCTGCGAAGCATAGGTTCACAGCAAATCTCTTTCATCTTGTCCCATCTTTAGCCATTCCTTCCAGCTATCTCCATGATCTATTCAACCTTTTTCTATAGGTATTTAAGCCCTCCAAGTATATCTTGGTCTTCATTTTTTTCTCCAATTGGAGCCAGAGTAATGCCTGATTTCATTTTGTCTTTTTTAGTTTATGCTGTATACATCGCCAGAGCATGTTTTTGAATACTATCTCTATTGGTGCCTCTTTAGATATTTCTACAACGGTGAATCTAACCATACTATCTCAAACCTTCTATAAGTGAATCAACGGTGAATCTAACCATACTATCTCAAACCTTCTATACGTGAATCAACGGTGAATCTAACTATACTATCTCAAACCTTCTATAAGTGAATCAACGGTGAATCTAACCATACTATCTCAAACCTTCTATACGTGAATCAACGGTGAATCTAACTATACTATCTCAAACCTTCTATAAGTGAATCAACGGTGAATCTAACTATACTATCTCAAACCTTCTATACGTGAATCAACGGTGAATCTAACCATACTATCTCAAACCTTCTATAAGTGAATCAACGGTGAATCTAACCATACTATCTCAAACCTTCTATAAGTGAATCAACGGTGAATCTAACCATACTTTCTCACACTTTTTATAAGTGAATCAACGGTGAATCTAACCATACTATCTCAAACCTTCTATACGTGAATCAACGGTGAATCTAACTATACTATCTCAAACCTTCTATAAGTGAATCAACGGTGAATCTAACTATACTATCTCAAACCTTCTATACGTGAATCAACGGTGAATCTAACCATACTATCTCAAACCTTCTATAAGTGAATCAACGGTGAATCTAACCATACTATCTCAAACCTTCTATAAGTGAATCAACGGTGAATCTAACCATACTTTCTCACACTTTTTATAAGTGAATCAACGGTGAATCTAACCATACTATCTCAAACCTTCTATAAGTGAATCAACGTAAAAACCTAACCATACTATCTCAACCCGTCTATTATACGCAGTCATTAATTGATGAAGATTTGTACTTTTCTGGTTGTGGTTTCTGCTATTATCCATGTTTCTCAGCTTCACGAGTAGCGCGGTAGACCAGTTGATAGTGAATTGCTTACTGTCACCGGGTTACAACGTGTCACGATCGAAACCACGTGACGGCAAAAGATTCCCGGCCTTGACGTATTCCCTGATTCCTCCGCCCCTCCAGTCGACCCATCTGTAAATGGGTACTTCACTCTTAGGTTGGAAAAGGTAAACACAGCAAGGAAGGAAATTGACCACTCCACCTAATAGTTGCTGCGGCTTAGTACACGATGAATTATCGTCATCCCCGCCGACACGTTGCTACCATGAGACATACCTTTACCTCTAACCTACACAATAACACCAGTTTCACATCTGAGAATATTCTGTCCATTTTTCTTTCCTTTCTATGCTATTCAATACAGGATTTGAGAATATTCTGTCCATTTTTTATTCAATATAGGATTGTCCCTTTTATCATTTATGAGTAAGGTGGGGGTTGTAGCGTTCGTCTCTTACTCTCAGTGATTTGATACTTTTGAGAAATTAGCGAAGTCTTGTCTTGTTCTTCACATTTATTCCCGGAGTTAGATTGTTCTTCTTTTATTATCAGTTTGGCGTTAATCCTTGCTTCTCTATATTGTGAGTAGTTTTCTTGTTGTTTAGATTTTAGCTATGTTTTGAAACAAATTTTTTTCGTTTGAATAATCTTCATTATTTTATCGCTCCACCAAGCAGTTTTTTTTTGGGGGGGGGGGGGGTATTATGTTGTGTTTCCATTCGCCGTATATATTTTGTAAGTTACTCAACATTGCATCTTTGAAACTGTCCCTTTCTATTGAGATATCTTCAGTCTCTTTTGGTAATGTTAGAAATGCGTTCATCATTTTTGGATATAGCTCATTGCTTTCTGTAGCATCTTCTAGTATTTGTACTAAAACATTAAAAAATTTAGATTAGGTTCTTTCCAGTGTCTTTTTTATTTCGTTTCTGTTGTTTCCATGGCTTTGGGCCTTTTCTCCGTTAGTGTAATAGTTCTGTGATTTATATTTATACACATGTTTGGGAATGTTCTCGCGTTAGTTCTGTATCTCTTCTGTCTGTTTCTTTCACGAAGTATGTAATCAGTTTGAGATGCTTGCTGTAAATTGCCCCATTTATACCATGTTTCCCCAGCTAAAAAAAATATAGCTTCTTAATAGTTGTTACTTTGTTTTTCTGTTTGTCCTTTGTCATCGATTTTTCATCTGTGATGTTTTTTTAAGGCCATTACTAATCTTAGTAACATTAGTAATAATAATAATAATAATAATAATAATAATAGCAGTAATAATAACAATAGTAATGAAAATAATAATAATAATAATGATAGAAATAATAACATTACTAGTTATAATAAAATTAATGGAAATAATAATAACAGTAATAATAATAATAATAATAATAATAGTAATACAAGTAATAATAAAAGTAATAATAATAATACTCATTTTAATAATGACACTAATAATCATAATAGTAATAGTAATAATAGCAAAGTTAGTAATAATAATAACAATAGTAGTAACAACAATAGTAATGATAACAATAGTAATAATAATAGTAATGGTAGTAATAATAACAATTGTAATAGCAATAATAATAATAATAGTAATGGTAGTAATTATATCAATTGTAATAGCAATAATAATAATAATAGTAATGGTAGTAATAATAACAACAATAATAATATCAATAATAATAGTAATAATCATTACAATAGTAATAACAACAATAGTAATAATAACAATAAATCATTGTTGTTAGCATCTAATTATACCAAGAACAAACGTGTGCAAACATTGTCCGCAGGAAGACATCAATGAGTTTTTAGTCAACGTGGCGATCCTTCAGTTGATCATAGCTGTCTTTGGTTTCTTGGGAGCAGTCCTGTCAGTGTTCGTCACCTCATCCAAGAAGTTGAAGTCTTCCACATGCGTGTATCTAACAGCTCTGGGTAAGTTTATGTTGTTGTATCAGTAATGTTGTTATGGCTGATGTTGAATCAGTAATGTTGTTATGGCTGATGTTGAATCAGTAATGTTGTTATGGCTGATGTTGAATCAGTAATGTTGTTATGGCTGATGTTGAATCAGTAATGTTGTTATGGCTGTTATTGTAATTTCGATTGTACTGTTTTCTCTCTTTGTTGTTGTATTTCTGTGTTCAATTAACACAAATGAGAAAGCTATGGCAAAGTAGTAATAACGACACTAAAGTAACCCTTTTTAGATCATGTGTTTTCCCAGTGGCAACATATGGATGCGAGACTTGGACTTTAAACAAGACAATATTCAAAACGACTAAATTCATTTGAGAATAATCCTATTAATATCATGGACAGAGAAAATGAAGAACATTAAAAAATTTAAAATTACTGAAACTAAATGAAGGGTGGCTTCTAAATACGATCATAAGAAAGCAGCTACAATATTTTGAACACTTAATGAAAGATGAGGGTCATTTCATCATAGAAGAAGATTGGATCATTAGAACGATCAAATTTAATATCCATTCATTCATTTTCCTTTTTTCGCTGAAGTTAGCGCATAGGGCAGAGGTCAGATCTCTCCAATTCTTACTTCTATAATCATCAAACAACTGTAATATGGCCCTGTTGTCTTCCTGGCAGGATTGTACGACGCCATCTTCACGCTAACTGTCATCATAAACACGTTACTTCGCATTAGTTCTTCATCTGTACCATGGCTGACCAGTGTGTGCGCATGTCTGTGGACTTACTGTGTGTTTACTTCCTCCTACGTCATTATTTGTGTGACAGCCGAGAGAAGTCTCTCCATTGCTAAACCATTTATGATGCAGAAATACAGGTAGGAATTGCATTTATATCAGCTACAATATTTCTCCAGATTATTAGGGCCTAAATCTGGTCACAAACGTTTTCTGACTGATTAATCGATGCTTTTTTATTACCGGACGCACAGTGACATTTCCATATTTAAAAAAATGTCAATACTGCATATTTCACGTTAACGAGTTGAAGGGAGGGGATTGAATAGGTGTGTGATAAATGCCGCATTTTCTTGCTGTAACCACGTCATGTACCGGGAGAGTTTTTTACTTTATCCTCCGACAGAAAAAAAAAACCCTTTCCTTACCCGGGAACGAACTCTAGGCCTCACTAGTGTGAGACCAACGCACTACACTCTCTCGGCCATGCGTGGCCGATTCAACGCTACTTATCTTTCCCTGATTTTATGCAAATTTAGTAACTAGGGACGCGAGAGATTTTAGTACCATCGAAAACTACGGGAAACTGAAGGATGTATTGATAAAACTCAATGTGTAAACTGAAAGACATGAAAGAGAAATGTTTAGAATTTTGCAGAGAAATATCAGAGGCAATGCTTAAAGTAATTTCAATTTTTAGAACTACCAGATTGAGAATGCAAAGTAAAAAATATTAATATGAACACCGGGGCTCATTTCTATAACATGACTCTAGAACAGAGTGCAAGAGAGTGAATGAGAGAGAGAGAGAGAGAGAGAGAGAGAGAGATACTGGTAATAAAAGTAATGTGAAACTGTGCGAAGTGTAATGATGAAATATAGATAAATGACAACACACAAGTATATCACAATTTCTAGAATGAAGATTTCTGCAGTTTTATTTGATCTGGAATATATATTTATATCTATATTGTTCTTGTTGTCGATATCTTAATGCTACTCTTGTCTGCGCAATGCTATTGAGTAATGCTACTCTTGTCTGTGCAAGCTAATGAGTAATGCTACTCTTGTCTGCGCAATGCTAATGAGTAATTCTACTCTTGTCTGCGCAATGCTAATGAGTAATGCTACTCTTGTCTGTGCAATGCCATTCTTAAAAATGTGCATGTCTTCTGAAGTTGACTTAGTGATCCATACAGTAAATTCGTAACTTTCAACGGTGTCTATAGAAGTTTTTTCCTGGCAATTTAAAAGAAAGGGCAGTCAATAAGGAGATGTTCCACTGTTCAATGTTCACTGAAGAGAGAAGTGTCTAAAAGTAGGCAATTGCTCAGATTTATGTTGTTGTTCGTCCATCACAAGTTTTGATGACCATTTGTTACATCCACTTTTGATTGAAAATTCAATTTTAGTTATGTCCTTGATTATGAGTTCGTAGATGGCTAATGAGCCATATTCGAGCTGTAAATGTCCTTGGACAGTTCGGACATGGAATGACGACTGTAGACGGATCTTGGTCTATCCGTGACTTTCTAGCTGCTCTCCGCTGTTGAGCTGCTTCATTTCTCTTCTTTTCACAAGATGATGCGCTCTTTTTTTATTTTAGAACGCCATGTAGATCTATTTTGTGCAAGTTCTTCGCATGTATCTTGGTCTATTTCAAACGCTTTCAGTGAGTTCTTTAACGAGTCCTTGTAGCGCTTCCTTTGGCCACCTTGAGATCGTGTACCCTTCTCTAGCTCACCATAGAGAAGTATATTTGGCAGATGATGGTCTGGCATATACATTCCATGCTCATAGTCAGTGGGAAAAGCTTTTCCCTTCGGGTGAATTTTCGTGAATGTGAAAATGACTTGCGCTGGGGATTTTGATTAAAGTGAGGAAGAGTTGTGCAAAGCGTAGCCCGCTCAGATTTATATGGTTTAAATGGATATTGCCTTTTGCATTTTAGAAACTGAAAGATAAGGGATTTGTTTCTCCTGCAGAGTTTGTTTATCTTGTCATTGTCCTTTGTTTGTTTGTCCTTTGGCCGTGTTATGTCACTAAATACATTTCGACCCATCAGCCCATGTGCCCATCTGTTCAGCCATATTTCGCTAGTGTTGTTTCTGATATTCTGTTTTTGAGGCGCCTCTTTTTGCAAGTCTGTCTGCTACTACGTTTCCTGCTACATCGCTAAGTCCAGGGATCCATTGCATTATCACACTGATGAGATATGTCGAGATACGGGTACTACACAAGAATCAGTGGACCAGGTCACGACTTTTTATGTTATGTGTAGAAACAGTACGCGCATATCATCCAACTTTTTAATGTTGTGTATATAGAGAAAACACTGTGTGCACATATTTCGTGTGGACTCGCCAACAAAACAAAATGGCTAATGCAGTCGATGTCTGTCTACTGATCTTGCCGGATACTTAGAAAGACGCTTTGCGCTTGTTACAAACACGTAAAAAGAAGTTTAAAAAAACACGTAACACATAAAAAAATATTTGCAGATTCATTTATGGATGTATTTTCGAGATGACATCAGCCGACTGGTGTGTTGGTAAACTACAGATTAGCAAGACAACTGTTGTTGAATGGAACACATTTATGAGTGAAGTTAGTGTCTACCAGTGACACAGCTGCCACGAAGACATATTGGGGAAGAAGGAATAATCGTTGAGGTAGACAAAAGTCTGTTTACAAAGAGAAAAAAAAGGTAAACTCTGGCAGAGTGTTGCCACAACAATGGGTATTTGGTGGCCTATGTCGTAAGACAAAGGATGTTTTCTTGCTTCAAGTGGAAGATAGAAGTTTCGGTACCTTAATGAATTTAAGTAGGAAGCCAGAGGACAATTTTTTAAAAATTCTTGAGACTAACGGGAATTGAACCAGTCCGTTCTACGGCACCAAATCGCCTAGCAACAATTGCACACGCGTTTTTCAGTACCTCTCAAGAATTTTTACCTTAATGAAGGCGATTGTTGACAATATTGAGCCTGAATCATTGATATATTCCGATTGTTGGAGAGGCTATAACAGTACTGAGATCGAGAGAGCAGGAATCGTGCATCTAACAGTGAATCACAGAAACAACTTCATGGATCAGGTAACCAGGGCCTATACCCAAACACTGGAGTGAATGTGGGAAAGTGCGAAATAAGAAAAACAGTGGAACAGCACGACATCATTTAAACAGCTACCTTGCAGAGTTTATGTGGCGATCTAGGCTCCAGAACAATGTCAATGCGTTATGTGCCATATTGGAGGAAATGAGCAGATATTGGTCACCTGTGTAGCCACCCACCAACACCCGCCCTTCTTCATATGTCCCCATCAAGCCCAACTCTACACATCGGCTACACTGTTCCAAACCCTTACTCCAATACTGAAAGTGGCCCCCTCCCAAATTCTAAACATCATAACAACCCTTAACTGTTAATTTCCCACTCCCTCCCAAAGCACTACATTACACAGCTCTCCCCAGCCAGCAGTATTTGTGAGATTTGCACTAACAAAGGGACATTATAAATGTCAATGTTAATGCTAATAGTGGCTAGTTGCCCCTAACTGCAATGATCAGTGCTACTGAAATGAAATATCCAAACGAACGTTTGTCCCGTAAATATGTGTCCACTGATTCTTGTATAGTACCACTGTAGTACCACTGCATATACAGTGACCAAACGATCCATGACCCGAAAAGCAATTGCTATTCAATCCTGCAATACCTTACTGTAAAATATATTTTTAGATATGATTGTCTCCCTTTCATTTTTTCTAAACATTCAATGTCCTTAAATATCTGCATCAAAAACATAGAAAACATACATTGTATAAATATACGTTTATGCTAAATATAAATACACACTTAGTTGTTTATAGAACTTAATGAGATATGTAAGTATTTAATATAAATACTAAAAATTCATTTTCTGAAAGTTTTAAAGTCTTCACATTATAAATTTCATAAATAATGACATGTTGGCAGAAGACTTTGTTTCCAGGATGCACCTAGCGAGGTGTGTTCTTATTTTTTTTTTGGTACTGGCATCCAATTAGGTGCCAGTTATTGAAATAACTGAATATCACTGGCACTCTTTTCTTACCCATCATAAATGTTTTCCCTTCCATTGACACTTGCAACAAGTGTCAGGGGTCATCATCATTTATATGGACTTACTGTATCGATCAGGAAAGCAACCAATATTCATACTACTCAAGAAATGAACAGAATAGCTTTCAAAAGACAGAATTGTAGAGATCTGACGTGTGCCCTATGCGCTAACTTCAGCGCAAAAGGAAAATGAATGAATTGTATCGATCGCTATAGATCGCAAGACAGCTATATGTACACGCTTCTATGGTTGTAATGTTGTTTTACCAACACACTTGTCAATTGAGACAAGACACTATTTTGCTATTCCTCCAACCATCATGCTTCTTCTTGAGCAGAAAACACCAACTAGAATGTAAAATATACGGAGCCAACACGCCCAAGTTAGTTAGTTATCGGATCATTATCAATGCAAGCTGGACACGTCCATAGTTTCTCATGTTTAAAATCAGCGGCAGATAATCAAAATGAACGGTACTGAACCACCGTGGGCGTCACAAAGTATGGACATGGTGGCCAATGAAAAAGGGGGGACCTAGGCGTTACGTAATTCTCCCGCTGACCAGCAAACCCCGGGTTTTGAATCCACTGGTTATTATTGTGTGACAGGCGTATTTCACGCGGTCACTAGGACGTAGGGTACCATAGCTAATTACAATTGATAACATCAAGATCAGTCAGGTCAAACAAGATGAATCACCTAGACCGGTGTTCCAGCTGTCAGATTGTATACACATCGAAGATCGCTATTGTATCATTGCTGTTACCTCTATCATTGCTGTTACCTCTATCATTGCTGTGACTTCTATAATTGCTGTTACTTCTATCATTGCTGTTACTTCCATCATTGCTGTTACTTCTATCATTGCTGTTACTTCTATCATTGCTGTGACTTCTATCATTACTGTTACTTGTATAATTACTGTTACTTGTATAATTACTGTTACTCTACTATAATAATATCACTTTGTCATAATGTCAAAAGGGGGAAATGATAAATTCAACCAATACCAACAATATGTTATCAATGTCAGACATGGACACTAACTAAAGAACAAGAAAGAAAGTAAACTACTTGTGAAATGAAATGTCTAAGAAAAGCAGCAAACAGAACAAGAAGAGATTATGTGAGAAATAAAGAGATTACAAGAACTGTTGGAACAATATCTGTGTTGAAATATATTGAAAGACAGATTGAAATGGTTCGGCCACTTAATGAGAATGATCCCTTATTGGCCAGAAACAAGAGCATACTGCATGAAATGGAAACAGTAAGATACAGAGGGAAGATCAACAAGACGTTGGATTGAAGGAGTTACAAACTCTATGTGACGCCACAATATTAAGTGACTAAAAGTACCAAGACCGGAAAATCAATGTTATTCAATTCTGCAATGTCCGAAAAATGCATAATTTTTTTCTGATTGTCTCCCTTTTAATTTTCTAGATATATAAAGTTTTTAATTTATCTACAAGACCCAGTATAAATATCTATATTTTCCAATGTAATTTTATAAATAAAATTATTTCATTTTAAGAATATTACAGTATATAATTAAATATTTACAATTGTAATATAAATACAATTTCTGTCATTTTAGCCTCGTTTGATACACTAACATATTAGGAAATATAAATAAAACCATTTTGCTATTAAGAATACTTGAAATGTTGACATCCAGGAAGCACCTAACATTGGTGTATTCCGCTTGTTATTTTAAAAGACACGAAAAAAATATTTGCAGATTCATTTATGGATGTGTTTTCGAGATGAAATCTGCTGACTGGTGTGTTGGTAAACTACAGATTAGCAAGACAACAGTTGTTGAATGGAACACATTTATGAGTCAAGTTAGTGTCTACCCGTGACACAGCTGCCACGAAGACGTATTGGGGAAGAAAGAATAATCGTTGAGGTAGACAAAAGTCTGTTTACAAAAAGAGAAAAAAAAGTTAAACTCTGACAGAGTGTTGCCACAACAATGGGTATTTGGTGGCCTATTTCGTAAGACAAAGGATGTTTTCTTGCTGCAAGTGGAAGATAGAAGTTGTGCTACCTTAATGAAGGCGATTGTTGACAATATTGAGCCTGAATCATTGATATATTCCGACTGTTGAAGAGGCTATAACAGTACTGAGATCGAGAGAGCAGGATTCGAGCATCTAACAGTGAATCACAGAAACAACTTCATGGATCAGGTAACTAGGGCCTATACCCAAACACTGGAGTGAATGTGGGAAAGTGCGAAATAAGAAAAACAGTGGAACAGCACCTCATCACTTAAACAGCTACCTTGCAGAGTTTATGTGGCGATCTAGGCTCCAGAACAATGTCAATGCGTTATGTGCCATATTGGAGGAAATGAGCAGATATTGGTCACCTGTGTAGCCACCCACCAACACCCGCCCTTCTTCATATGTCCCCACCAAGCCAAACTCTACACATTGGCTACACTGTTCCAAATCCTTACTCCAATACTGAAAGCGGCCCCCTCCCAAATTCTAAACATCATAACAACCCCTAACTGTTAATTTCCCACTCCCTCCCAAAGCACTACATTACACAGCTCTCCCCAGCCAGCAGTGTTTGTGAGATTTGCACTAACAAAGGGACATAATAAATTTCAATGTTAATGCTAATAGGGGCTAGTTGCCCCTAACTGCACTGATCAGCGCTACTGAAATGAAATATCCAAACGAACGTGTGTCCCGTAACTATGTGTCCACTGATTCTTGTATAGTACCACTGTAGTACCACTGTATATACAGTGACCAAACGTTCCATGACCCGAAAAGCAATTGCTATTCAATCCTGCAATACCTTACTGTAAAATATATTTTTATATATGATTGTCTCCCTTTCATTTTTTCTAAACATTCAAAGTCCTTAAATATCTGCATCAAAAACATAGAAAACATACATTGTATAAATATACGTTTATGCTAAATATAAATTCAAACTTAGATGTTTATAGAACTTAATGAGATATGTAAGTATTTAATATAAATACTAAAAATTCATTTTCTGAAAGTTTTAAAGTCTTAACATTATAAATTTTATAAATAATGACATGTTGGCAGAAGAGTTTGTTTCCAGGATGCACCTAGCGAGGTGTGTTCTTATTTTTTTTTGGTACTGGCATCCAATTAGGTGCCAGTTATTGAAATAACTGAATATCACTGGCACTCTTTTCTTACCTATCATAAATGTTTTCTCTTCCAAAGGACACTTGCAACAAGTGTCAGGGGTCATCATCATTTATGTGGTCTTACTTTATCGATCAGGAAAACAACCAATATTATTTCTTTTGTACCAGGGTTTGGTAGTGGCTGTGGTGGAATATGCACTGGCAATTCTGACTCTTAGCCAAACTCAGATCGAAAGACTGGATAGAGTCCAGAATGCAGCAATGCGTATCATTCTGGGATGCACAAGAGACACATCGACAAGAGCTATGCGATACCTACTTGACTGCCCAACAGCTGAGCATAGATTACAGTATTGCCGTGCACGGGCGTACCTTCAAATACATGCAGATAAGGAACACCCGTTGCATTCCGAAATACAGAAAGTTAAAGGCAGCAGACTCAAGAGAGGAAGGTCGTGGATGGGACGTGCTGAAGATGTAATACAAAGCATGTGCCGATTACAGGATGTGGCCGTTGGTGCGGAATGGATAGGTCTACCCACAGATTTCGAAACTTGTTTGAGAGTAGTAATATCACTTAGCAGGGAATGCAGAGAATGGTGTCCCACAGCTGTGGAGAAAGAAGTGCAGGCTTTAATCAGTGAGAATACCAAAGAGGGGGATGTGATTATATACACTGATGGATCTGTAATTAGGCATGTTCGCAGTGCTTGGGCCTTTACAGCTCAGTGCGCAGGTAAAACGATCAAGGAGGAAAGTGGTGCCTTTGCGGTCACTACGAGTAGTATGACCATGGAGACTATGGCGGTGACCAAGGCATTTGAGTGGCTACGCACACAGAAAGTAACGCAGGTCTGCATCTTGAGTGACTCTATGAGTATGATTAAGAAGGTACAAGTGGGTCTCGTTCGCGAACAGTGGATTGAGGCCTTGAGAAATGCGAGCTTGAAGGCGGTTACATTTATTTTCGTGCCGGGACATGTGGGCGTTCGAGGCAATGAAAGAGCGGATCAACTGGCATCGTGTGCGATTGTGGCAAAGGGCGATGGGGCAATGGATTGCGCTGACGTTTTGAACTCCTTAAGAGATATAACACGCGAGAGTGAGACGAATGTGGATGATGATTCCTTTTCAATGGCTAGGATTAAAGATCAGGGATTGAGATGCAGTGTTGCTAGAGGTGAACATTTTGGAGGGCGCAGAAGAATGATGGTCAACCAGCATAGGACCGGTACTGTCAGCAGAAGTGTGATGGCGGATACACTCAAGGAGAGATCGGAGCAACTATGGATGCGTCCAGTTTGCAGTGATGATGATCCGACGACTAACTAACTAACTAAACAATATTCATACTACTCAAGAAATGCACAGAATATCTTTCAAAAGACATAATTGGAGAGATCTGACCTGTGCCCTATGCGCTAACTTCAGCGCAAAAGGAAAATGAATGAATTGTATCGATCGCTATTGAACGCAAGACAGATATATGTACACGCTTCTATGGCTGTAATGTTGTTTTACCAACACACTTGTCAATTGAGACAAGACACTATTTTGCTATTCCTCCAACCATCATGGTTCTTCTTGAGCAGAAAACACCAACTAGAATGTAAAATATACGGAGCCAACACGCCCAAGTTAGTTAGTTATCGGATCATTATCAATGCAAGCTGGACACGTCCATAGTTTCTCATGTTTAAAATCAGCGGCAGATAATCAAAATGAACGGTACTGAACCGCCGTGGGCGTCACAAAGTATGGACATGGTGGCCAATGAAAAAGGGGGGACCTAGGCGTTACGTAATTCGCCCGCTGACTAGCAAACCCCGGGTTTTGAATCCACTGGTTATTATTGTGTGACAGGCGTATTTCACGCAGTCACTATGACGTAGGGTACCATAGCTAATTACAATTGATAACATCGAGATCAGTCAGGTCAAACAAGATAAATCACATAGACCGGTGTTCCAGCTGTCAGATTGTATACACATCGAAGATCGTTATTGTATCATTGCTGTTACCTCTATCATTGCTGTTACCTCTATCATTGCTGTTACTTCTATAATTGCTGTGACTTCTATCATTGCTGTTACCTCTATCATTGCTGTTACCTCTATCATTGCTGTTACCTCTATCATTGCTGTTACTTCTATCATTGCTGTTACTTCTATCATTGCTGTTACTTCTATCATTGCTGTTACTTCTATCATTGCTGTTACCTCTATCATTGCTGTTACCTCTATGATTGCTGTTACTTCTATCATTGCTGTTACTTCTATCATTGCTGTTACTTCTATCATTGCAGTTACTTCTATCATTGCATTTGCTTCTATCATTGCAGTTACTTCTATCATTGCTGTTACTTCTATCATTGCTGTTACCTCTATCATTGCTGTTACCTCTATCATTGCTGTTACTTCTATCATTGCTGTTACCTCTATCATTGCTGTTACCTCTATCATTGCTGTTACTTCTATCATTGCTGTTACTTCTATCATTGCTGTTACCTCTATCATTGCTGTTACCTCTATCATTGCTGTTACTTCTATCATTGCTGTTACTTCTATCATTGCTGTTACTTGCATCATAACTGTTACTTGTATAATTACTGTACTATACTATAATAATATCACTTTGTCATAAACATCAAAAGGGGGAAATGATAAATTCAACCAATACCAACAGTATGTTATCAATGTCAGAAATGGACACTAACTAAAGAACAAGAGAGAAAGTAAACTACTTGTGAAATGAGATGTCTAAGAAAGGCAGCAAACAGAACAAGAAGAGATTATGTAAGAAATAAAGAGATTACTAGAACTGTTGGAATCTGTGTTGAAATATATTGAAAGACAGATTGAAATGGTTCGGCCACTTAATGAGAATGATCCCTTATTGGCCAGAAACAAGAGCATACTGCATGAAATGGAAACAGTAAGATACAGAGGGAAGACGTTGGATTGAATAGTTACAAACTCTATGTGAGGTCACAATATTAAGTGACAAAAAGTACCAAGATCCGATAATCGATGTTATTCAATTCTGCAATGTCAGAAAAATGTATATATTTTTCTGATTGTCCCCCTTTTAATTTTCTAGATATATAAAGTTTTTTAATTTATCTACAAGACCCAGTATAAATATCTATATTTTCCAATGCAATTTTATAGATAAAATTATTTAATTTTAAGAATATTACAGTATATAATTAAATATCTACAATTGTAATATAAATACAATTTCTGTCATTTTCTGCCTCGTTTGATACACTAACATATTAGGAAATATAAATAAAACCATTTTGCTATTAAGATTACTTGAAATGTTGATATCCAGGAAGCACCTAACATTGGTGTATTCCGCTTGTTATTTTTTTTTGTACTGGCATCTATCTGTGTGTCAGTTATTGGAACTGATTTTTTGCTTATGTATGTTACAACCATATCAAATTATATGCATCAGACAACATGAGTCATTCTGACGCAAGTCAAGAAGATTGTCAGTCAAAATGAATGACTTATACGGCGTCTCAGCTGTCAGTTTGTATACACGCCGAATAACTCTATTGTATCATAACTGTTACGTATATCATTATTGTTACCTGTATCGTTACTGTTATTTGTATCATTATTGTTACTCTGCAAATAATATCACTTATTTTTAATGACAAAAAGGCAAATGATACATTCAATCAATACCAACAGTGTGTTATCAATGTCAGACATGGACACTAACTAAAGAACAAGAGAGAAAGTTTACTACGTGTGAAATGAGATGTCAAAGAAAAGCAGCAATTCAGAACAAGAAGAGATTATGTGAGAAATGAAAAGATTACAAGAACTGTTGAACAACATCTGTGATCAAATATATTGAAAAAACAGAGATTGAAATGGTTCGGCCACTTAAGTCAGAATGATCCCTTATTTGCCAGCAGCAAGATAATACAACATGAAAATGGAAAGAGTAAGATACAGAGGGAAGACCAATCAGACGTTGGATTGAAGGAGTTACAAACACTATTCGACGTCGCAATATTACTGCATATCAAGTGACCAAACATGCCATCATTCAAATACAGATTGTATTTTATTCTGATTTATGTTTTTTCTTGATTATCTCCCTTACATTTTTTACGAAAAATAAAATCTTCTATTTTTATGTACAAAACGCATTATAAATATACATTTTCCAATATACATTTATAGATATAATAATTTTAGAATGTAAACATCATGTAATTTAACAATATATATATAAATATAATTTAAATAGCACATATTCATTTTATAAATCGTTCTTTCTTATAACATTGTACATTCTGTAAATAGCAATAACTCAGTTAGTATAGTATACTTGTCCTTGATTATTATATCCATTGTACACCAAACATTGGTGTATTTGTTGCATTTTTTGTACTGACATCCCATTAGGTGTCAGTTATTGAAACTCCAGATCAATGGGAAATAATAAACAAGATTTGATATGCAGATGAGATTGTTCTTTTAGCAGAAAGTGAACATGAACTACAAAGACTAATAGATCAAGTCAATAAATCAAGTTATTATACTTGATACCTACTTGACTGCCCAACAGCTGAGCATAGATTACAGTATTGCCGTGCACGGGCGTACCTTCAAATACATGCAGATAAGGAACACCCGTTGCATTCCGAAATACAGAAAGTTAAAGGCAGCAGACTCAAGAGAGGAAGGTCGTGGATGGGACGTGCTGAAGATGTAATACAAAGCGTGTGCCGATTACAGGATGTGGCAGTTGGTGCGGAATGGATAGGTCTACCCACAGATTTCGAAACTTGTTTGAGAGTAGTAATATCACTTAGCAGGGAATGCAGAGAATGGTGTCCCACAGCTGTGGAGAAAGAAGTGCAGGCTTTAATCAGTGAGAATACCAAAGAGGGGGATGTGATTATATACACTGATGGATCTGTAATTAGGCATGTTCGCAGTGCTTGGGCCTTTACAGCTCAGTGCGCAGGTAAAACGATCAAGGAGGAAAGTGGTGCCTTTGCGGTCACTACGAGTAGTATGACCATGGAGACTATGGCGGTGACCAAGGCATTTGAGTGGCTACGCACACAGAAAGTAACGCAGGTCTGCATCTTGAGTGACTCTATGAGTATGATTAAGAAGGTACAAGTCGGTCTCGTTCGCGAACAGTGGATTGAGGCCTTGAGAAATGCGAGCTTGAAGGCGGTTACATTTATTTTCGTGCCGGGACATGTGGGCGTTCGAGGCAATGAAAGAGCGGATCAACTGGCATCGTGTGCGATTGTGGCAAAGGGCGATGGGGCAATGGATCGCGCTGACGCTTTGAACTCCTTAAGAGATATAACACGCGAGAGTGAGACGAATGTGGATGATGATTCCTTTTCAATGGCTAGGATTAAAGATCAGGGATTGAGATGCGGTGTTGCTAGAGGTGAACATTTTGGAGGGCGCAGAAGAATGATGGTCAACCAGCATAGGACCGGTACTGTCAGCAGAAGTGTGATGGCGGATACACTCAAGGAGAGATCGGAGCAACTATGGATGTGTCCAGTTTGCAGTGATGATGATCCGACGACTAACTAACTAACTAACTAATAAATCAAGTAATGAATATGGACTGGATATAAATATTCAAAAAGCAAAAAACCATGATAATCAGCAAAGACACAGAAGATCAGGAGGTAAACATCAACATACAGGGAGAGAAGCTACAACAAGTAAAACAGTATCAATATCTTGGACACATAGTCACAAATGATGGCAGATGTGAAACAGAAGTTAAAAGGAGAATAGGAATGACTAAAAGTACCTTCAATGGCATGAGGAAATTATTAATATCTAAACAAATTACAAACAAGTTAAAACTGAGAATTATAAAATGCTACATCTATTCTATATTAATGTATGGCTCAGAAACATGGACACTAAATAAACAATTAGAAGACAAAATTGATGAATTGGAGATGTGGGTATATAGAAGAATAGAGAGAACATCATGGAAAGAGAAGAAAACAAATAAAGAGGTGCTAAAGACACTTAATATGAAGAAAGAATTACTAAGAGAATTAAAGTTTAGGCAAATAAGATATTTTGGTCACATTAAAAGACATGAAACTCTATTGAAGACCTTACTTGAGGGTAAAGTCAAAGGGAAGCGAACAAGAGGTAGACAGATACAAGTGGCAGAGTAGCATCACAAGATGGACAGGTAACAGTCTAGCAGAGTGCAACAACAAGAGACTGGGGATTTCGGAGGTATGTTGCTGCAGCCAACCTTCGTTGCGGAGTTGGAACATGATGATGATGAGTAAAAAACATAAAAAACATGTATTTCTGCAATATAACTAAATAAATAATATAATATAAATAATATAAATGATATAATATAAATGATATAATATAAATAATATAAAGGTGCATTAAGAAATTTACAACAGGTGATTAAGTATCATTATTATCACTTTCTTGTCCAATCTTTATTTGCTACATAGAAACATTTCGAAAAGCGTTATACATTTCAAATAAGCAGTGAGCAGTGTGTTATGATCTCATTACCTATTATCGTTGGATCTCTGTTACCTCTACAATTGTATGGTAGTATGTCCTGATATAAGCCAATTAGACTTCATTGTGTTTACTGCTGCAATTATGTCTTCTAATGTCAGTCAGGCGTCCAGTTTATGTGTGTTGCAGTTAGTGAGGTTCTTTGTGTATTTCAGGAATTTGTCTCTTTGTATTTGTGTGGGTCGGTTCTTGTGTGTAGAGCTGTCTGTAGTAATCTTCAAAGGTTTATGTTACTTTCTTTGTTTCTGTCTGCATATTTCCTTGCGTCTACTATTTGTCATTTATCTGCTGCGTTGTATGTTTTGTTCCATTGCGATGTACTGTTTGCTGGGGTGTTTCTTGTGTGATTGTGTTCAGTCTTGTTCTGAGAAGAACACCTTGGAATCGGTGGTTTATATACTGTTCCAACTCTTCCTGTAGCGTATAAATGTGAGATGTGTTGTTGTTTATTTGTTTTGTTAGTCGTATTGCTTCCTCTAAAATCTGTTCTTCCTTTACTCGTTGTCTGTGTATCCTGGTTGCCAGTGTTTGGGCTCTTTCTTGTATTGTGCTCTTTAGAAGTTCCCAGTGAATGTGTATGTTTTCAGTTTGTATGTTTTCAGTTGGTATGTTTTCAGTTGGTATGTTTTCTGTGTATGTTGTGATTATCTCTATCATATGGTCTACATACACTTTGTTTTGTAACAGTGTGTTGTTAAGTTTCCAGTGAGGAGATCGTTTGAGTGATATATTTGTGTGTGTAGTGTTGAGTGTTGCCATCACTGCTTTGTGATCGGTGAATTTGAGTGTTTCTGTTAAGTGCTTGATTTGTAGTGTGTGATGACTTGAATTTGAGTGTTTCTGTTAAGTGCTTGATTTGTTGTGTGTGATGACTTGAATTTGAGTGTTTCTGTTAAGTGCTTGATTTGTAGTGTGTGATGACTTGAATTTGAGTGTTTCTGTTAAGTGCTTGATTTGTAGTGTGTGATGACTTGAATTTGCATAAATTCTGTCAAGACGTGATGCTCTGTGGTATGCTCTGTTTGAGTGTGTTGTTTCTGTGCCCAGTGGGTGTGTATGTATGTAGACATCAATTAGATTATGTGTGTCCATTATTGCTTGTAGAGTGTCTATCTGATTTGTGTGTTCTCTATGTGTACCTTTCAACTGTACCTTAACATTACTGCCTACTACATCTATCTCATCTAGAACACGGTTAAATCTCCAGCCAATATTATGTTGTGTCTTCTATAAAAATGTATGAGTGTGGTGTCCAACTGCTTGTAAACAAGTGATACCTGTAGGTGGCTGGTGTATGCATGTTAATTATTGTGTATGTATGCATAGTCATGAACATCAGACGGCAAGACAAGATTCCAGATACTACTGTCCTTGATAGATCTGGTATCCCCAGTATTGACACATTCCTGATGCAGACACAGATTCGTTGGGCGTGTCATTTGGTGCGTATGCCAGACCATCATCTGCCAAAGATACTTCTCTATGGTGAGCTGGAGATGGGTACACGATCTAAAGGTGGCCAAAAGAAACGCTACAATGACTCGTTAAAGAACTCACTGAAAGCCTTTGAAATAGACCGCGATACATTGGAAGAACTTGCACAAAATAGATCTACATGGCGTTCTAAAATCAATAAGAGCGCATCATCTTGTGAAAACAGGAGAAATGCAGCAGCTCAACAGCGGAGAACAGCTAGAAAGTCACGGATAGACCAAGATCCGTCTACTGTCGTCATTCCATGTCCGAACTGTCCAATGACATTTACAGCTCGAATAGGGCTCATTAGCCATCTACGAACTCATAATCAAGGGCATAACCCTAATTAAATTTTCAAAAGTGGATGTAACAAATGGTCATCATCACCTATGATGGACGATACACCCAATATAGTTATGTTATAGAAATATCCGCTGTGTACATATTCATGGTTTTTTTTCTTTGCATTCTCAATCGCACTGGACGTTCTAAAAATTGAAATTACTTTAAGCATTGGCTCTGCTATTTGTCTGCAAAATTATAAACAATTTTATTGCATCTTTCAGTTTACAGATTGGGTATTATCAATACATTTTTAAGTTTCCTCAAACCCTTATATCGTTTAAATAATTAATCGATGCCCTAGTAACATAATTAACATAAAATCAGGGCAGATAACCAAAATAAACGGCACTGAACAGTCGTGGCATTTTGAATCCAGTGGCTAGTAGGACCGGACCGTAAGGTACCAGAGCTAGTTACCATTGAAAACATCCAGATCAGTCAGACCAGTCAAGATGAATGACTTAGACCGGCGTTTCAGCTGTCAGGTTGTATACACACCGACGAACGTTCTTGTATCATTACTGTTACTTGTATCATTACTGTTACTTGTATCATTACTGTTACTTCTATCATTACTGTTACTTCTATCATTACTGTTACTTGTATCATTACTATTACTTGTATCATAACTGTTCCGCTGCAGATAATATCACTTAGTTATAATGACAAGAAAGTTAATGATACATTCAACCAATACCAACAGTGTGTTATCAATGTCAGACATGGACACTAACTAAAGAACAAGAGAGAAAGCTTACTGCGTGTGAAATGATGTCACAGAAAAGCAGCAAACAGAACAAGAAGAGATTATGTGAGAAATGAAAAGATTACATGAACTGCTATAACAACATCTGTGATCAAATATTTTGAAAAAACAGAGACTGAAATGGTTCGGCCACTCAAGTCAGAATGATCCCTTATTTGCCAGCAGCAAGAGCATACAACATGAAAATGGAAAGAGTAAGATACAGAGGGAAGACCAATCAGACGTTGGATTGAAGGAGTTACAAACACTATTTGACGTCGCAATATTACTGCATATCAAGTGACCAAACATGCCATCATTCAAATACAGATTGTATTTAATTCTGATTTATGTTTCCTGATTATCTCCCTTTCAATATTTTAGACGCATTATAAATATACATTTTCCAATATACATTGATAGAAATAATACATTTAGGATGCAAGTTAATTTAACAATATATATATATAAAAATATAATATAAATAGCATGTATTCATTTTATGAATCGTTTTTTCATATAACATTTTACATTCTATAAATAGTAATAATTCAGCTATTACCGCATACTTGTCATTGTTGGTTATATCCATTGTACACCAAATATTGTACACCAAACATTGTACACCAAATATTGTACACCAAACATTGTACACCAAACATTGGTGTATTGTTGCATTTTTTGTACTGACATCCCATTAGGTGTCAGTTATTGAAACTGACTCATATGTTTATGTATGTTAAAAATATATTGGTGTTCTTTCATCATACAAGAACTAGTCTTGTATGAGTGCTCACTATCTCTGTTCTCGTGGATTATTTTCCATGTCTGATGTGTGTAAGTTGGCTACTCCTTGACAATTGTGTTCACAAAACAACATTCCAACCACACACAGGAGTACATATATTTGTCTTGCGTTGTGTAGTGTCAGATATAATGAAAAAAGTTCGTCAAATGGGGATGACGCAGAAATCTAAGCAAAAGAAATAATAGATATATATGTTGAAGGAAATGTTGCCCGTACACGCATATAACCAAATGAGACCACGGAAAAGATGGATAGAAAACGTCAGGGACACTCTGTACAGACACGGTCATATTACAGAAGAGGACACACATCTGGCTCTAGAACTTAAGCTCGAGCTCCAATCACCCGTACGATTAACGTCAACAGTGGATCACGAACTTTCTGGGAAAATACAAATCGTGTAAGAATAAATACAAATTATTCATTTATTTAAAAAACTGGTACCTAATTGGATACCAGTACCTAAAAAATAATAAGAACACACCACGTTAGGTGCATCCTGGAAACGGTGTTACATACCAAAATGTTTTTATTTATTAAATATAACATGTTAGTTCATTAAAACGATCTGAAAATGAATAATACGCATTTATATTATACAGTTACATATATTATTGTCTGATTTAAATATCCTAATTTATAATTATATGTTATATTAACTTATATTGCAAAAGTGTATGCTTCTAATGTATTTGGTTCATAAATTGAAAGACTTTATATGTCAAGAAAATTCAAAGGGAGACAATCATAAAACATTTAAGTGTATGCTTGAATAATGATTGGTTTTCGGATCATGGCACGTTCGCTCCCTTTATATGCAGTAATATTGTGACGTCCATATTGTTGGTAACTCCTTCAATCCAAGGTCTTGTTGATCGTCCCTATGTATCTTAATGTTCACATTTTCATACGCTATGCAATTGTCGCTGGCCAATAAGGGATCATTCTCATTAAGTGGCCAAATCATTTCAATCTGTTTTTCAATATATTTGACAACTGATGTTGTTTCAACAGTTCTTATAATCTCTTCGTACCTCACGTGATCTCTTATTATTATGTTTGTCACTTTTCTTAGACACCTCATTTCACACGTAGTAAACTTTCTCTCTTGTTCTTTAGTTACTGTCCATGTCTGACATTGATAACACACTGTTGGTATGGAGTGAATTTATAATTTGTTTTCTTGTCATTATAACTAAGTGATATTATCTGCAGAGTAACAATATCTTACACTGTATAGCAAAAAAAATGTTTCTTGATTGTCTCCCATTCAATTTTCTATACACGTAAAGTCTTATTCAACCCGTACTGCAAAACTGTATATTTTTTCTGATTGTCCCCCTTTGAATTTTATAGATCTATAAATTCTTTAATTTTATATACCAAACACATTTTAAAATAAGTTTCTCTAATATAAGTTAATAGATAATACAGGTATAGAGTTAGAATTTTATAAAATGGTATAAAATCCTCAGATGTGTAATATAAATATTATATATTCTTTATTGCAAAGGTTTATTATTCTAACACTTTATATTTTATAAATATAAACTTTTTGTAATCAACAGATGTTACCAGGATGCACCTAACGAGGTGCGTTCTTTTATTTTTTGGATCTGGCATCCAATTATCTGCCAGTTTTAAGTCTAATAATTTGTTTACAATAAACACTCGTTCTACCATCTTAACAATTTGTCCATCCTATCACAAAACTTGTCTAGTAGCATAAATTCGTCATCATTTCTTCCGTAGTATGAAAAAAACCAATCATCAGGTGCCATGGCGTAGGCCAGGACTATTCAATTGGCGGCCCTAGTAAGTGACCTGCGGATCATTGCTAAAATAGTGAAAACAAAGGTATAAAAAAAACCGGACCTCTGGCCCGTAATGATCCCCATTTTATACATTTTGGCCCCCGAGTAAATATAATTGAAGAGCCCTGGCGTAGGCGATCATGACCCTCTGTCTACAGTATTATGTTTCAAGGTCGTTGTTGTTTCCCTGCCGTGCCAGGTTGTCACACTGTCTAATATTTTCTCACGTTGTCGCCCTCTTTCTCTGTTGCCTTCAATCTTGTCTGTTGTGACTATGTTCTCCAAACCCGCCTGTCTCATGAAGTGGCCAAAATATGAGGATTGTCTTTTTCTTATATTATTGATTAAAGTCCGTTTCGCATTTGACATATTCAACACTTCCACAATAGTTTTTGTGAAATTCCATGGTATTCTCAACATTCTTCTGTAGAACCACATCTCTATTGCCTCTAATTTCCCACTTTCCTGTTTGTTTATTGTCCAAGACTCGCACCCATATGTTAGTATAGGGGTTATATAGCACTGCAGAACTCTCTTTCTCACCTCTAATAACAAGATCATATTACACAATATATTTCTCATTTTTCTGAATGTTGCTTTTGCCTACCCTATTCTGCTTCTTATTTCTGTTGAACTTCTTCCATCTACTGTAATCGTTGTAACTAAATATTTGAATCGGTGGACCTGTTTTAATACTATATCATTCACTTTGATCTTGCAAGGTGTGGTATTATGTTTCTTTGAAATAACCATTACTTCTGTTTTCTTGATATTTAGGAAGAGGCCTTTCTCTTTACTTTCTGTGACTACTATATTAATTAAATCTTGAAGGTCTTTCTCACTTTTTGCAATCAGGACAGTGTCATCCGCATATCTCACATTGTTTATGTTATGTCTTCCCACTGATATTCCTGTGATGTCAACTATTGCACACAATATGTTTTCACTGTATAAAGAGAACAAATCTGGTGAAAGCACGCATCCCTGTCTAACTCCTTGTTTTATTTGTTTAAAAGGGCCAAATTGATTTTCTACTCTTATTGTTGCTGTTTGTTGCCAGTACATGTTCTTGATTATTCTTAAATTCTTACTGTCAATATTCAATTTCTCTAGCATGTGTATAACTTCGCTATGTTTAACTTTATCAAATACTTTCGTGTAGTTTATAAAACAGAAGTACATATCTTTTTTTACCTCTATAGATCTTTCAATTAGTGTTTTCAATATATATATATATAGCATTGTTGGTACCTTTGCCTTCTACGAAGCCAGATTGCTCTGGACATATTTCTGATTTTATTTTGTTTCTCGCTCTCTTCATGATGATTCTGAGAAGTATTTGTGTTATTTGGCTCGTGAGGCTGATTGTACGGTGTTTTTCACATTCGGTAGTCCCTGGTTTCTTATTAACACTAACTGTATGTCTAACTTTTGTTTGTCGACATGACTTTATTCTTAGGAGAATAATGTGGTAGTTTCCCGTTGCTTTCCCCATCAATATGGGGGATATCCATTTATATCTGCTACCTTTGACAATACTTTATGTCGGGACGAATGGGTGTCCCGCCCTGCCCAGTTGCAGAGCTACTACTTATACCGGTGGCTATCGGTCGCTTCCTTATTCGCGGAAACATCATGACGGCACCATTGACGTCTAAATCCGACTCACCTCCAAGAATATTCAAATTTACACAATAGAAAACATACAAGGAATTTTCTGCACATTTCATTTGTTATCCATTTACTGAAAATAACACATACGATATTAAATAGTTCTCAGGTGACGAGCGAAAAACGTTCAAATAACACAATAAATAACCAAAATATCGGAGGGTGCAGGACAAAATGGAAAGTGCCGCAGTTAGGTATTTCAGTAACCTGTTTACATTATTTAGTATTATACAGAGCTGAAGATGACTTAAAACAAATCGTTCTATACATGACCAATATTGGACTGGATGTTTAACTATTGATTGCAGAAGAAAATGTTGGACTGGATGTTTAACTATTGATTGCAGAAGAAAATGTTGGACTGGATGTTTAACTATTGATTGCAGAAGAAAATGTTGGACTGGATGTTTAACTATTGAAGGCAGAAGATAATGTTGGACTGGATGTTTAACTATTGATTGCAGAAGAAAATGTTGGACTGGATGTTTAAGTATTGATTGCAGAAGAAAATGTTGGACTGGATGTTTAACTATTGATTGCAGAAGAAAATGTTGGACTGGATGTTTAACTATTGATTGCAGAAGAAAATGTTGGACTGGATGTTTAACTATTGATTGCAGAAGAAAATGTTGGACTGGATGTTTAACTACTGATTGCAGAAGAAAATGTTGGACTGGATGTTTAACTATTGATTGCAGAAGATAATGTTGGACTGGATGTTTAACTATTGATTGCAGAAGAAAATGTTGGACTGGATGTTTAACTACTGATTGCAGAAGAAAATGTTGGACTGGATGTTTAAGTATTGATTGCAGAAGAAAATGTTGGACTGGATGTTTAAGTATTGATTGCAGAAGAAAATGTTGGACTGGATGTTTAACTATTGATTGCAGAAGAAAATGTTGGACTGGATGTTTAACTACTGATTGCAGAAGAAAATGTTGGACTGGATGTTTAACTATTGATTGCAGAAGAAAATGTTGAAATTTCATTTTTCGTGGAATTGTTGCTGAATATTGTCAAATCAGTATAGAACAACTTACTTTCAAACATGTTATAGGTCGAGAAGTCTGGCGATCAAGATAAACCTGGCTATTGCAACTATTGGACTCATTGTCAACATCCCTGGAATTCTGGATGAGATTTTGGACCTCAGTGCTGATGGATACTGCCAGTTGGGTATTAACACGATCCAGATAACTTCATTTGGGCGTGTCTACACTCTCTTCATCAGCGTCCCTCTCAATTTTGTGCTACCATTTTTCACTGTGCTAGTTATGAACGTCGTGTTTGTTTTCGCCATTGTTGCATTCAGGCGAAGGATGCGCCAACAGTTGGCGATGGGAAATAGTAAGTATACATTTTATAATAATTCGAGTTTACTTTCTGTTACCATTCTTGTATAAAACAGCATGTCTACTGCATGAATATTTCACTATTCTGCTGAACGTCCAAGAGTCACTTCCATACATCAGAATTGGTTCTATATTACTTCTACGAACTGTCTCACCTCAACTGACAAAGATTTTTTTTTATAGGATTGTCTTCATCTTGTGAAATGTTGCCTTTGCATGGGCAATTAATTCTACATTGGACTTCCTTAATACATCTTTCATCTGACGCTATTAATATACCTAAATATTTGAACATGTTGACTTGCTTCCGATTGATCCCATCTACTTTGATGGTTAATTCTAGAGGACATTTATTCTTTGATATTATCATTACTCAATTTTTTCTGCTATTCAGATTTAGCCGCTTGTTTTGACTTTTTTTTTTTGCAATGAATTTTATCATCACTTAATTTCATCATTACTTAATTTCATCATTATTTAATTTTATCATCACATAATTTCATCATCACATAATTTCATCATCACTTAATTTCATCATTACTTAATTTCATCATTACTTAATTTATCATCACTTAATTTTATCATCACTTAATTTTATCATCACTTAATTTCATCATCACTTAATTTCATCATTACTTAATTTTATCATCACTTAATTTCATCATTACTTAATTTCATCATTACTTAATTTCATCATTACTTAATTTCATCATTACTTAATTTTATCATCACTTAATTGCATCATTACTTAATTTTATCATCACTTAATTTTATCATCACTTAATTTCATCATTACTTAATTTTATCATCACTTAATTTTATCATCACTTAATTTCATCATTACTTAATTTTATCATTACTTAATTTTATCATCACTTAATTTTATCATCACTTAATTTCATCATTACTTAATTTTATCATCATTTAATTTTATCATCACTTAATTTCAACATTACTTAATTTACTTATTTCAATTCTCACTGACTCTCAATATACGCAGTTCACCAACATTAACGACACCTGCAAATAAGCAAAACAGTTCACTAACATTAATGACACCTGCAAAGAAGCAAAATAGTTCACTGACATTAACGACATCTGCAAACAAACAAAAGTTTACCATACTTTTTCTCTTTCTCCTAAACATTTTGTTCACGTTTCTCCAAACCATCAACATCCACACAGTGCCCAAAACAGAGACACATAATGAAGGTTTAGTCCGAATTGTAATGGCTGTGTCCGCCTGGTACGCTGCATGCTGGCTGGTTCCTGGTTTCTACTACGTTTATAAGTTACCCATGGTAAGTCTAGTTTGCTGGTTCCTGGTTTCTACTACGTTTATAAGTTACCCATGGTAAGTCTAGTTTGCTGGTTCCTGGTTTCTACTACGTTTATAAGTTACCCATGGTAAGTCTAGTTTGCTGGTTCCTGGTTTCTACTACGTTTATAAGTTACGCACGGTAAGTCTAGTTTGCTGGTTCCTGGTTTCTACTACGTTTATAAGTTACCCATGGTAAGTCTAGTTTGCTGGTTCCTGGTTTCTACTACGTTTATAAGTTACGCACGGTAAGTTAACCATTTGGGGAAAAAAAACACATGAATGACTACTAGCATGAGAAAACTCAACTTTCTTCATCGCTGAGACATATTATTATGCACTGAAACATATTATTATGCACTGAGACATTATTGTGCACCGAGACATATTATTATGCACTGAGACATAGTATTATGCACTGAGACATATTATTATGCACTGAGACATATTATTATGCACTGAGACATTATTGTGCACCGAGACATATTATTATGCACTGAGACATATTATTATGCACTGAAACATAGTATTATGCACTGAGACATATTATTATGCAATGAGACATATTATTATGCACTGAGACATAGTATTATGCACTGAGACATATTATTATGCACTGAGACATATTATTATGCACTGAGACATTATTGTGCACCGAGACATATTATTATGCACTGAGACATATTATTATACACTGAGACATATTATTATGCACTGAGACATATTATTATGCACTGAGACATATTATTATGCACTGAGACATATTATTATGCACTGAGACATATTATTATGCACTGAGACATATTATTATGCACTGAGACATATTATTATGCACTGAGACATTATTGTGCACCGAGACATATTATTATGCACTGAGACATATTATTATGCACTGAGACATATTATTATGCACTGAGACATATTATTATGCACTGAGACATATTATTATGCACTGAGACATATTATTATGCACTGAGACATTATTGTGCACCGAGACATATTATTATGCACTGAGACATTATTGTGCACCGAGACATATTATTATGCACTGAGACATTATTGTGCACCGAGACATATTATTGTGCACTGAGACATATTATTATTCACTGAGACAAATTATTATGCACTGAAACATATTATTGTTTACTGAGCCATATAATTGTGCACTGAAATATACTATTGTGGACTGAAACATAATATTGTGCACTGAAACATAATATTGTGCACTGAAACATAATATTGTGCACTGAAACATAATATTGTGCACTGAAACATAATATTGTGCACTGAAACATAATATTGTGTAATGGTTATTCGTCAAGTAAACTACGCTTCCTATTGCGAGGTACGACACTGTCAACCGCGGACTCTAGTCCAATTTGGTTATATCAGAGCTTTTAATCATTAAAACGTAGTGGAGGTCATAGTTCTGGTAATCTAGCCACCGCAACCTCCGATAAATACACAAATATTTCGTGTTCTGGTTATACAGTTGCTTATAGACACAATTCTTTGAGTAAAGTTCAAGAGCAACATTATAGGCTCCCAAATTATAGCAGGTTTTTGTTTGTTTTATACTCAGAGAACATTAAAAATTGTCATATTTTAGCGTCTTATCACCATTGTTTTAGTCAGTATTCGTCCTGCATGTAACATTAGTCACACGCGCAGCTGGTGCGCAATGCAACACGTGTTGAATGTTTGTTGTTCGAGACAAATACATTTCATTTTAACTGCTTATGGAATATAGTTGATTTGTAATCTTAGTTAATTTCCAGCTACTTGTTTTTAACTTTTTAAGGGTATATATATATATATATATATATACATTTATATAAATTATACATATAACACACACACACACACACACATACACATATATATATATATATATATATACACACTTGGTGTTAACTTAATGAGAGACTTGATGTTAACTTAATAATAGACTTGGTGTTAACTTAATAACAGAATTGATGCTAATATTGCAGAAATATTCACAGTAAGTTGCTGTCCTAGAAGTTATATAGAACCAGTTATGATGTATGGAAGAGAATCTTGGACAATCAGTATAATCATATCGGTTACAGGCTTTCGAATGTTACAAATGTTACAAACTCCTCGCATTTCTTGACGAGAACATAAAACATTCATGCCGGTGCACAAATGTGCACGTGTAAACAATCAAATAGAGATGTGTATACAAGCCCACAAAAACCATTTCTTTCAACAGTAAAACAGCGAAAACATGCATGGTTTTGGACATGTATGTCGATGTCATTTCTTGTTAAAAACGATACTACACCGTACTGTCGATACTACTTCGTACTGTCGATACTACACCGTACTGTAGAAGGTAGTTGAAGCAGAAAAAGCAAGGAAACAATGGACACACAGCATAGAGACTAGTCAGGTCAGGATTTGTTTACTGTGATACTTATCGTTGAAGATAGAAAACACCGGAGAACTGTGTGTTGATGCTTCTGATGTAGTTACTACACCACCATAATTGGTTATGGGCTTATGAAATATAGATTTATTAATGGTATGAAATTGTGCAGATGCAGTAGAGATGTGGTTTTATAGAAGACAATTGGAGAATACTATGGTCTGATGGAACAGAAACTTGACAAGATACGTGAATGAGATTAATTCAGAAGGAGAACTGGTATTTCCTATTAGAAAAAATACTACATTCTTCAGATTCGACATACAGAGAAGAACGATGGAGCAGATCGTGAAAACAGGAAGTTGATTAGCAAGAGAGGTAGGGGAAGATAACAGGAGAGATAATGGACAGATTGATAGTGTGGCATGGAAGATAACAGGAGAGATAATGGACAGATTGATAGTGTGGCATGGAAGATAACAGGAGAGATAATGGACAGATTGATAGTGTGCCATGGAAGATAACAGGAGAGATAATGGACAGATTGATAGTGTGGCATGGAAGATAACAGGAGAGATAATGGACATATTGATAGTGTGCCATGGAAGATAACAGGAGAGATAATGGACAGATTGATAGTGTGCCATGGAAGATAACAGGAGAGATAATGGACAGATTGATAGTGTGCCATGGAAGATAACAGGAGAGATAATGGACAGATTGATAGTGTGGCATGGAAGATAACAGGAGAGATAATGGACAGATTGATAGTGTGCCATGGAAGATAACAGGAGAGATAATGGACAGATTGATAGTGTGGCATGGAAGATAACAGGAGAGATAATGGACAGATTGATAGTGTGCCATGGAAGATAACAGGAGAGATAATGGACAGATTGATAGTGTGGCATGGAAGATAACAGGAGAGATAATGGACAGATTGATAGTGTGCCATGGAAGATAACAGGAGAGATAATGGACAGATTGATAGTGTGCCATGGAAGATAACAGGAGAGATAATGGACAGATTGATAGTGTGCCATGGAAGATAACAGGAGAGATAATGGACAGATTGATAGTGTGCCATGGAAGATAACAGGAGAGATAATGGACAGATTGATAGTGTGCCATGGAAGATAACAGGAGAGATAATGGACAGATTGATAGTGTGCCATGGAAGATAACAGGAGAGATAATGGACAGATTGATAGTGTGCCATGGAAGATAACAGGAGAGATAATGGACAGATTGATAGTGTGCCATGGAAGATAACAGGAGAGATAATGGACAGATTGATAGTGTGCCATGGAAGATAACAGGAGAGATAATGGACAGATTGATAGTGTGCCATGGAAGATAACAGGAGAGATAATGGACAGATTGATAGTGTGCCATGGAAGATAACAGGAGAGATAATGGACAGATTGATAGTGTGCCATGGAAGATAACAGGAGAGATAATGGACAGATTGATAGTGTGCCATGGAAGAGAACATCAGTTTCGAAAATAATTGTTAGTATACGAGACAGAAGCATGTGGACAGATCAACTAGTCAACGGCGCAGTCTATGGACTAGACGAAGAACTCTTAGTAGCAAATTATAGAACTATACTCTCCTTGACTCTAGTTCAGGTGATTTGGACACTGATGTTCTAGGTACCACTTACAAGCCAGACTACGTTGCGTGCGGTCGATAAATAGTTAATACCAATGTTTATTTTATGCCGCGCTGTATCGGAATCATCATCATCATCTTCCTAATTACAGGAATCATCGTAATCAGCACCAGCATCATAATCATTGGTATCATTAATCACCATCATGAGCATCATCATAATAAGCGCTATCATAATCATCTTCGTCACCATCATCATTAATTTTTGACTATTTACTTACGTATTTGTCAATCTTTCACAGAGTGATGCCATTGATTTCGACGACGAGACAAAATTAGCCGCTTATTCTGACACACTGATTGTAGCAAACTCCGCCATCAACGTTATTTTCTACTTCCTGTTATGGCGACAGTTCCGGCAAGCTTGTGTGACGTCATTTAAACATCTAAGATGGCGGAAACGTAAAAAGACTGTAGCGAATTTTCATTTCAAATCTAAAACTAGAGCCTTAAATATAGCTTCATACCACTTAGCTAATCCTGGACACAAGGCACCAACTGTAGTTAAAGAATCTTCGGAATCATAAATGAACTTCAAGCTTGTGAACCAACAGGAAAATGGCGTGTTAATTAGAACACTACTTCATGTAAATCAAAAAATTACTACGTGTGAATCAGATGATTATTTCTGCGTGTGAGTCAACTGATTACTGCTTGTGAATTAGCGGATTACTGCGTTTGAATTAGCGGCTTACTGCGTGTGAATTAGCGGATTACTGCGTGCGAATTAGATGATTATTTCTGCGTGTAAATCAAAAGATTACTGCGTGTGAATCACATGATTATTTCTGCGTGTAAATAAGAGGATTGCTGCGTGTGAATCAGATAATTATTCTGCGTGTAAATCAGAGGATTACTGCGTGTGAATTGAAGGATTGATGAGTGTAAAAAAGACTTCTACTGCGGGTAAATTAAAGGATTACTACGTGTGTCAGAGGATTACTGCATGTGAATCATAGGATTATTAATACGTGTAAATAAAAGGATTATCGCGTGTTAATCTAAGGATAATTGCGTGTAAATTATATTATCACAACTGCTTGTGAATAGGAGGATTATTAAAAGTTGCTAATTAGTATTGAGGAAATTTCTACGTCAAATTTGTAATTATAGTTGTTGAATAAGTGTTCAGAACAAATCGAGACTTGGGGAGACAACATGTCGACAATTTTGATGATGAAAAATGTCATCAAGAAATATTTTTATCACAGAACTAGGCCAGTGAATGGGCATGGAATTCTAGTTCACTGTGCACAGAATAGGATCACTCTCTTCTTTCCATGAATGTCTTAGGAGGTGACTAAGGAAAGTTGGGGGGATTGGCTGACAACATGTCACTTGAATTAAATATTGTCACATCTTGTCTCAATTTCTTACTTTTGTCATCTATCAATTAATTTCTTACTTTTGTCTTCTATCAAATAATGGCCATGGGCAACGAAGAGATGGAGGCAGCAGCCATTGTTCGTGGACATTTGTTATTTTGTAACGACTGCAGGGAACGGTGAATGCTAGATGTGTCATTACTGTGGATAGATAAACAAATCTAACACAACAATGATGAGATTGTTCACCAACATGTGGACGTAGTGACCATGGGATACTGGCAGGGCGTGGTAACCCTGGGATACTGGCAGGACTTGGTGAGTCTGGGATACTGGCAGGACTTGGTGAGTCTGGGATACTGGCTGGACTTGGTGACTATGGATAATGGCAGGACGTGGTAACCCTGGGATAGGGCAGGACTTAGTGACTATGGATAATGGCAGGACTTGGTAACCCTGGATAGGGCAGGACTTAGTGACTATGGATAATGGCAGGACTTGGTAACCCTGGGATAGGGCAGGACTTAGTGACTATGGATAATGGCAGGACTTGGTAACCCTGGGATACTGGCAGGACTTAGTGACTATGGATAATGGCAGGACGTGGTAACCCTGGGATAGGGCAGGACTTAGTGATTATGGATACTGGCAGGACTTGGTGACCCTGGGATACTGGCAGGACTTGGTGACCAGGGATACGGGCAGGACTTGGTGAGTCTGGGATACTGGCAGGACTTGGTGACCCTGGGATACTGGCAGGACTTGGTGACCTTGAGGTACTGGCAGGACTTGGTGACTCTGGGATACTGACATGACTTGGTGACCCTGGGATACTGGTAGGACTTGTTGACCCTGGGATACTGACATGACGTGGTGACCCTGAGATACCGACGCATTGAAATGTCTCCCTTCGTGGACTAAATATGCATCCATAACCGTCCCCTCCCCCAAACACACCCATGCCTGTGAGAGAATCTTATATAAGTTTGCATATTCCGCCTCAGTTACACAACTGGGAAGAAAATATGCGTTTGTCAGAAAGGCTATGGGCTGTTACGACCTATCTGCTCTGAGCTAAAGAAACTACGTCATCATCATCATGTGTCTGCTCACGGCTATAGTGAACATTTCTTACTTGTTGCAGTATCTACAGATCCGAGTAATTGTCTACTTGTTGCAGTATCTACAGATCCGAGAAATTGTCTACTTGTTGCAGTATCTACAGATCCGAGAAATTGTCTACTTGTTGCAGTATCTACAGATCCGAGAAATTGTCTACTTGTTGCAGTATCTACAGATCCGAGTAATTGTCTACTTGTTGCAGTATCTACAGATCCGAGTAATTGTCTACTTGTTGCAGTATCTACATATCCGAGAAATTGTCTACTTGTTGCAGTATCTACAGATCCGAGAAATTGTCTACTTGTTGCAGTATCTACAGATCCGAGTAATTGTCTACTTGTTGCAGTATCTACAGATCCGAGTAATTGTCTACTTGTTGCAGTATCTACAGATCCGAGTAATTGTCTACTTGTTGTAGTATCTACAGATCCGAGAAATTGTCTACTTGTTGCAGTATCTACAGATCCGAGTAATTGTCTACTTGTTGCAGTATCTACAGATCCGAGAAATTGTCTACTTGCTGCAGTATCTACAGATCCGAGTAATTGTCTACTTGTTGCAGTATCTACAGATCCGAGTAATTGTCTACTTGTTGCAGTATCTACAGATCCGAGAAATTGTCTACTTGTTGCAGTATCTACAGATCCGAGAAATTGTCTACTTGTTGCAGTATCTACAGATCCGAGAAATTGTCTACTTGTTGCAGTATCTACAGATCCGAGTATTGTCTACTTGTTGCAGTAACGCGTATGTAAAAATTATTAAAGAAAATAAAAATCATACAAATTAAATACTTTGGACATATGAAAAGACATAACACTTTAACGAAGATCTTACGTAAAGCGTTTCATTCGACTATACAGTCCTTAGAACTCACAAGTCATCCTTCTAAAGTGTCGCTATTATACTTTTCCCTTGATTTTCATTGGCTATCGACACAAAGTATACATTTAGTGACCAATGAAATATCACGGAAAGTCAAATAACCTTACCTCTGAAGGACGTGCGGAATCAGTCTACAGGACTGCATATTTGACGATAAATTCGCCACAGTCGCCCATATGCATTTAGTTTCTCGCCCTCTTTATGC